>JALMGF010000001.1:9955149-10295149 GCA_023333645.1 Sceloporus occidentalis
CAATCATAGGAAAAGAAGAACAAGAGAAGCTGAATGCTCCAATCTCAGAAAAAGAAATAAAAGAAGCAATTAGGAGGGCCAAAAGCGGGTCAACACCTGGGCCTGATGGACTCTCAGGCGGTTTTTATAAAAAATTTGAAGAAACAATAACACCACACTTGCTGGAAGTATATAATAAAATAGGAGAAGAAGGAAAACCGGAGTCATGGAAGTATAACAATATAGTTGTGATACTAAAAGAAGGAAAGGATGCAAAAGAACCCAAAAATTACAGGCCGATATCACTTATAAACAATGACTATAAAATATTAACGTCAATTTTAGCGGAAAGATTAAAAGTAATCCTAGAGGAAAGAATTCATAAGGATCAGAACGGGTTCCTACCAGGGAGACAAATAAATGAAAATATAAGAACGGTGATAGACATATTAGAATATTATAACACTAAGAAAGAAAAGAAAGCTGCTATTATATTCATTGACTCAGAGAAAGCATATGATAATATAAGGTGGGAGTTTATGTATGCGCTATTGGAGAAAATGCAAGTGGGAGAAAATTTTTTAAAATGGATAATAGAACTGTACAGAGATCAAAGAGCTAAGGTGATAGTCAATGGGGAGAAATCTGAGGAAGTGGAGATCCAGAAGGGGACGAGGCAGGGGTGTCCACTGTCCCCTTTGTTATATATTATGATTATTGAGGACCTACTGCAGAATATAAGACAAAATGGAAAAATACAAGGAGTGAGGATAAAAGATCAATCCTATAAGGTGAAAGCCTATGCAGATGATGTCGCAGTATATATGGAAAATCCACTACTCAACATAAAAGAATTAAAAAAAACCATAAAAGAATTTGGAGAAGTAGCAGGGCTAAAGATTAATGAGGAGAAAACAGTTATAATTACAAAAAATATGACAAAACAAGAAGAAAAAGAGCTAGAGGAGATGACAAAATTTAAAATCCAAAATAAAGTTAAATACCTGGGAGTGTGGATAACAAAAAGAGTTGGAGATTTGTATGAAAACAACTACCAGAAAAAATGGAAGGAAATAAAGGAGGAATTAGGGAGATGGGCAAGGCTACGCCTCTCCTTATTAGGGAGAATGGCGGCAATAAAAATGAGCGTGCTGCCCAAGCTCCTATATTTATTCCAGAACCTCCCGATTATAAATACAGACAAGTGCTTTAGGGATTGGAGAAAAGAACTATCGAATTTCATTTGGGCGGGAAGAAAAGCACGAATAAAATGGGACAACTTGATAGATCATAAAAGTAGAGGGGGCTTAGGAGTACCAGAATTACAAAAATACTATTATGCATGCGGAATGGTATGGGTTGAAGATTGGATTAAGTTAAAAAATGACAGATTATTATGTTTAGAAGGACATAATAATAAATATGGGTGGCATGCATACCTAGTATATAAGAAATGGAAGGAGGATAAGGAATTTAAAAAACATATCATAAGAAAAGGATTATTAAGGATATGGGAACATTATAAGAAAAAGTTTTATAGGAGAATACCCCAATGGACGTCACCGCAGGAGGCCCATTTCGGGAAGTTTAGAAGGAGTAAGGAACAATGGATAAGATATGAACAAATACTGGAGGAGGATAAGAAGTGACATTTAAAAATAAAATCCAGAGAAAAATTAGAAAAGGAAAATATAACGATAGAATGGTTCCCATATAAGCAATTGGAGGAAAGGCTCAAAAAAGATGTAAAACAAGAGGGAATAGAAACCACAAAAAATGAATTAGATAAGATAATCTTTGAAAAACAGAATAAGAAGAAAATATCCAAATACTATGCGGGGCTGCTAGAAAGGGATTTAGAACATGAAAGGATAAAGGAAAACATGACAAAATGGAGTCAATTGATGCAACATAATATAAATCTGGAGGAGTGGGAAAGAACGTGGGAAAAAACGAATAAATTTACCTTAGCACAAAATTTAAAAGAAAATTATTATAAAATGTTTTATTTGTGGTATATTACGCCGGTTAAGATATCTAAAATGTATAAAAACACAAATAAGACATGCTGGAAGTGCAAAAAAGCAGACGGAACCTTCTACCATATGTGGTGGACATGTACAAAAGCTAAACAATTCTGGAACGGGATACATTGTGTGATGGAAGAAATAATAGGGGGAAGATTACAAAAGATTCCGGAGCTATATTTGTTGAATATGACCTGTAAAGTAGAGAAGGAAATAGAGAGGAAATATGGGAGGATAATTTTGTATATGATTTCGACGGCAAGACTACTATATGCACAGAGATGGAAAACAACGCAAATACCAAGTATAGAGGATTGGTTGAATAAGGTGATGGAAATGAAAGATGCAGATAGACTGTCTCGAAGTATAAAAAGAAAAGAAGAAGACGAGGAAGATGAAGGTGATGATGCATGGATTATAATAGAACAGTATTGGAATAGGTTTATGCGAAGAAGAGACTGAAAAGAGAAAAGACGAAGACATAGGGAAAAATGGGTTGGGAAGGGAAAAAGGGGGAGGGGAAGGAGGGGGAAGGAGAGGAAAGGGAGAGAAAAGGGAAGGGAGAGGGGAAGGGAATTGAGACTCTGTAAGATGTGAACGTGTATATATCTATGTATGAGGAATAAAATAAAAATAAAATTAAAAAAAAAAAAAGTTCTGAGACTCTCTTGGCCGAGGTGATGGCTGTGAGGAATAGAACCTTCCAGGTAAGGAATTTTAAGTCTATGTCTTTTAGTGGTTCAAACGGAGCTTTGGTAAGAGCCGAAAGTACCTTGTGTAGGTCCCAGTTAGGTTATCTATGTACTGTGGGAGGTCGGATGAGAGTGGCTGCTCGAAGAAACCTTCTGACATAGTAGTTGTTGGACAGTTTGTTAGTGTGTTTTTGAGGAAAAGCAGAAGTGATGGCAGAGACCTGTCTTTTGAGAGTGTTGGGCTTAAGACCTTTATCAAGTCCTTCTTGGAGGTAAGAAAGTAGAGAGCTCACAGATGCCTTGAGTGGGTTAAGTTTGTTTAGCTTACACCAACGGGCAAATGATCTGAAAGAATATTCGTATATTCGTCTGGTGGAAGGTCATCTAGCATTGATGATGGTGTCTATCACCCTAGACGTGAGCCCTTCTTTTATCATATTTTGGCGTTCAACCTCCAAGCGTGAAGGTTGAGCCAGGCTGGATCTGGATGGTGAAACTGACCCTGGGATAGAAGGTCTGGGCGAAGCGGGAGCTTGAGAGACTCTTGAGCCATTGTCAGGATCTCTGAGAACCATGGTCTTCTTGGCCAGTATGGGGCTATTAGAATTATTGTCGCTCTTTCTTTTCTTGCCTTTTTTAGGCACTTGTTGATCATGGACATTGGAGGGAAGGCATATAGAGTCCCATCTGGCCATGGGGCATGTAGAGCTTCCATTTATTCCGCTCCTTGAGTTAGGAACCGAGAGAAGAAGCATGGCAGTTGATTGTTTATGGGTGATGTGAAGAGATCTACCAGGGGCGTTCCAAGCTTGTGTGTCACCATGTGAAAGACTTGGGGATGTAGCTGCCACTCTGACTGGTCTATGTCCTGTCTGCTGAGCCAGTCGGCTCTCGTATTTAGAGTCCCCTTGATGTGTTCTGATCTTATCGAGAGGAGATTTGTTTGTGACCACTTGAAAAGAAGCTCTGTCTCACTCATTAGAGACTTTGATCTTGTGCCTCCTTGTTGATTTATGTGGGCTTTTGTTGACATGTTGTCTGTCCGAATCAACACTGGTTGTCCTTTGACCAGGGATGAGAATTGTAGAAGAGCCAGGTGCACCGCTCTGAGTTCTAGGAGATTTATGTTGTGGCTTTGTTCTTGGACGGACCATCTTCCCTGTGTATAGGAGTTGTTGAGTGTGGCTCCCCAGCCCCACAGACTGGCATCTGTCGTCAGTTGTAGTTCTTGAGGAGGCCAGAGTGGCCGACCTGTTTTGAGATTGTGAGAAGTCCACCAAAGGAGGGAGTGTCTGACCCTGTGAGGAAGTATCAGTCATTTGTTGATCTTTGAGGATATGTGTTTTTGATGAGGAAGGAGAAACCACTGGAGAGGCCTTGAGTGAAATTGGGCCCAGGGTGTGCAGTCTATCGTTGATATCATTAAGCCTTGTAATCTCGCCAGGAGCAAAAGGTTTGTCGAGTGAGAGCGGGACACGAGGTTGATGGTCTGACGAAGTTTGTTTATTCTTTCTACCGTGTAGGGTATCGATGATCGCCCCGAGGTGGAGAATATGTTGGCAAGGCTCTAGGTGGCTCTTCCCACGATTGACCAGAAAACCATGTCTTGTCAATGAGGATAGGACCAGATGGACATCCTGACGGCCTTGTTGGAGTGATGGTGAGCGAATTAAGATGTCGTCCAAATAAGGATGGATGTGGATTCCCTGTAGTCTCCAATGGGCCACCAGCGATATCATGATCTTTGTAAAAACCCGAGGAGCTGATGAGAGGCCAAATGGAAGGGCCTTGTATTGGTAATGGTTGTGGTGGTAGGAGAATCTCAGAAATCGGCGGTGGAGAGGGTGAACAGGAACATGAAGGTAGGCTTGAGTTAAATCCAGAGAACAAAGAAAGTCGTGAGGTCTGATGGCCTCTAGGATGGTCTTTAGAGTTTCCATACGGAAACGATGTTTTCTGACAAATTTGTTGACCCATTTTAGGTCCAGAACAGCCCTCCATGACCCGTCCTTTTTTGGCACTATGAACAAAATAGAGTAGCAACCTTTGTACATTTCTGAAGATGGAACTTGTTCTATCGCTCCAATTTGTAGTAGGTGGTCTATGGCTTGTAACATCAACTTGTGTTTTTTGTGACGTTGGGACATCGGTGATGGAACAAAGTGGTCATGAGGAAGGTTGTAAAAGTCTATCAGATAACCGTGTCTCAGTGTGGTGAGAATCCATTTGTCTGCAGTTGAGGCTTCCCAAATGTGGGCGAAGTGTAGAAGTCTGCCGCCCACTAGATGTGGCAGCCAGTCATTCTCTGGGGGAATTACGGTTTTGTTTGGAGATAGATGGCCCCTGTTGTTGGTTGGAAGAGTTGTTAGGCCTTCCGAATCCTCGGGAGTGGTATTGTTGTCGGCCATATGGCTTTCGGTCAGACCACTGATTTTTGTTGGACCTAGGGTCTCTGGAACAAAAGGAAGATTGATTGTTTTTGTATGAGTGAAAGGAACCCTGTCCCTGGCGAAAGGATCGCTTTTCATCTCTTTTGGGTAGTGAAGGTAAGGCTTTTTTCTTGTCCTTGGTTTCTATGAGGACGGGTTCGAGTGCGTCTCCAAATAGTTTTTGTCCGCTGAAGGGGGCCATGGTGAGGTTTTGTTTGGACTTGGCATCAACCGTCCAATTTTTTAGCCAAATCTGTCTCCTTACTGGGACAGATGCTGCTTGAGCCCTGGCACTCAGTTGCATGATGTCAAGAGAAGCATCAGAAGAAAAAGCCAACACCTTGAGAAGTTTATTGATGCCCTGGCGTAATTTAATGTTGCCCTTAGGTACCTCTTGGATAAGGTCTCTAGCCCAAGTAAAAGCGGCCCTGGAGAGAATGGAGACTGTAGATGCAGCCCTGATGGCTGTGGAGGAGGCGTCAAATGATTTTCTTAAGGCCGAATCGGCTCTTTTGTCTTTGTGGTTTTTTAGGGCATCATCTCCAAGGAGCCCTGGTGGCGCAGTGGTTAAATGCCTGCACTGCAGCCATTCACTCGAAACCACAAGGTTGCGAGTTCAAGACCAGCAAAAGGACCCAAGCTCGACTCAGGCTTGCATCATTCCGAGGTCGCTAAAATGAGTACCCAGACTGTTGGGGGCAAATTAGCTTACTTGCTAATTAGCTTACTTGCTGTTCACCGCTATGATCTTTGGAACAGCGGTATATAAATAAAACAAATTATTAATTATTATTATCTTTGCAGTAGACTGCGGACGTGGTCAAAACTGCAACGGGAGCATCAACCAAGGGGACTTGGAGCTTTGACATGACCGATTGGGGAAGGTTATAAAATTTTTTGAATGATTGAGGATTTGGTCTGGCTGTGGCTGGCTTAGACCACTCTTCCCTAATAACCTTCATAAAATCTGACGTAAAGGGGACCTCGATAGAAGGGGGCCCAGGTTGTGGGAAGGAGTCGCCCTTTCCCTGGGGAAGGTCTGTGTCTTGAGTTTGAGGGATGGTGGCATTTATAGGCAACTCAAGAGTTTTTATTGCTTTTTTCAACAGGATTTGAAAGTCCTCTTGGGGGAAAAGTCTGCTGGAGGAGGGTGTGGGATCTTCTCCATCATCATCATCAACAGATAATTCGTCAAGGGTGAGTAAGCCCTCTTCACTGTGAGATAATTTGTTTGAAAGGTCCTCTGCATCATCCTCATCATCAGAAGAATGCAGAATAATGGAGGCTTTGGGCTTTTTTGATTTGTGTTGTTGGCCAGGAGGTGGCGCTGGTCGCTTAGTTTTTGTCTTAGCAGCAGCTGCAGAGGAGACTTTTCCTGCCCTTTTTGTGAGGCTTAATGGCAGTTTCCCTGGGGGTGAATTTTCCCCTTTCAGAGGGAGGGATGGAATCCAGGGAGGAGCGGGCAACTGGAGAGGAGGAAGAGGAAGACCTTGTCCTGGTTGGGGCTCTCTGGGCAGAGGCAGGGATGCACTGGGCTGGAGCTGGCTGAGAGGTAGGGAGGGAAGGCTGTCTCCGGTGGTCTGAAATGGTGCCAGTCATCCCCAGAGAGAGGGGAAGGGCTGCAGGACAGGGCTGTTGGCCAGATAAAGCTGCAGCTTGGAGGAGATGAGGGAAGCGATTATGGAGGAGAGCTCCGGTGGCAATGCTTGCAGCGGGGGGGGGGGGCAGTTGGGTGGGGGTAGTACTCACACCCTGTTCTGAGTCCTCCAATGTGGCCTGGGTCCGCTCCTTTTGCTGGAGGGTGCAGTGGGGCCCCTGTAGGTTCGGAGACGAGGGTTCTCCCTCCTCCGACCTGGCCCTGGCAGTCCTAGCAGCAGGCTCCTTGTCTTCATAGGGGCTGAGAGAGTGACTGGGTTGCTCTCTAGCCAAGTTTAGGGAATCACAGGACATGCCTGGGCTGTCCTCCTGATCCCCAGCCCCTGACATCGTTGTTGGTCCCCTGGCAGTCCAAAGAGACAGGAGAGGGGACAGATAGGAGGCAGAGGCAAAAGAAGCAGGAACCAAACAAAGAATCTTTCAGTCCTTTTCAGATATTTATTTTGAGATGAAGGGGGTCCAGGAAGCTTTGTGCCAAATAGAAATGTGTTCGGCTGCAACCACACTGCAGAAATAAATCCAGTTTGACACCCTTTTAATTGCCATGGCTCAGTGCTAGGGAATCCTGGGAATTCTAGTTTTGGGAGACATTTAACCTTATCTCTCAGCAAACTCTGGTGTGACAACTACAATTCCCAGGATTTCATAGCACTGGGCCATGGCAGTAAAAACGGTATGAAACTGGGTTGTCTCTGGAGTCTGGAGTGAAGATGCAGCCTGAGTTGGGTCCAAGACACACTGCAGAAATAATCCAGTTTGAGACCGCTTTAACTGCCCTGGCTCAGTGCTAGGGAACCCTGGGAATTGTAGTTTTGTGAGAAAGAGCTCTGGTGCCGCAATGAACTACAGTTCCCATGCATCTGAGGAAATACGCTGAAGTCTAGGAAAGCTCATGCTGCCAACTTTTCTTTCAGTGAGACTCAAAGGTGCTACAAGATCTCTCTATCATCATCCATTATTATTATTATTATTATTATTATTATCATTATCATCATCATTATTAAATCCAAATGCAGCTGAAGAAGTGGACTTAAACTGGCAACACTGATATGCTGTAGACTCATTTTCTGGGGCTGGGATCTGGAAGCGTGGAGGCAATTCCCTTGTTCAGCCAGGGAATCCTGGGAATTGTAGTTTGTTGTGACATGTTGAGACTCTGCTTTTACCAGCAGCCAGGGCTCCATGCATGAAATTCTGGGCTTGGTGGTTTGTTGTGCCCAGAATCCCATCATCGCAGGGAGCCTTGCAGTTAGAAGCAGTGCCAAACTGGATTATTTCTGCAGTATGGATGGCAATGGAAAAGGGAACGAAAAAGAGAGCCACAAAACAAAATTCTTGGAAGACAGGGCAGGGATGCCAACTGACCAGGTGCTCTGCCCATGCTCAGAGGCATATTTAATCACTAACACACACACACTCAGGGACATCATCACATTCACATCACACAACCCAAATGGTCCTCACAGTACAACAACGACCCTGAGAGGTAGGCTTGGGGCACTCTGCCCAAGCTCAGGAATTCAGAAATTCAATTGTCACTCTCAGGCACACACAGAAGTCCAGAACATCAAGCCATGATACCATGATCAAGTATTGCCTTTGTGTGTCTTAAAACTTATGTCTTACTTGGAAATCCAAGGCAATTGGGATTAAGCCAGCCAAGATCCCTCACTCCCTGCCTCTCTCCAGCACTGCAGCCACTTTGCTTTGCCCCTGGAGGCTGAGAATGCCTGAGTGGGGGGGGGGGGGGGCAATCACTGTCCTCTCTCTGATTGGCTGAACTATTCCTCCAAACAGTTGGGGTTGGTTGGGCTTGCTCCGTCCTGGCTCTCAGAGGGAGTCAGAGAGAGAGAGAGAGAGAGAAAACTGTTACACTCCAGAGGGTTGGTTGCTCTGCAGGCAGCAGTCTGGAGCTGAAAGGGCCAAAGTCGCCGAAAAGGCACTGAAACAGAGCTAGGCGCGAAAATCACACGAAAAGCTCTGAAAAGTCCCCGTTTTCGCATGAAAGTCGCGAAATTGGCAACACTGTTTGGGGGTTAGTCCTAGCCTATGGACACGCCTCTAAAGTTTTGTCTACTTCCTGCCTGACCTAGAGCGAGCCACAGGGTCTAACCCATACATCAAGGATGCCTTCTCTCCATTGCTGGAAAAAGGTTCTTTCACCACAAAAGAGAAGGAGTTCAACATGTTTCATCAAACGTTTTATTAAAACTAACAATATGCACACATGAACTAAAAACAAAACATTTTCAACCTTCTGGACAGCATAAACATTTTAAACAGTCAAATACTTTTCATTACTTTCTGCCCTGTGAGTTGCATGATGGTTTTGAGTGAAACCTTTCCCACACTCTTGGCATTTAATGGTTTCTCTCCTGTATAAGTTGTGAGATGATGAGTGAGCAGTTTCTTCCCAATCCCTTCCCACCCTCCAAGCATTTGAATGGCTTCTCCCCTTGTGAGTTGCTTGAGGGTGACCGAGGGCTCTTTTCTCAATGAGACTTTCCCCACATTCCAGGCATTTAAAAGGCTTCCCTCCTGTATCTGTATTTTGAAGGCAGTGCTGGGTGGCTCTTTTCTCAATGAATCCTTTTCCACACTCAAAGAATTTAAATGTGTTGTTTTTTTCTCTTGTGTGATTTTTTTTATGCCAAGTGAGGAATGCCTTCTGAATATACCCTTTCCCACATTTCAGGCATTTAAATGGTTTCCTATGTGCATTTTTTGATGATAGGTGAGCTGTGTCTTCCTAATATAACTGTTTCCACACTCCAGGCATTTAAAGGGTTTCTCTCCTGTGTGAGTGGCTTGGTGACGAGTGAGGTCTCTTTTCACAATGAAACCTTTTCCACACTCCAGGCATTTAAAGGGTTTCTCTCCTGTGTGAGTTTTTTGATGATAGGTGAGCTGTGTCTTCCTAATATAACTTTTTTCACACTCCAAGCATTTAAAGGGTTTCTCTCCTGTGTGAATAGCTTTGTGATGACTGAAGTCTCTTTTCGCAATGAAACCTTAAAAGGAAAAGTTCAGATGAAAAGTTCATGAGTATACAATTTAAAAAAAAATCCAAGAGGGTCTTTAATTATTAAAATTGGATAAGAAGTCATGCAAAACTACTCAAGAAACACATCAGAGGGAAATTCAGAGAAATAATAATAAGTTTACTGAGATGGACAAGAGGCTTAGATACCTGCAGGATTACTAGAGAAGATCAAAGTTTGTTATTAAAAATATACCAGAAGCTGGGAAGGGAGATAGGAAAATTGACTTGAAAATGGAAATAGAATCATAGAACCACAGAGTTGGAAGAGACCACAAGGGCCATCCAGTTCAACCCTATTCTGGAATGCAGGAACTCCCAATCAAAGCATCCCTGACATGTGGCTATCCAGCCTCTGTTTAAAAACCTCCAAGGAAGAGTGTTTCACTGTCAAAACAGCCCCTACTGTCAGGAAGTTCCTCCTAATGTTTAGGTGGAATCTCTTTTCCTGTAGTTTGCATCCATTGTTCCAGGTCCTGTTCTCTGGAGCAGCAGAAACCAAGCTTGCTCCATCCTGAATATGACATCCCTTCAAATATTTAAACAGGGCTTGTTAGCATAGTTGCGCAGTCCGTGAGGTACCACAATAGTGTCTGGCACCAAAGTCTCCACCTTCGGAGATGCAGGTAGCTACTTGCAAGCTGGAGAAAAACACCTCTCCCCTTCAGTGTCAGCAAAGAGATACTGCAGACACACATCTCACAAGGGAGGCTTTTATTCTTCAGAAGTTCCACTATATCAAGTCACTATATACAATGCTATCATACAACTCTAACACTGTGCACCATGCACCACCAGAACAAACCACACAGTGACTTGAGGCACTCCCCTTATCTAGCCAGGGCTCCATGTGGTCTTTTGGCCCTGCCTCCTCCTCCTCCTGTGTCACAATGATCTCTGTCCCTTAGCCAGGGTGAGTTTGCACATTTGCAGCTTTTTGCAGCACTTTACTGCACTTGGTGACCCTCACTTCTGTCACTTCCCATGACTCAGCACTGGTGAAAAGTGCCTTGTCATCATAGTTGACAGTGATCCTTTGTTGTCCAGTCACTATTTAATACCACATTGTGCTTTTTTCAGGACTCTATCCCGACAGGGCTATCATATCACCTCTTAACCTTCTGCCTTGGTGGAGCAGTGGTTAAATGCCTGTACTGCAGCCACTCACTCAAAACTATAAGGTTGCGAGTTCAATACCAGCAAAAGAGCTCAAGCTTGACTCAGTCTTGCATACTTCCGAGGTCGCTAAAATGAGTAACCTTCAGCCACCATCTTGGGGGGAGAGAGGCAGGCTAGCTCCAACTGCCTGCCTGTAAGAAGAAAAGCCCTCCCTTCAGCCACCATCTTGAGGGGAGAGAGGCAGGCAAGCTCCAACTGCCTGCCTGTAAGAAGAAAAGCCCTCCCTCCAGCCATCATCTTGGGGGGAGAGAGGCAGGCAAGCTCCAACTGCCTGCCTGTAAGAAGAAAAGCCCTCCCTCCAGCCACCATCTTGAGGGGAGAGAGGCAGGCAAGCTCCAACTGCCTGCCTGTAAGAAGAAAAGCCCTCCCTTCAGCCACCATCTTGAGGGGAGAGAGGCAGGCAAGCTCCAACTGCCTGCCTGTAAGAAGAAAAGCCCTCCTTCCGACCACCATCTTGGGGAGAGAGAGGCCAGGGCCTGAAAGACTAAGAGCCCTCTTCCGACCACCATCTTGAGGGGGAGAGAGGCTTGTTATGTTTTATTTTGACTTTGTATTGTACTTCCTGTTGTACACCACTTTGATCTAATTTGGAAAAGCGGTACATAAATAAACATTATTATTATTATTAATTAGCTTACAGTTGTAAACCACTTAGACACTGTAAGTTCAGTATAAAGGGGTATATAAACAAAGCTGTTTGTTTTCTTTTTCTCTTCTCCAGGCTAAACATCCCCAGCTCCCTGAGTCGTTCCTCATAGGACATGGTTTCCAGACCCTTCACCACTTTAGAGGCCCTCCTCTGGACACGCTCCAGTTTCTCAATGTCCTTTTTGAATTGTGGTGCCCAGAATTGGACACAGTATTCTAGGTGGGGCCTGACCAGAGCAGAATAGAGTGACACTATTATTTCCCTTGATCTAGACAGTATACTTCTGTTGATGCAACCTAAAATTGCATTGACCTTTTTAGCTGCCGCATCATACGTTTGACTCATATTCAATATGTGGTCTACTTGGACTCCTAGATCCCTTTCACAAGTAATCTTGTTCAGCCAGGTGTTGCCCACCCTATATCTGTGAATTTCATTTTTCTGCCCTAAGTGTAGTACCTTACATTTCTCTGTGTTGAAATTCATTTTGTTAGCTTTGGCCCACCTTTCTAGTCTATTTCAAGTCATTTTGAATTTTGATCCAGTCCTCTGAGGTATTAGTGACTCCTAATTTTATTAAGATGTTTGCAAAAAATCTCCCCAACTCTTAACTGGACTGAAACTGATTTGGAAAGGGTTCACCGTATTGCATCAGGGAGGAACAGGATAACACCACAAGAAGTGATCGTGAGGGTGACTAACTAGAGCAAGAAAGAGGAACTGATGAACATTATAAGGAAAAATCCAGAGAAATTAAGATTTGGAGAAGTAAAAGTGTAAATATATAGTGACTATTGTCCACAAACAAAGATTTGGAGAACCTCTATGAAGCCATATTCTATTTTATTGTTGAAGGCTGGGATTTACTACACATGAGGATACCCGGTGTTTTTAAAATTTCAATGAGCAAGAAGATGATACAGGATTGAATCTGTGAAACAAGGACTGCAGTTGCTAAAAGAACTGGGGATATATAAGGAAGAAGTAAAAACGTTTGGAGGACCTACAGAAACATCTGGAAGAATAGGAGCTGAAGAAGGTGGGAAAACATGTGGAAGGTTAGAGAAGAAGTTGTGGCTGGGCTGACTAGGGGGCCATTATGATTACCTTTTACCCTGGATCAGGAACCGAATCTTGCATGTGAAGTTCATATTCGCCCCAAATCTCCCACAAGCGAATCAGAGGCTTCCACAACCGTTTCGGGGCAAATGCCCCTTAGTGCGAGTCATTTGGAATTGGGGTAAAAGCTGTCTCTTTTGAAAAGACTCGGGTTTGGTGAATATGAACTTGCCCCCAATCATGATCGGGTCAAGTTCAGGGGAGGGATTTAGGTCAGAGGGAGGGCAGTGGGTAGGGAATTCCCTCCCCTTCATCGGGGCGGAGGAGGAGGAGGGAGCCGGAGGAAGGATGCAAAAAAGGGGAATCAGGGTGTCAGGATGAAAAAAAGGGCATTGGGGAAATGCAAAGGACAGTCAGAGGGAGGGCAGAGGGGAGAACTGGAGAAAGTGACAGAGGAGGATGTAGGAGCCGGGAGGAAGAAGGGGGCCATAGAGGGCAACCTGTAACGGAGCAGGAGGAGACGAAGGAAGAGGCAGGAGGAAGGGTCAATTCAGGGCAGGTCAGAGGGAGGCACAGGACAGAGCTCGCACCAAGCAGCTTTCTCACTCTCTCTCTCTCTTTTTATTATTTTTGACAAACTATGTGCATGTTTTTTGCAATAGGTAGATAGATAGAATGTGGCTGCCTGCCTGTTCACTTTCCCTTTCATTTCCTTAATTCCAGCAAAGGAAAGGCTGCAAAGGGCACTTTGCAGGAGGCTTTTTTCCTTTGCAAATGCTACAATGCAAATGTTACAATGTTACTCTTTCCAATTTATCAAACTGATACAGCAGTGATGGCGAACCTTTTTCAGTTTGCGTGCTGGAGGCGGGGCTTTTACCCCCAGGATGGGGGCTGGGTGCCGGGGGTGGGGCTTCCTCCCTCCAGGGGGCAGAGCTTCTGCCCCCTTTTCAGAGAGAGGGAGCCTCTGGCTCCTCCCCCGGCTCCTCCCCCGGCGTCCCTCCTGGGGCCGTCAGAGGCCGGCAAAAGGGCCGTGGAGGGCGGCACGCTGTCCTCCGGCCTTTGCCAGCCCCTGAGGACACCTCCCGCCTGGAGAAGCTCCCGTCCTCGGGGCTTCTCCAGGCCTTTGTTCCTCGGCCCTTCGCTCCGCACTAAAGGGCTCTATGGAGCCCTTTCACGGGGAACGAAGGGAACGGGAGGAGAAGGGGCCTGGGCACATGTCCCAGCCCTCTCCTCCTCGGCCTTTGCTCCCCGAGAAAGGCCTCCATGGAGCCCTTTCGCGGGGAGCTAAGGAAAAGCGAGGAGGAGTTTGGGCACACGTCCCAGCCCTCTTCTCCTCGGCCTTCGCTCCCCGAGAAAGGCCTCCATGGAGCCCTTTTGCGGGGAGCGAAGGGAACCGGAGGAGAAGGGGCCTGGGCACGCGTCCCAGCCCTCTTCTCCTCGGCCTTCGCTCCCCGAGAAAGGGCTCCATGGAGCCCTTTCACGGGGAGCGAAGGAAAAGCGAGGAGGAGGAGTCTAGGCACACGTCCCAGCCCTCTCCTCCTCGGCCTTTGCTCCCAGAGAAAGGCCTCCATGGAGCCCTTTCGCGGGGAGCTAAGGAAAAGCGAGGAGGAGTTTGGGCACACGTCCTAGCCCTCTTCTCCTCGGCCTTTGCTCCCCGAGAAAGGACTCCATGGAGCCCTGTCATGGGGAGCGAAGGGAACCGGAGGAGAAGGGGCCTGGGCATGCGTCCCAGCCCTCTTCTCCTCGGCCTTCGCTCCCCGAGAAAGGGCTCCATGGAGCCCTTTCGCAGGGAGCGAAGGAAAAGCGAGGAGAAGGAGTCTGGGCACGTGTCCCAGCCCCCTTCTCCTCAGCCTTTGCTCCATGTGAAAGGGCTCCATGGAGCCCTTTTGAGCGGAGCGAAGGGAAGCCGGGAGGGAAGAGGGCTGGGAGGAGGAGAGAGACGCACGTGTGTCTCTGTCTCCTCCCAGGCGCCATTTTCTAGCTTCTCGCTGTCTCTGAGAGACAGCGGGAGGCCCGAAAATGGCAGGGAGGAGGTGGAACGGGCACACCATAGGTTCGCCATCACGGTGATACAGAATGCTTTTGCTACTGTCTAAGTAATTCATGGGTAGCCTAGGGAAAGCAAAGAATGTATGGCATCCTTTTCTGGCATTTGGAGGTGAGGAATTGATTATTATTATTATTATTATTATTACTATTATTACATGAGTATGAGGCATTCTGGGGTGGCAAGGAGGGAGGATGCAGGATGCAGAGATGGCATTGTCAGAGGGTGGAAGAGGGGGAGCAGTCGGGTTGGGGTCCCGCCTTGGAGGAAGACACCCTAGAGGACCCAGAGGGCGCCTTGAAGGAGGAAGGAGCACCGGCGGGAAGCGAAACAGCTGGGACTCGGATAGGGACAGAGGGAGGGGCGGAGCCACAGGCTAGAAAAGGGGAAGCCTCCCAGGGGGAGGGGGAGGAGGAGAAAGAGAGAGGAGCGTCGGGAACTCTGTGGCGGTCGGAAGGGACAGGGTACGAAGGAGAAATAGAGGCCAGGGTGAGTGAAGCCTTGGCAGCCGAAATAAACCGGCTGCACTTCAGGGGCTCGAGGGGAGGACCCGGAAGGAGGGCGGAAGGTCGGCCCGCTATTGAAGAGTGGTGGCCACCACATCCCACGGGAGCGGATACCGAGCCCTACCAAGTCCGTCCGGTACTCCACCCCGGACCCCGCCTGTTGTGGGACATTCGGGGAAGGTGCTGGCCTTTAGAGAGGGGAGTCTCGCGGGGCTCACGGGCGAGCTTCCGCAACACCCAGGAAGAAGGAGGGCCGGAGGAGGCCTGAGCCACGTGGGTTGCCCGGAAGACTACACTGTTTGGAGGACTTTCAGTTTGGACTTTGTGAGGCCCGGTGAAGAAACCGGCTGTTTATTCGGCGTTGGGCGTGTTATTTTTGTGTTACATTAAAAGTTATTTGCAGCATCCTTCCGTCTCCGACTTTTGAACATGGATCCCATGGGACCACCCCCTCCTCCTCAAGAGGGAGCTCGGGGCCCGGCGACAGGCATTAGCTTGCATTTTGGGGTTGAAAACAGGGTCAAGGGAAGATCATAACCTGCACTGACCCAAATACCCACAACACACACACACAGGTTTTTAAATATGACAAAATATGTGCATACTGGTTTTTTTTTTAAAAGGAGGGAGGAAAGGGGGAAATCACCCATCCAGTTGTCCAAGAAGAAACGTCACCCTTGACAACAGCAGAAGAGAATTTGATTGACACCAGAGACTTTTTTACACCAGTTTGGCAAATGAGAACTCTCCCCAGAGCTGCATGGCATTCAGGGTTAAATTACCCTGGGATAAATAGTGGGCACTTGCTTCTGGAGATATTCGGGGGGAAGGCATCCAGATCTACCCAGTTCCATCCAGCGCAAATAGCTCAGTATGAATGGGGCCTAGGGGAGAAGAAATGTTGTGAGTAGTTGGAGGAGCTGGAGTTCTGTAGATGAAAGGTAAAACTACTGCAATCAAATAAAAAGCTAAGTTTATTGGGAGGGCAATTTTGGGCCTTTGGATGTCTTTGCCACTCCTCCCCACATGGGCAGCCTTGGTAGCTGGGGCTAGGGCAAATTGCCCTAGTGAATGGGAGGGGGGAGGTAAATGGGATAAGGGGAGAAAGGGGGGAACGAAAGGGGAGATAGAGGAAGGGATATGGGTATAGGACGCACAAATTGGAGCCATTAGAAATAGAATTGAATTATATAATGTGAAATAAATTGAAAATTTCAACTTTAAACGCCAAAGGCCTTGGTTCAGTGGTTAAAAGGAGGATTGAAGCATTATTAAAGAGAGATTCAGCAAGATAAAAAGGAAGTAAATGAATTGAAATTGACTTGGGCAAGGAATTATGGGAAAGCATTTGGAAATTCTAAATCAAGGGGTGTAGCAATAATAATTGCAAAAAATGTAATTTTGTAATAAACAATGTATTAAGAGATGATGATTGGAGATATATAATAATACAGGGAGAACTAGGCAAGGATTGGTCAATGTATATGACCCAAATGAAAAACAGGAAGAATTTTATGAGAAAGTATTAAAGAAAGTGGAAAATATACAAGAACAAAATGTGGTCCTGGCAGGTGATTTCAATATGCAGATAGATAAGATAAAAGATAAATCCAGTCCTTCAGTAAAGGATAGATATAGTAATATAGCAATTTAAATAAAATAATGAGAAAAGGGGAATTTAAAGATGTATGGAGTTTAGTAAAGGGGGATGAAAGAAAATATACATATTATTCTGCAGTACATAAGACATGTACAAGAATAGAATATATCTTTGTATCAAAAATATGATAAATAAAATTTTGAATACGGAAATATAAAATATAAAAATAACTGACCATGCTTTGATGAATGTAGAAATTGTTGAAAAGAAGGATTACGAACAAGTAAAAAGGTGGAGGTAAAATACTAAGATATTGAATTACAAGGAATTTGTAGAAAAAAATGGAAAGGAATGGAGAGAAACATGGCATATAAATTATAAAGATGTGACAAAAGGGTTGTTATGGGATACTATGAAGGCAGTTACAAGAGGAATATGTATAGAAGAAACAGACAATCTTTTAAAAAGACAAGAAGAAAGAAATTAGAAGCTGATATAGAGGAAATGGAAAATAAATATATAGTGAATAGAGCTAAACAAGCATATGTAGAATTAAGGGCAAAAAGAGAGGAATGGGATAAAATGGAAATAGATGAAGTACAAGAAAATTTGATTTACTTAAGAAGATAATTTTTGAATACAGTAACAAAAACTCAAAAATGTTGGCTAGAGCCACATAAAATAAGAAAATGGAAAGTATGATAAATATGGTTAGGGATAAATCTGGTAAAATATGCAGAATAATGAAAGATTTTTAAAAAAAATTGATGACCTTGGCCCCATACAGACAGGCCAAAATAAAGCTGCTTCGGGTCACTTTGGAGGTATGGTGTTTCAATGGTGCATGCATCCTAAGAGTCCAGAAGCTGCACCAAAGCTGCGCTCCAGTCCTTAGGACTGGATCGTGACTTTGGTGCGGCTTCCGGACTCTTAGGACACATGCATCATTTTAACAGCATAACTCCAAAGTGACTCGAAGCAGCTTTATTTTGGCCTGTCTATATGGGACCCTTATAAGTGAGAGGGACATAATAATGCTTTCTTGCTTTCTGTACAAAGCTTTGCAAAAGAATCAGTGGTTGCAGAAGGCTTATAGAATGAGCCTCAGAGTAAAGTGCATGGGCTATGATGGCCCCCTACCCTTTTTTACTGTGGCACGTACTTACTTATCATCCCCTCCTTTCTCTAGAGAACTCTGAATACAATGGCCTGTGTTTAGCAAGTGGCCTTGAGGAGTTTAGCTAGCTCAGCTAAGTATCTCTTATGCAGTAGCTAGCTATCTCTGTACATTCCAGGCTCCAAGCAGATGTAATGCCAAGAAGAAAATACAGGACCATTGAGTGAACAGTGAACGCAACCAATCGCTTGTTTAGAAAACAGCCCTCTGCGAAGGGCATAAAAGGGGGATGGCAAGAAGCCATCAGTGCTGCAGCCTTGGTGACGCCTACTTTGGTGTGCTGCTGCCCTGCGCAGAAAATAAAGCGTTTTTATTCTAGCCAGTTCGGTCTCGACTCTGCTTGTCCTCTGACAGGCCACGGGTCTTCGGGTTCATGGGTTTGGGGTCACCCGCTACATAAGGAATTATATCAAGCAGGGGATATTCCTGTAGGTAAAATAAAGATGTGGAAGAAAATTTGGAAATAAAAATAAAGGTAGAAGATATAGAATTACTGGAACAATCCATTGAGAAGGTAGAAATAGTGGAGGTAATTAAAAAATTGAAAAATGGGAAAGCTCCAAGAATGGACAGATTGAGACCAGATTATTATAAAGTGTTTGAAACAAAGATTTTATCATCCATAATGGCAAACAGAATGAGCAAATGTATATGTATAAATGTTGGGATAGAAAGTCACAGGGAAAATGTACAATGTGGGTTTTAATAGTAACCAGGCATTATAGGGTTACTGTGAGCCATAATGATTAGTCATTTAAACAAGAGGTGAGTGACATCAAAATGATAGTCAACAAATGCTGTAAAGTACTGCAGAATGCTGCCAGTCTGAGAATTCACTCAGGAGAATGGCTGGGTCATTTGTGACACAGAGGGAGAGGCAAGGCCCAATAGGCCTCACAGAGCCTTTGCTAGAGTAGTGACGAGCATTTTACCTCAGAGTGGGTTGTTACTGGTGTGGATGGTGTCAATGTATATAGTGTTGTACACAGTGGAACTTCTTCTATGAATAAAAGCCTCATCTGAGAGAAGATTACAGTGTCTCTTTGCTCATTGAGAAAGCGACAGGTGTTTCTCCAGCTCACAAGCTGCTGACTACAGTCACAAAGGTGGTGATCATGGCACCATACGTTGACGTGTTGCTTCACGCGCTGTGCAACATCAAAAGCGTTCACAATAAATATATAGGAAAGGATCAATGTGGATTTGTGAAAGGGAGACAAATGTCAAACCTAGCAGGAAGAGTACTGGATAAAATACATGTAATGGGGTGGGTGGGTGGTAAAAACAGGGATTTTAGCATTAGATATATTTAAAGCATTTGATTGTGTGGAATGGCCAACATTAACAATAATTATGAAAAGATCTGGAGTGGGGGACAAAGTAAGGGGGCTAATAGATCAACCATATTCTAATGATTCGCAAAAGTAATGGTAAATGATGGCTTAACAAATGAAATAAAGGTGACAAGAGGTACTAGACCAGTAGTTCTCAACCTTCCTAATGCTGTGACCCTTTAATACTGTTCCTCATCTTGTGGTGACCCCCAACCATACAATTATTTTCACTGTTACATGCAAATATGTGTTTTCCAATGGTCTTAGGTGACCCCTATGAAAGGGTTGTTCGACCTCCACTGTACTAGACAAGATGCCCGTTATCACCAATATTATTTGCAATGGTAATAGAGATGTTAGCTAATGTTATAAGGAAAGATAATAGATTAGAAGGAGTAGGAGTGAAAACAAAACATAAAATTAGATTATTTGCTGATGATACATTATTAACCATGAAAGATTTAATGGGTAGATTGGGGAAAATAAAGGAACATTTAAAAGCATTTGGTGAGATGACAGGGTTGCTGATAAAAGAAGAGGAATGTGAATTTGTAAGACAAAGAAGCTTAGATATATGATTAAAAAGTAGTATAAAATATTTAGGAATAAATGTAATGAAAGATTTAAAGGAAATGGAAGAAAAGAGTTTGGTAGTATTAAGGAAAGAATTGGAGAAAAAAATAGCAGAATATAAGAAAATCCAATTATCATGGTTTGGAAGAATAGCATTAATTAAGATGAAAATATTACCAAAATTAGTTTTTTATTTAGAATGCTACCATTGAAAGTGCCAGAAACCGAACTGAACAAATGGCAACAACCTTTGAATACATATTGGCCTGTTACAGACTGCCAAAATAAAGCTGCTTCGGGTCTCTTTGGCGGTATGCTATTTAAATGATGCATGGGTCCTAAGAGTCCGGAGGTCGTGCCAAAGCCACACTCCATTCCTAAGCACTGGAGTGCAGCTTTGGTGCAGCTTCCGGATTCTTAGGATGCATGCATCATTTAAACAGCATACCTCCAAAGAGACCCGAAGCAGCTTTATTTTGGCAGTCTGTAACAGGCCATTGTAATGGAGGGAAAAGAACTAGACTAAATAAACAACTTTGTTATAAATCACAAAATAAGGGAGGGTTGGGTGTTCCCAATGTAAGAGGATATTATGAGGCTAATCAACTGAGATATGTAATAGAAAGTATGTTAGGTGTGGAAGGTTTAGAATGGTTAGAGTTAGATACAGAGGAAGTAGATATGAAAATAGGGAACTTTTTTAAAGGGAATTTACAAAGAAAGAAATTAAGATAATTGGAAACCCACTTATGAAAAATATATTAGAAATATGGAGTAAATATATAAAAGAGTTAATGACTGAAGATTCAGTAATAACATCAATAATAATAGAAAGGAAATTTCCAAAGAACTTGAGAGGACTGTTAGATAAGGAGTTAAAGGAGAGGAAAATAGATAAAATAGAAAATTGGGTGGATGTAAGGGTAAAGAAAGAGAGCATAAAGGAAAAAAACTTATGGGGCCAAAAATCTCATAGTTCCATTGTATGCAAATAGAAGAATGGATTAAAAATTGGAGAAAAAGTGATGTAGAAAGAAAAAAGTATACACAATTTGAACAATTAATTCAGAAAGGAAGAGAAATGGAGGAAAATGACAACTTGAAAGGTATGATTAGTACAATTTATAAAATGTTGATTGAAAATAAAGAGGGGGATAACAAAGGAAAATATTTTGAGAGGAATATGGATAGAAGAATTAGGATGTAAAATATGTGATAAGGATAGGATTTTGGAACAAAGATATTTGAAAAATTTATTGGTACAGATTAAAGACAGTTATTATAAATTGATATGGAAATGGTATTTGACAACAGTGAGATTACATAATACTGATAAGAATAATTCAAAAAATTGTTGGAGGGGTTGTCAAGAAGTAGGGTCAAATATGCATATGTGGTGGCAATGTAAATATGTACAAAATTTTTGGGGAAAAGTGATAATAGAAATAGAAAGTTTTATGAGTATAAAAATAGATTGAAGTCCAAATATAGTATTGTTATCATTATATAACTTAGCGAAATGGAAAAAGGAGAAAAAAGACTTGATAACAAACTTGATTACAGCTGCAAGATTAATTAAAGAAAGATGTCAGAAAACGAAAATAACTGTACAATTGGAAGAGTGGTATAAAGAGGTAAGGAAATTAGCGACTAATGATAAATTGACATGCAGACTGAAAGTAAAAAAAGGATTCTGGGAAAGAAATTACTTTGATGGAATTTGGAAAGAATTTATTGAGAAAGTATTTAGAAAAGATGGAAGATTACCTCCATGAGAGGAACTGATATCTAGGATAGAATACAAGGGTGGAAATGGCTTAAGGGAAGTGGATCACTGTGGTGGGGTATAAAAAGATATTTAGATAAGTTGTAAATGAATGTAGAAAATATATATACAGATGTATGTATTATATAATATTCATTGTATGAGTTTTAATTTTAATAAAATAAATAAATAAATAAAGTAATGGGGAAAAAAGAAACCTTTTCCACACTCCAGGCATTTAAAGGGTTTCTCTCCTGTGTGAGTTTTCTGATGATAGGTGAGCTGTGTCTTCTGAATATAACTTTTTCCACACTCCAGGCATTTAAAGGGTTTCTCTCCTGTGTGAATTGCTTGGTGATAAGAGAGGTTTGTCTTCTGATTGAAGCCTTTCCCACACTCCAGGCATTTAAATGGTTTCTCTCCAGTGTGAGTTGTTTGGTGAAAATAGAGGTGTGCTTTCCGAGCGAAACTTTTCCCACACTCCAGGCAATTAAAGGGTTTCTCTCCTGTGTGAGTTGTTTGGTGACGTGTGAAGTCTCTTTTCACAATGAAACCTTTTCCACACTCCAGGCATTTAAAGGGTTTCTCTCCTGTGTGAGTTTTTTGATGATAGGTGAGCTGTGTCTTCCTAATATAACTTTTTCCACACTCCAAGCATTTAAAGGGTTTCTCTCCTGTGTGAGTTGTTTGATGATAGGTGAGCTGTGTCTTCCTAATATAACTTTTTCCACACTCCAAGCATTTAAAGGGTTTCTCTCCTGTGTGAGTTGTTTGATGACAAGTGAGGTGTGTCTTCTGAGAGAAACCTTTTCCACACTCTAGGCATTTAAATGGTTTCTCTCCTGTGTGAGTTACTTGGTGATGAGTGAGGTCTGTCTTCCGAGCAAAACCTTTTCCACACTTCAGGCAGTTAAATGGTTTCTCTCCTGTGTGAGTTGCTTGATGGAAAGAGAGGTGTGCCTTTTGAGCGAAACCTTTTCCACATTCCAGGCATGTAAATGGTTTCTCTCCTGTGTGAGTTGCTTGGTGACGAGTGAGGTGTGCCTTTTGAGCGAAACCTTTTCCACACTTCAGGCATCTAAATGGTTTCTCTCCTGTGTGAGTTGCTTGATGGAAAGAGAGGTGTGCCTTTTGAGCGAAACCTTTTCCACATTCCAGGCATGTAAATGGTTTCTCTCCTGTGTGAGTTGCTTGGTGACAAGAGAGGTGTGTCTTCTGAGTGAAGACCTTTCCATACTCAAGGTATTTAAATGTGTTCTCCTCTGTATGAGTTGATTGATGAAGAATGAGGGCTCTTTTCTCAATGAAACCTTTTCCATACTGTAGGGTTTTAAAGCATTTCTCTCTTCTGTGGGTTTTTTGATGATCAGTAAGGGCTCTTTCCTTAATGAAACTTTTCCCACATTCCAGGCATTTAAATGGTTTCTCTGCTCTGTGAGCTGCTTGATGATAGTTGAGGGTTGTCTTCTGAGTGAAACCTTTCCCACACTCCAAGCATTTGAAGGGTCTCATTCTTCTGTTAACATTTTTATGTGAAATAAAACTGGAGCTGTTTCCACACTCACTACCTTTGATCGATTTCCCTTTCATCTGAATTCTCCTATGAAGAGTAAGGCTTGCTTTAGAACTGAACCTTCTGTCATCTGCAAGACAAAGATATTTACTTCTTTTCTTTTGCTTCTGTATTCTTCCTTGGATTGTGGTTCTCCACTCATTTTCTATGTCATTTTTTCTTTTCGTCTCTTTTACCTGTTTGCACAGGTCTCTTTGCATCAATGTTTGCCATGGTTTCTTATGACACTCTTTCAGTTGCCCATCACTGCCTGGAAGGGAGAGAAAGTACCGCTCACAAAGAATATATATCATAAATCCTCATAGATGGAGATGGTACTCCAGAACCTGTCTACTGGTTCTCCTAACGGTTAAGTTTTCTTTCACTGAAAGCAGGCAGCTCTAATGATTTTGGCATCATAGAATCATAGAGTTAAAAAAAGAGTCATAGAGTTAGAAGAGACCATAACGTCCAACCAGTCCAATTTCCTGCTGTGCAAGAATGCACAATCAAAGTATCATATAAACTAGTAATCTCAGTTCATCTCCTGCCCCACTCATTGTCTAAACACCATTATCTTGGTTGTCCTGTTCTAATATCCCTTTCCCATTGTAAGACGAACGTTGGTACTTACCCATGATATGTTCATTTCCAGCAGACGAGGGTCCTAACATCCTGAATTCTGGGTTAGCTCCTCCCAATTTGCTCCTGTAGGGAGGGACAACAGAACAAAAGACCAGCCCCCACATAGGGAGGAGCTAGCCTCCCCTGGGCCTCAGTCAATAACAAGCCAAGCGAGTAGTAAGGTACAATCAAGGAACTGAACTTTAGTAACATCAGCTAAGGGTTAACTAAAACACCTTAGAAAAACTAGTCCAAGAACAGATAAGAACTCAGAAAACCAATCCAGCAACAAGAAGAACAAGGCAGGTCTACCAACAGGCAGGTAGGGTCGGAGGCCGCAGGCAGCACCCGGGTGGGCAGGATGCTAGGACCCTCGTCTGCTGGAAATCACGGGTAAGTACCAACGTTCGTTTTCCCAGCAGACAGGGTCCAAACCTCCTGTATTCTGGGATTTATAAAAGCCCTCTCGAATTGGGAGGGAACTGCTGCTAGGAGACTGTGGCCCCTGACACAATCTGTTGGAGGACCCTCCTTCCAAATGATGCCTCAGCAGTGGAGGTAATGGCTGTGAGGGAGATGACCTTAAGGAAGAGGTGTTTGAAGGAGGTTTCCCGAAGGGACTTGAATGGCCCAACTGTCAGCGCCTTTAAGACTGTGTGCAAGTCCCAAGTTGGAGAACGAGGTCTGGTGGGCTGGGCCCTATTGGAAACTCCCCTCAACAGTCTTTTAATGTGAGGATGGGCTGCCATTCTAGCCACTCTCTTATGGGGCAGAACTGATGTGATGGCAGGCACCTGCCTCCTAACCGTGTTGGGTCTGAGTCCCTTTTTAATGTCATCTTGGTGGAACTGTAGCAGGTCAGCCACTAAAAAACCTGAAGCAGTCAATGTGAACTTGTCTAAAAGGTAGATTATGGTGGAGCATATGATCAATCAGAATAGAAATTGATCAAATCTGGACCTATGGCACCTTTCACCCTATCACTGCTCACCTTGTCAACGGGTTATAGCAAAAAAGGTGATATTAAGGTGATTTAACTTGTAGCAATGAAGACTTACCACTCTGAAAGAGGAATGTTCATGTCTGACCACCAACTACTATTTCAAAACAATGTGCAGTTCTTTACTGGAACATCTGTGCACCTATGTAAAATAAGACTAATTCCATGGTTAGGCAAGAGGGATACTGGATTAACCTTTATCTCTCAGGCATTGGTGAGTCCATGCAGAAGCGTGGATGCACTCTGTGTTAACAGGGCCTGTGGTCAGAATTAAGTCTGATTTCATCTGAGGATGAGCTTGTCTAGAGGCTTAAAAAAATCGTCCAATTCCATGTAGCAGACTATCATCAACCTAGAGGAAGGCTGAGGGGTCTCTCGGCTGAATGAACTGCTGATTAAGGAATCATGAAATGGTAACAGAGAGCTTGGCAAGGATAGCCCTCTGGTATCTAATTTTGAGGAGAGAATTTTCTCCACAAAAAAGATCTGTCAAAAGAAAACAAACCTAAATTTTAAATAGTACAGAGGGCCCTCGATATGAACTGGAGTTGGTTTCAGGACTTTGCATGGATACCAAATCCATGGAAGCTCAAGTCACATAAATGGCATAGTAAAATGGAGCCTCTTATATAAAATAGTAAAATCAGTTTGGTTTTCTTGCTTTTTTTTTGACTATATATACACACACATACACACACACACATGCTGTGGGCGTATAGATGGCTAGTCTAAGTCCCTATATGGAGCTGTATGGTATATTAAATCTCAGCATGTGTGCTAGCAGAAAAACAAGGCTTAGGCACTAGGAAATCTATTTTCCCAGCCTCAGAAGGCAGTAGACAATGCTGTTGTTTGGACCAGACATTGGCATGAAAAACCCAGTCAGGGATAAGACAGTCACCCCCACAGCGGCTAACCTTATAACAATAGCATCATAGAGTTGGAAGAGACCACAAGGGACATCAAGTCCAACCCCTTGCCATGCAGGAAATCACAATCAAGCATGCTCAACAGTATGCAAAGGAATCTTGTAGCACCCTGAGACCAACTAAAAGAAAGAGATTGGCAGCATGAACCTTCATGGCCTTGAGCCCAATTCATTACATGCATGATAGACTTGTCACAATAGGCCTATCCAAGGCAGGGAGCAGTTGAATGGTAAGCCCATCAGCAGGCATTCTTATTAAAATGTAACTATCTAGACAAGGTAAGACAAAATTGTGCTCTTAGTGGCTGACCCCTCAGGGCTCTACAGGATGTCTGAATGGGATTTGAAGCAAACCCTTAGCAGAAAAAAACTGCTTTTATGTTTTAAAACACTCATGGGGGGAGGGGGGTTTCTCTGGGATGGAGGCTGTTTGTCTGTTTCTGATTAAGAATTTTTCTTAACCCCCTTGTATTAGTGAGAACCATCTCACAGAAGAAACTGTATTTTTTAGTTCCTTCCCTTTAACAGACATCTCTCCTATGAAAGAAGGAAAGAAGAGGAGAGCCACCTCTCCTGAGGTTAGCTGACTGAGGCTCACTGTATAACTGGGACTTAACTCTTTTGCCACTAAAGGGAAGCTTGGTTGGTCACCTTAATCCAATATATAGATATATAGATATTTTTCCAAAGATTCTCAATGTGTGTTAGAGATCTGCTCAGTGACCAGAGGAGCGATGTATCCTTCTCCTTGCTTGAGTCACCCTGTTTATTAGACTTTAAATGAATCTGTATTGTTAAAGCTTATGCTCTTAATGAGAAGTGCTATGGCTGATAACAGTTTGCACAAGGGAGGCAGAACCATGTGCTCATCTTATGTCTTAGGCTGTTCCAGCTAAGGCAAAAAAGGCTCTGGCCCTAAAGGAGACAGGGATGGAGGCCCATGAGGAGGGAAGAAAACTCATCATGTTGCTTTATGGCTAGTCTCTTCCCTTGTTGAATTCGTTTCCAGGCATCTTCGCTGCCCTGGTAAAAAGGAGGGGGGGGGGTTGAGCAGAAACAGCGTAACTCAAGCCTCATGGTCTAAACGTAATAAAATGAACACCAGAAAAAGTTAACCAGTATCTCTTGTGAATCTGAGCCCCCAGACCTGTTGTTGTGGGGGCTCTCCCCTCCTTTATTTGCCCCATCAAGGGAGGCTGCCTGGGCAGTAGCTTCTTCCAGGCACTGAGGAAACTGCTCTTAAGTTACCAGTGACTGAAGACCATTTGTAACCATGGGTAGTAGATAGCTGCATATGGCCTGTAGTGTAGCCCTGATATTCACAGGACATTTTGTTTTATTTATGTTTGAAACAGCCTCAACTTCAAGCTGGGGTTTACAAGCTTAGCCCTTTTAATCTCAGGCAGGCTTTATAGTAACCTGGCTGAATTATAGAAGCTGGCTTGGTCCTCAACTCCCTTCCACTTGCATAGGTAGCTGGAAAGGGCAGGGTGGACTGATGTGGGGCATGGCTCCACATTTATCTGAGGTATATCTGTATCCTGAGAAAGAATAATCTCTGATGGAGAGGCTACGTGCTCCTCCTGCTCTCTCAAGAGTGCCACAGTTTGGGGTAGCAGAACACAATTGGGGGTGAAGGGAACTCTCTACCCATGTTATCCACAAGTGGTTTCCCCCTTTTTTGTTGTTATTTTTGAGGAGGGAACACAGGAGGATTTGTATCCAGGTGCTCTCTCATAGAATCCCTGGATTGGAAGATACCCCAAGGGCCATCCAGTCCAACCCCATTCTGCCATGCAGGAACTCTCAGTCAAAGCATAACCGATAGATGATCCTCCAGTCTCTGTTTAGAAGTGGGTGGGAGAGGCCATGCAGTCTCTGGGGAGGACATGAAGCCATTTTGTGTTTCTTTGTGAGATGCTCTGTGGCAGCCAAAAAAGACCATTTTAGAGTTGGAAGCTTCAGCCCCTGCTGGGCCAAGTCTAGCTTCCTTTACAGCCATGCGGCTGTACAACAAAGAGGAGGAGTCCTCTGCCTCCTTACACACCATCTCATTATAAGAATTGAAAAAGAAAGTGCAAGAGCCCTGGCAACACGACTATGTGTTTCCCAGTCTGCAAAAGGACCTCCCAGACCTGTTGGGGTCCTGAGTGCCACTGGGGTCAGAGATGGGAAGTGGGAGACCAAGAGCTTATCCCCCCCATCTGACCTCTTAGCAGAGTCCCAAGCCTTATGTTAGGCATAGTGGCTGCAGTGGCAATGGCAGAGGTCTCCTGGCAATGCCTGCCTTGAGCGAGGGCATTAGATCTGGCCAAGGTTCTTTGGTGGCTGGAGAGAGAGACCCCTGGTACTCACCACTTCTCCGGCGTCTTGTGGCTGGCTTGACTCTCTGACCTTGGCACTGTTTCAGGCTGGGCAGAGGTGATGCAGAGAAACTCTTTGCCATGACTTTTGGCTGGCCTGTCATCTGAACCTTGACCCTAAACAGGCTGGGCAGAGATGTTTCCATGACTTCTGGCCAGTTTCCTCACTGATCCCTGGCCCTAAACAGGCTGGGCAGAGGTGATGTGGAGAAACAGAGACATGGAGGGGATACCCCTCACCATCTGTTCCCATGGCTCCCATGTGCTGCAATGCTGTTTGCAGACATCTCCTGTGCTCCCAACATAAAAGGGGGCAGCTTGGAGGAGAGGGAGCCTCATTGGCAAAGCCATGACCTTTCTCCAATCCTTGGAGCCCTTGCCATATTAAGTCTTTCTTCATGCTTCCAAGGCAGCAAGATAAACAAAGAACAAGAAAGGCCTGGAGCAGCTGTAGTGAAGAAGCTGCAAAGCAACAGCAAACACATTCCAATGAGTCTCCCTCTGAAGCCAGCTCCCTCTGTTGAGCTGGCAGACTCTGAGCTAGGGAAGCCTGAGCTAAGGATGACCCTTAGCCAGTGCTCTTGGGGTCCTCTGCCATAGCCACCACCAAGGAAGGGGGGAAAGGCAGGAGAGAGGAGAAGAAGGGAAAGCTAAGAAAACTCTCAAACCGCTTTCGGCGAAAGGAAAAACTTTGCTGGCTCGAAAAGATACATCCTGCTAGGAGCGTAGGCAGGAACAAGACTGGGGCCCAGGGGGCTCCTCCCTATGTGGGGGCCGGTCTTTTGTTCTGCTGTCCCTGCCAACAGGAGCAAATTGGGAGGAGCTAACCCAGAATACAGGAGGTTAAGACCCTGTCTGCTGGGAAACCTCTGGGCAAGCAACGTCTGGGTTGTTTCTGATCATAAGCAAAATGTGCCAGGAAAGGAGGGGAACATCTCACAAACGCACCAGATTCTGCTTGGTGGCATTAATGCAGAATCAGTATTGTGCAGCTAGTGGTCTTGCATCCCTGGAGACTAAGGATCGACTCCCAGCTCTTACATCCATCAGGTAATGCTGAAATACAGAGTGATGTATTCACTTGAAGAAAGAACTTTAGAACATCTATCTGTGGACTTAATTTCTGGCACTTCTCCATTTCAGCAGTTTTTAATTGTATGACGTATCTTAACAAGAAATTCTAAAGTCGTGTGAAAATATTTGGGGAACAGCAAGATAAGGTCCACTTAGTTATCCATGTCAAGGTCTCTGAAATTTACAAAGAACATCTGTACAACATACAGTTGGCTTTTTCATGGGCTTGGCATCTGAGGATTGATGCATCCACAGCTGGTCCCACCCCATTCTTCCCAATGGCAGCGCACACATGAAGTCTATCTGTAATTGGGAAGAATGAGACTTGAGGTCCTGTATTTTTTACCATTCTTGTGTGTGGGAGGGATGTCCAGAACAGAAGCCCCTCAGATACCAAGGGCCAACTGTACTAGAGTCCTAATAATTTCTTTTAAATGGAATATCTATTACTAAAATATCCAGACCACAAGGTAGGTATGTATCTATATTGTATTGTGGTATTGTACTTAGTGCACTATATTAAGATTTTATATATATATGTGTGTGTGTCATTACTTGTATTACTATGTCTTGAGTATTTTGAAACGGCCCTTGGGCTATTCAATAAACATACTGACTGACGTAGGTACAGAGGACTATTGCTATCTTCTGGAATTGCTCAAGTCCTATTAAATACAATAGTAGAGTAAAATGGTGCCTCTTAAATAATTGGCAAGGTTTGCTTTTTGGAATTTATATGTTTTTCAATATTTTCAAGATATGGATAAAGAATCTGTCGATCAGGAGGTCCAGTTGTACCTTCATTATCTATTTCAGATTTTTGGTCAGTCCCAAAATGTGTTCTTCTACTGAGAGCATGGGATTCCTTGCTATCTAAAGGGGCCAAAGGAGAACCAGCCTGTACTAGTTTGAGTGTTGGACTAAAATTCCTGGAGACCAGGGTACAAATGAACTTAGTGGCTTTTGGAAGGTCACACCCTCTCAGCCTCAGAGAAAGGCAATGACAAACTGCCTTTGAGGAAATCTTGATGATAAACCCTATGGCAGGTTCACCTCAAGGTCACCATATGCTAACTAGCCCCTGCCTCCACACCAGGGCTTGGCTTTCTCCGTTTTTTGGCAAGGAGGTCTGGGAAAGGAATGGCAGCTACTTCCTCCAGATCTGGCCCTCCCCTCCCTGGAAGGCTCTCCCTCTGTATCCATTATTAGAGGTTTCAGTGTGAGGAACAGGACTAAGTGGGACCAAGCAAGCAAGATGTGGCTGATTTCTACTTCCGCCTTCTCACTTTCCCCTAACATTTTAATCTTTCATTTCATTTTTAATGGTGCTCAGAGGGGCCACAGCGGCAACTGGAGGAGGCAAACCAGGCCCTTGGTGTGGGGAACTGCTAGTGAAGCACCTAATACTACAGTGGTCCAAGCTCAGGAGCCCAGCTGGACCTCACATCATCCACTGTGACCTTAACCAAGGTCTGCTACTGAAGGGCTTTCTGGGAAGAGCAGCCAGAGACATAAGCGATGCTGAAAGAAAACCACTCAGCCTGCTGTGATCTAGCAAGATTGAACTCCTGGTTACTTTTCAGCACTTCTAAGCTGCACAATCCCAAGAAAGGAGAGCCTTACTCAGAGAGAATAGGGGCCCCAGAATCTCCTCCATCACTTCCCGATGAAGGGCCTTTTGGACTGGATCCAGCAGGGCCCACTCCTCCTCTGTAAAATCCACAGACACCTCAAAGGTAACCTGCAGAAAGAAAAAATAATTCTTTTAGGTTGCTCAAGAAAATTGAAATGCTTACAGCATGCCATCCAAAGGCTCCTTACAGTAGCAACCTGTGATGGAAGCAAACGGATAGGACAAGATTCTGTGGGGACCAGGGAGTTTTCAAAGGGAGATAAACACCCAGCCCAGCCCTTTGTTGGCTCACTTGAGATCCTATTCCCTACCTGATCTAGCCTCCCAGAAGGTGTTCTGAGTCCATCAGGGTGAAGAGATGTCCCTGTACACTTAGATCCAGTCCTTATTCCGCCTCCTGGGAGGAAGAAAAAAGGAAGGAGTATTTCTAACCCTTCTCTCTCCTTCCAGTTCTTCCTACATGTGCCAATGCAGCATACACCATTTCCCACATCAGGCTTTATTGCATTGTTTTCTATAGACTTGACACTGTAACTGGATACTGAAAATCTGTGCTTCTCCTATCCTCCTTCACCATCTTCCTAGTGCCAATCTTCTTTTGAAAGCTAGCTACAAAGAGGATGAGGAGGAACAGGCAAGCTGGTGTGGTATAAAATATCGCTGTAAAATATACTTCACTGTGAGAAGCTTTGTTAACTTGAGCTATGCCTGTAATTCCAAAGTGCTAGTTAGGCTATACAAAATGGTCCAAGTGCTGCAATTGATAGAGTCCAGATATTTCAAACATATCTGAGAAAAGTGAGTCAGAGAGAAAGCTACCCCGTTAGCCCTTACTCATTGAGGAGGACATTCCTTCTCCACTCAGCTCAACTCCACATGGTGTACTGGAGCATTCTTCCTGTGTGATCCACTTGGGCCACTGCCTTTGACTGGATTCAAAAGGACACTTCTCCTTCTGGGTCATCTCTTTCAGAAATGAGTCCTGCAGCAGAAGCAGAAATGTGGAGGGAGGGAGAAGAGAGAAGAATTGGTTAGCGCTGAGGAAAAACTGAGTTCATACACAGAAGATTGCCAGCCAGGAAAACAAAGGCCACTGCCAAGTCTGGAAGTAGCTGGAGACACCAACTCCTGCTCCTGAATAGAGTTTCACTCTAGACTGCTGAGGTTCTTCCAAAGAAGCATTTAATCTTAGTGGCAGTAAAATATTTACAAATATGTTATAGCAATATATACACAATCTGTCATAGCTCTGAGACCAACCAACATCCTTTCAGTTCAACTCCACTCCACATGGTTTACTGGAGCATTCTTCCTCATATACCCAAACACAGTCTTGGATTCTGCTAGTGTTTTATCATCTTCCTGTCATGTGTCCACCTGTGCATTTCGAACTTTTAGGATGCATCTCCATGTCCAGTTTGCATCAACTTCCTTTGAGTCAGCATTTCCTCTTTAACCCACTGCATGCACCTGAGACATTTTTACATGCCAGTGCAAAACCATATTGACAGAATTAGGAAAAGAAAGGAAGAGGAAAAGGCCGTGGGAGGCATCATCCCCACTGTAGGTGATTTCCAGGAAAAAAACAACAGGGAAATGGTAGCTAGATGTACCTCATCATTACGATTATTTTTTTCATTTGTATCCCTTGTCCACCCCCCCCTTTTTTCTTCAAAGACATAGCTGTGTGAGTGTGAAATATGAGTGTGCAAAGGGATCTTCTATCTAGCACCTTTGAAACTAACTGCGCGAAAGACATTGTAGCATAAGCTTTCATAGATTTGGTCTATATTCTCAAGTCTACCAAAATTTATCTTATAACTTCTTTCGAAGTTAGTCCAACGGTCCTACAAGATCACTTTGCATATTCCTAGTTTCTTCTTTACATTAAGCCTCAGTTTGTTCAAGCATTTTCAAAATCCGTTCCAAAGAAATAGTGATGGCCCAGCAAAATGACCAGATGAAACACCCTCACCTGCTCCTCTTCCTCCTCCAGACGGAGCTTTACAAGACATAACCAGCACAATGTACTGGGCCTGGAGCTGAATCAATAACCAGCAAACCTGTTTATAAAGGGAGGCACAGGTTTCCTGTAACTAAGCCCAGTTAGTAATCTGGATACAAACTGCATCTTCAGGGTACAATAACATCCAAAGTGGGAGGACCACAGTGACTATCTGGAGCCAGGGGGAAGAAAAAAGCTGCTGGTGCTACTGCTACTTGGCCCTCTGCCTTCCAAAAGCCTTTGAAGAAGCAGAGCCAGCCCTCCAGTTCATCTGGTGCCATCTGGCCATGGAGGAGAGATGCAAGCCCAGCTCTGTCAGCCCTGGCCTGAGCTAAGAAGCAGAGTGCTCCCTCCACTCCATCTAGGTCATCCTGCCATGGAGAGGAAATGAAGGCTCAGCTTGATTCAGCCTGGCCTGAACTAAGAAGAGCCCTCCCTCCAGTCAGTCAGTTTTGGAGATCTAGTTTTGTATAATAGCACTGTGAATAAAGAGCACTTTGGGAGACTTAGTTTCTCTGGTGGTTTATCAGAAGAAGCTATAGCATCGGTGTGCTGTGTGTCCCCGGAGGTTCCTGCATTGCTGCATTTCCTGGAAGACATCCAGTTGCTGTCATCCCAACTTGGACTTTGGAGCCACGCTTCTGCTTCTGGAAATTTGCCAGCTCTGCTCCAAGGATCTGATTTAACCCCAGGACTCGTTTGAGTTGCTGACAGTGTTTGTTGGACCCCAGCAGTTGCGCTGACATATTCAACATCTTTATCAAGGACTTGGATGACAGAATCGGGAGCATTCCTATCAAATTTCCAGATGACACCAAATTAGGAGGAGTAGCTAACACTCCAGAAGACAGGATCAACATTCAAGATGACCTGAATAAACTAGAAAGTTGGGCCACAGCTAACAAAACTTCAACAGGGAGAAATGCAAGGTACTGCACTTAGGGTGGAAAAATAAAATGCACAGATATAGGATGGGAGACACATGGCTGAATGAAACTACGTGTGAAAGGGATCTGGGAGTCCAAGCAGACAACAAGCTGAACATGAGTCAACAATGCGATGCGGCAGCTAACAAGGCCAATGCGATTTTAGGCTGCATCAATAGATGTATAGTGTCTAGATCAAGGGAAGTCACAGTGCCACTATATTCTGCTCTGGTCAGGCCCCACCTGGAATATTGTGTCCAGTTCTGGGCACCACAATTCAAAAAGGACACTGAGAAACTGGAGCGTGTCCAAAGGAGAGTAACTAAAATGGTGAAAGGTCTGGAAACCATGCCCTATGAGGAATGACTTAGGGAGCTGGGGATGTTTAGCCTGGAGAAGAGAAGGTTAAGAGGTGATATGATAGCCCTGTTTAAATATTTGAAGGGATGTCATATTGAGGAGGGAGCAATCTTGTTTTCTGCTGCTCCAGAGACTACGACCCGGAGCAATGGATGCAAATTGCAGGAAAAGAGATTCCACCTAAACATCAAAAGGGAGATACTGAAGGCATAATTTGAAACAGTTCCAATGAGGAAGAAAAATGGGAAGTGTCTCAAGAAACCAGGATGGATGACTAAGGAAGCTAAGTTTTAAACAGAACATGTATAAGAAATGGCAAAATGGGGATATCACCAAAGGGGAATTCAAACAAATAGCAATCATGTGTAGGGGTAAAGTCAGAAAAGCTAAAGCACAGAATGAACTCAGGCTTGCTAGAGAGGTTAAGAACAACAAAAAGGGCTTTTTTGGATATGTCTGCAGCAAAAGGAAGAAGAAGGAAATGGTAGGGCCACTACGTTGAGAAGATGACAAAACACAATTGGGGGTGAAGGGAACTCTCTACCCATGTTATCCACAAGTGGTCTCCCCCCCTTTTTATTGTTATTTTTGAGGAGGGAACACAGGAGGATTTGTATCCATGTGCTCTCTCACAGAATCCCTGGATTGGAAGAGACTCCAAGGGCCATCCAGTCCAACCCCATTCTGCCATGCAGGAACTCTCAAACAAAGCATAACCGATAGACTGCTCTGTGGCAGCCAAAAAAAAACCCATTTTAGAGTTAGAAGCTTTAGTTCCTGCTGGGCCAAGTCTAGCTTCCTTCACAGCAGTGGTTCCCAACCTTTCTAATGCCGCGACCCTTTAATACAGTTCCTCATGTTGTGGCGACCCCCAACCATACAATTATTTTCATTGCTACATGCAAATATGTGTTTTCCGATGGTCTTAGGCGACCCCCTTGAAAGGGTCGTTCGACCCCCTAATGGGTCCCGACCCACAGGTTTGGAACCATTGCTTTACAGCCATGCGGCTGTACAACAAAGAGGAGGAGTCATCTGCTTCCTTACACACCATCTCATTATAAGAATTCAAAAGGAATGTGCAGGAGCCCTGGCAACACCACCATGTTTTTCCCAGTCTGCAATAGGATCTCCCACACCTGTTGGGGTCCTGGGTGCTACTGGGGCCAGAGATGGGAAGGAAGGGGGGGAGACCAAGAGCTTATCCCCCCATCTGACCTCTTAGCAGTCCCAAGCCTTATGCTAGGCATGGTGGCTCCAGTGGCAATGGAAGAGGTCTCCTGGCAATGCCTGCCCTGAGCGAGGGCACTAGATCTGGCTAAGGTTCTTTGGTGGCTGGAGAGAGAGGCCCCCTGGTACTCACCCCTTATCTGGCATCTTCTGGCTGGCTTGACTCTCTGACCTTGGCACTGTTTCAGGCTGGGCAAAGGTGATGCAGAGAAACTCTTTGCCATGGCTTTTGGCTGGCCTGTCCTCTGAACCCTGGCCCTAAACAAGCTGGGCAGAGATGTTTCCATGACTTCTGGCCAGTTTCCTCACTGATCCCTGGCCCTAAACAGGCTGGGCAGAGGTGATGTGGTCGAACAAAGACATGGAGGGGATACCCCTCACCATCTGTTCCCACGGCTCCCATGTGCAGCAATGTTGTTTGCAGAAATCTCCTGTGCTCCCAACATGAAAGGGGGCAGCTTGGAGGAGAGGGAGCCTCATTGGCAAAGCCATGACCTTTCTCCAATCCTTGGAGCCCTTGCCATATTAAGTCTTTCTTCATGCTTCCAAGGCAGCAAGATAAACAAAGAACAAGAAAGGCCTGGAGCAGCTGTAGTGAAGAAGCTGCAAAGCAACAGCAAACACATTCCAATGAGTCTCCCTCTGAAGCCAGCTCCCTCTGTTGAGCTGGCAGACTCTGAGCTAGGGAAGCCTGAGCTAAGGATGACCCTTAGCCAGTGCTCTTGGGGTTCTCCGCCATAGCCACCACCAAGGAAGGAGGGAAAGGCAGGAGAGAGGAGAAGAAGGGAAGACCAAGAAAACTCTCAAACTGCTTTCGGCAAAAGGAAAAACTTTGCTGGCTTGAAGAGACACATCATGCTAGGAGCATAGTCAGGAACAAGACTGAGGCCCAGGGGGGCTAGCTCCTCCCTATATAAGGGCCAGTCTTTGTTCTACTGTCCCTGCCTACAAGAACAAATTGGGAGGAGGTTAGGACCTTGTCTGCTGGAAAATTAGAGGGAGTAGCTAATACCCCAGAGGACAGGATCAAAATTCAAAATGACCTGAATAGACTAGAAAGCTGGGCCACAGCTAACAAAATGAATTTCAACAGGAGAAATGTAAGGTACTCCACTTAGGGCGGAAAAATGAAATGCACAGATATAGCCTGAGCAACACCTGACTGAATTAAACTACATGTGAAAAGGATCTAGGAGTCCAAGTAGACCACAAGTTGAACATGAGTCAACAGTGCGATGCAGCAGCTAAAAAGACCAATGCAATTTAAGGCTGCATCAATAAAAGGACAGTCAGCCCTCGTCTTACGCAGAGAATCTGTTCTGGACCCCGCCGCGTAAGGTGAATTACAACTTAAGGAGCTGGGGATGTTTCGCCTGGAAAAGAGAAGGTTAAGAGGTGATATGATAGCTCTGTTTAAATACTTGAAGGGATATCATATTGAGGAGGAAGCAAGTTTGTTTTCTGCTGCTACAGAGAACAGGACCCAAAGGAGCAATGGATGCAAACTCCAGGAAAAGAGATTCCACCTCAACATTAGGAGGAACTTCCTGACAGTAAGGGCTGTTGACAGTGGAACACATTCCTTCCATGCAGCAAATCACAATTAAAGCACTCCCTTTGACAGATGGCCATCCAGTCTCTATTTAAAGACCTCCAAAGAAGGAGACTCCACTACACTCTGAGGGAGTTTGTTCCACTGTCGAACAGCCCTTACTGTCAGGAAGTTCCTCCTAATGTTGAGGAAGAATCTCTTTTCCTGCAGTTTGCATCCATTATTCCATGCCCTGTTTTCTGGAGCATGAGTGTAATGGAGTCTCTGAGTGTAATGGAGTCTCCCTCCTTGGAGGTCTTTAAGCAAAATCTGGATGGCCATCTGTCAGGTATGCTTTGATGCAGAGTTCCTCCATGGCAGGGGGTTGGACTGGATGGCCCTTGCGGTCTCTTCCAACTCTATGATTTTAGCCAGGAAGGCTGCTGTAGGAAGGGAAATATATGGGCCATGTAACCTACCCTGGTCACCAGTCCCAGAATACTTTGAACCAGGTGAAGTGCCTGAACATTGTTCAAAGACACATTCATGCAAGAATGTGTTACAGTACTCCAAAGAGGTTATAACCATATTTCTAGCTGTATTTCTAACACAACTCCAGTTGTTACGTGTTTGCTAGAATGCATCTGAGGAAGTAGACTGAAGTCTACGAAAGCTCATGCTGCCAACTTTCTTTTATATTATTACTATTATTATACTTAATAATAATTTCCAAAAAAATATGACACATTATTATCAGCTATTAAAGAAAGGTGCACCCTCATCATCACTGCCCTGGCATTTGTTTGCCTGCCAAAACAGGCCTTTAGAGATGGATCTGTTATGAAAGAAGCATGCATAATTCAGAAATTAAACGAAACAGGGTGGAATTAGAATAAAATTCCTTACAAAACTGTCTGAAGGCACTCAAGGAAATGCTTGGGTTTTTTGGGGTTGATGGAGGATGAGGACGACGATGCTTTTTCCAGGTCTACTTTTCAAGAACTTTGCCCAATGTTGTGAGAGATACCGTGGCCTTTTAAAAGCTACCACACAGGAAACTTTCCGAAATAAACCTGAATGTAGAGATCCACCCCAACAGTGCGTTAAAAAGGGTATACACTTGCCCCTCCATATTTGCTAGGGTTAGGGGCACAAGACCCCAGTCAATGTGGGAAAAACCACAAATAACAACACCACCATGTTTTGACCTGAGAGGACACCTCTCTAGGAATCTCTAGGTCCTCCAATGCAACTCTGTGGTCAATGTCCGACAGACACTGACCATAGAATTGCACTGGAGGAGCTACAATTGCCTAGAGGAAAGTCCTCTCTAGGAATCTCTAGGTCTTTCAGTGCAACTTTTAGTTAATGTTCACCATAGAGTTGCACTGGAGGACTTAGAGATTCCTAGAGAGAACACATTCAACAAATCCGTGAATAATAAAATCCACAAATATCAAAGCTGCAAATATGGAGGGATGAGTGTGTGTATGTTTGTGTGTGTGTGTATATACACACACACACACACAATACTGTACCTTCAAAGAAGGTCTCAAAGTAACTATTAGGGGGAAGGGAAATCCTTCAAGGCGCTAAAAGAGACAGATAGATAGATAATTGGAGAGAGGTGGGGGAAAGGATCAGGTGAGGCGACCCTTTGATCACCTTTGGATGCATCCACACTGGAGAAATAAACCGGTTTGGCCGTACTTTAACTCTTTTTCTGGCTCAAGGCTATGGAATTCTGGGAGTTGGAGTTTCTTGTACTCAAACTCCCATACTTCAACTCCCAGAATTCCATAGCCTTGAGCCAGAAAAAGAGTTAAAGCGGGGCCAATAACCAGGTTATTTCCCCAGGTTTGAAGTGAGCAGCAGTCCTTGGTGCTCCTGTGTGGAGTGCTGCTTTCCAGGAGTCAAGAAGGAAAGAAAAAGGGGGGAAACGGAGGGAAGGAGGGGAGAAATGGAGAGAAGGGAGGATCGGAGCATTTAAAACAACAACAACAGCAGCAGCAGCCCAACAGGGAGGGAGAGGAGATTGTGTATGTCTTTGCGTGTGTATGTTTGTGTGTGTGTGTCTCACCTGACTTCCTCCTTCCTCTGGAAGCATGCTTCCAACCCACAACAACAACCACACCACCAAGAAAACCTGAGGAAGTGTTGCAGGAGAAACAGGAGATGCCAGCGGATGAGGAGCACGAGAGGACAAAAGGAGGGACGACAACAACAACAACAAGACGAGCAAGCTTCCTGGCCAAGAAGACTGAGAGGCATTTGTGAGTGCAGGTGATGTGGAGGCCCCTTTGGCTAGAGGCCCCAGGGCAATGCCCCGCTTGCTCTATGCTAGCTACAGGCCTGCTTCTAGGGAAAAAATTCAAAATCCTTGCCAAAACATTAGTATGTCTCCTCAAAATGACCAGGATGAAATGAGCTCACCTGCTCCTCTCCCTGCTTCTCCTCCTCTGCCTGGCTCAGGAGGAAGGCCTCTGCCAAGGCCACTGCTTGGGAGGTTGTCTCCGCTCCACACTCTCGAACCCAGCTCCCCATCTCTGGGGGAAGGACGGCCAGGAACTGCTCCAGGATCACCAGGTCCATCATCTCAGCCTTGGTGTGTCTCTCTGGCTTCAGCCACTGGCAGCAGAGATTGTGGAGCTGGCTGCAAACCTCCCGGGGCCCCAAAGCCTCCTCCTGGAAGACAAACTGCCTGAAGTGCTGGCGCTGGACCTCAGAACTGAGCATCTTCTCCTCCAAGCTCCTCTGAGTGGTTCCTCCAAAAAGAAGCATGGCTCTTTTGTTCTGTACTTTGACTGAGCAGCGTGAAATCCTCCCCTAACGGATGGCTGACTGAGTTTTAGTTTACCATCAGTGCACCTAGGCATCTTCCAACACGCCAAAGACTCACATTCCTCTTTTACTAGACTTTGTCTCAGGGGAAATTACCAGGGACATCAAGGCCTACAAAGAACACAAGGCATTCTGTGAATGATCTGTTCTGAAGACTCTCTTGAGAGAAGATGATGTTTTACAACTAAATCCAAGCTGAAAAGTGGCTCTTCTCCCTGTACAGAATGTTACCTCCCACTCAAAAATAAGGGGAAAAGCCGCTAACCAAGACCATTACACACATTTACAGTGTGGCATCCTACTTCCACTTGCTTTGTCCACACTGCTTTTCCTTCTTCTTATTCTTAGCACATAGAATATCTAGGTCCTGCAGTGCAACTCTATGGTCACCTTTAACCGAACGTCACACCGAAGGACCTAGAGATTCCTAGAGCCAACACCCCACGAGGCATTTGTAGCTCCTCTGGTGCAACTCTACAGTCAATGTCTGGCAGATGTTGCCCACAGAGTTGCACTGGAGGACCTGCAGATTCCTAGAGAGGTGCTCTCTCAGGTAAAAACATAGTGTTTTAGTTACCTGTGGGTTTTCCACATTCATGGGGGTCCTGTGCCCCCAACCCCAGCAGATGGGGAGGGATGAGTATGTGTATAAACACGCACACACACACACACACACACATATATATATATCAGGATTTATATATAAATAAGAAAGTATATATAAAGAGATCTTGTAGCCCCTTTGAGACTAACTGAAAGAAGTTGACAGCATGAGCTTCATAGACTTTAAGTTATTAAGTCTGTTTGGGTCCAAATGCATCTGAGGAAGTAGACTTTAGTCTAGGAAAGCTCATACTGCCAACTTCTCTCTTTCAGTGAGTCCCAAAGGGGCTACAAAGCTTCTCTGCGTACTGATTTTACAAACTAACACAGCTATTATGCCTTTGAATTTTAAGAGCATGCTCTCTCTCTCTCAGAATAAATATTTCAGTGCAGTGCATCTCTTAGACACATACATATGTACATATCAAATTACACACACACACATATCACAATCTATTCATATACATCTCAGAATATGGATTTATATATTTCAGAATATTTGTATACACACACACACATTTAGAATCTCTCTCTCTTCAGAATATATATTCATATACATCTCAGAATATCTATCTATCTCAGAATCTCTCTCTCTCTGAATATATATATCGTGATTTATAGAGGTCAGATTAATTGTATACACACACACACACATCTTCAGAACATACATTTATATACACCTGAGACTCTCTCTCTCTCTCTCTCAGAATCTGTCTATATATAGGATTTATATGCCAGAATATTTGTAGACACACACACACATATATATATCAGAATATTTCTCTCTTCAGAATATATATTCATATACATCTCAGCATATCTATGTATCTCAGAATCTCTCTCTCTGAATATATATATGTGTGTGTGTGTGTGTGTGTGTGTATCTACATATCAGGATTTATGTCAGGATATTTGTATACACATACACACATTTAGAATCTCTCTCTCTCTTCGGAATATATATTCATATACATCTCAGAATCTCTCTCTCTCAGCATATATCTATCTATCTATCTATCTATCTATCTATCTATCTATCTATCTATCTATCTATCTCAGGAGTTATACCTGTGTGTATATATACACACACACACACACACACACACCCTATTTGTCAGCATGTATAGATCTCAGTCTATCTGTCTATGTAATATTATTAGGAAGGAAGGAAGGAAGGAAGGGGCTTTCCTCCTGGCTGGGGCTGGGCGAGGGAGCCAGGCCAGCGCAGGCCCACCTGACGCTGCTCCTCTTTCTTCTCTCACCGACCGCAGCCCTCCTCCTCCTCCTCCTCCTCCTCCGCCTCCCAGAGAGAACGAAGGCCCTGACTCAGGCCCCGCCCCCAAGGCAGCCTCCGAGCCCCGATTGGGCCATCCCTCCCGCCACTCAGAGCCCCGGCCACCAATCAGATCCACGGCCCGCTCAGGGCCCCGTCCTATCAGGGCCCCGCGTTTGAGCGGGTGGGCGGTTGGAGTCAGTTGAGGGAAACTAAAAGAGGGAAGGCAGGCCTCTGGGGAGGAGGAGGCACACTTGGGGCTATTCCCATTGGAGCCACATGAGGCAGCAAACACAAAACGCTCACACAATAAAGATATTACTGTGCACACATACACACACAGAGTGCGTCAGGGGCTGTCCAGACACAGTTTGTGTTCTTCTGGTAGAACCACAGAATCCAGTCCAGCCCCTTCTGCCATGCAGGAACTCCCAGTCAAAGCATCCCTGGGAGACGGCCGCCCAGCCTCTGCTTAAAGACCTCCAAGGAAGGAGACTCCACCATTCTCTGAGGAAGTGTCTTCCACTGTCGGACAGCCCTTTCTGTCAGGAGGGTCCTCCTAATGTCGAGGTGGAATCTCTTTTCCTGGAGCTTGCATCCATTGCTCTGGGTCCTCTTCTCTGGAGCAGCAGAAAACAAGCTTGCTCCCTCCTCACTATGACATCCCTTCAAGTATTTAAACAGGGCTATCATATCTCTCAAGGTGAAATTCCCTATAATTAAGACCTTTTCTCATTTGAATGCCACCAAAGTCAATGATCACTAGCAAACTAGAGTTGACCCATACTTAGGGTTGTCATAAGTCAGGACCTCCAAACCGGGACAAATGTAGGACAAATGTAGGACAACATTTTAAAATGTAGGGCTTTTTTTTTAATGGAGGACATGTGAAAAAAATTGGTGATTTTAAAAAAATGTTAATATAATGTTTCTTAGGCATGATCAAAATGGAGGACATTTTGGCATTATTCCAAGACCAGTGGTTCCCAAACTTCCTAATGCCGTCACCCTTTAATACAGTTCCTCATCTTGTGGTGACCCCCAACCATAAAATTATTTTCGTTGCTACCTCATAACTGTAATTTTGCTACTGTTATGAATCATAATGTAAATTCTGCTTAATTAATAAATATTTAATTATTATCAATAACCAATTATTAATAATTGATAATTAATTACTTTTAATGACTATTAATTATTATTAATTGTTAATATGAATACTATTAATTCCATCCTCCGCTGCTGCCACCCTGCTCTTTCTTGGGAGAAGGCCAAGCAGTGGAGGAGCCTTGAGCAGGGAGACCAATGTCATAACCAGAATGGAGGGAAAGAAACCACCAAATGGAGGACATTCAAGAAAATTGTAGGTGACATTACAAAATAAAAGCTAAAAACAACAATATAAATTCACAAAATATATAAATATAAATGCACCAGAGACGTCCTAATGCCCCTGTATGGCACTGTGCTCCCACCCCCCTCATCCTCCTGGCAGCCCCCTCCTTAGAGGTGAGAGTCAGCTGGAAAAGCACATCTCACTCCAGAAGATAAATATATTGAGCAGTTTGCACTCTATGTCTTTCCAATTTATAACAACAGCTACAAAACTAAATAATGGTAATAGCATATGGGCCATGTAGGTCGAAAACACGGAGATTACCGCACTGCGTTCTGAGAACGTTCTCAGAACGTGATGAGAACGGAACACATTTAAGAATAGCACACGTCTGTGTTCCAATCGGGTTCTGAGAACGTTCTCAATGTGTTCTACATGTGTTCCAGGAGGGTACGGATTGAATGTGTTCCCAGCAAGCTGTAACGTGACGAGAACGTTCCAACAGAGGTGTGTGCGGTATTCTTATCCGTTCTCAAATCCGTTCTCTCATTCCTCCATCTCCTGATTGGCTGAAAGAATGACAGGCAGGGAGGCAGGCAGGCGAGCGACTGCAGTGAGGGAAGGTGTGTGTGTGTGTGTGTGTGTGTGTGGGTGAGGGGGGAAAGAAGGAGGGAGGGAAGGGAGGAAAGTTGGGACAAGGGAGAGAAGAGGAAAGGAGCGAAAGAGAAAGAGAGAGGGAAACAGGGGGCCAGGGCAGAGAGCAAGAGGGAGAGGGTCTGGCTGCTTCTGCGGGGGGGGGGGGGGGCTCTGGTGTCATGTCCAGCGGGGCTCCTGTGCCGGCAGCCTGCAGGAGGCAGGGATGGCAGGGATGCCCAGGACCTTCTCCTCCTTGCCTCCAGGAAGGAACCCACAAAAGCTCCTCTGTTTGGAGCACCACACAAAAGCAAGCAAACAACTCCCAGAATTCCATTGCAAAGTGCCAGACAAGAATTAAAGCGGGGAGGGAAGCTCACAGGCCCCACCTGGAATATTGTGGCCAGTTCTGGGCACCACAATTCAAAAAGGACATTGAGAAACTGGAGCGTGTCCAAAGGAAGGCGACTAAAATGGTGAAGGGTCTGGAAACCTTGCCCTACGAGGAACGACTTAGGGAGCTGGGGATGTTTAGCCTGGAGAAGAGAAGATTAAGAGGTGATATGATAGCCCTGTTTAAATATTTGAAGGGATGTCATATTGAGGAGGGAGCAAGCTTGTTTTCTGCTGCTCCAGAGACTAGGACCCAGAGCAATGGGTGCGAGCTACAGGAAAAGAGATTCCACCTCAACATTAGGAGGAACTTCCTGACAGTAAGGGCTGTCCGACAGTGGAATATACTTCTTCCTCGGAGTGTAGTGGCGTCTCCTTTCTTGGAAGTCTTTAAACAGAAGCTGGATGGCCATCTGTCGGGGATGCTTTGATTACATTTCCTGCATGGCAGAAGGGGGTTGGACTGGATGGCCCTTGGGGTCTCTTCCAACTCTATGATTCTATGATTCTATGAAGGCACACATTACATGCGCACACACACAGGAGGCATAAGGGTGACAAGCTGCCCAAAAGGGGAATTGGGATGACAGCAGAGGACTCTTCTTTTCTAACCAGTTTAAAGAGCTGCTATGGCTGCCAGGGCTCTGCCCTTGGCCCAGTCCCTCCCTGGCAACTTGCTTTCCTTAGGCTTGAAGAGACCTGCATGGAGCTCCTCCTTCTTCCCTCCCTTCCCTCCCTCCTTCTTTCCCCCCTCTCTCTCACACACATACACCTTCCCTCACTGCAGTCGCTCGCCTGCCTGCCTGCCTGCCTCCCTGCCTGTCATTCTTTCAGCCAATCAGGAGACGGAGGAATGAGAGAATGGATTTCTCTCGGCTTGAATGGACCTCGGTGGAATATGTTCTGGGAACGGTTTCAAGAAAAAGGAATCGCTGTGCAGTAAAATGCGTTCTCATCACGTTCTGATCACGTTCTAGTTTGCTAATGCGGTAATATCCGTTCCAGGAACGTTCTCATCACGTTATGACACGGAACGTTCTCAGAATGCAGTGCGGTAATCTCCCACATTGCAGAAATAATCCAGTTTGAGGCCAGTTTAACTGTCCTGATTCAATGCTAAGGATTCCTGGGAAGTGTAATTTGTCTCCCTGTCAAAGAGTTCTGGGGCCATAAGAAACTATAGCTCCCATGTTCCCTAGCACTGAGCCAGGGCAGTTAAAGCGGTCTCAAAATGCATTTTTTCTGCAGTGTATTTTGGACCTTACTTTTTAAAAAATAGTCAAGATTTAAATGTTGCTTTAAAAATTAATTCCATCTTCCAGCAGTGAGATGGTTGGAGAGAAAGTGTTACGGGGGAAGGACTGCCAATATATTGAGTGATGCATTCTGGGGTATGTACAATTTGTGGCCAAATAAGTGGCCCTGGGAAGGTCACACTCTCTCAGCCCCAGAGGATGGTAATGGCAACCCCTCTTTCAAGAAACTTGCCAAGAAGACCCCATAAGGTTGTCTAAGGTTTGCCATAAGTTGTAAAGAACTTGAAGACACACAATAGCAGCAAAAAAGTTTGCAATTATTTCATAATTAGTACATAGGAATAGGAACCATTGCACTGTAGTGGTTTGAAAGTTGGACTAGGACTCTGGAGACCTGGGTTTGATTCCCTGCTCTGCCATAAAACCCATTGGGTGACTTTGGGCAAGTCACACTCTCTCAGCCACGGGGAGGGCAATGGCAAACTCTCTCAGCAAATTTTGCCCAGTGTGATTTGTGAATTGAAGACCAGGGTTTGAATTGCCGCTTGGCCATGGAAACCCATTGAGTGGTCATAGGCAAGTCACATTCTCTCAGCCACAGAAGGAGATACTGGCAAAATTACGTCTAAATAAATTGTGGCAACAGGCTTCCCTTAGGGTTGTCATAAGCCCGAAACAACTTGAAGGCACAGAACAACACCAAGAGCACCTCACCACTCTACAGATCAGGATGCAGCCACCATCACATGGGGAGGGAGCCTGGGGGCAGCGGTGGCAGCAGAGGGAGGTGACAGAGCCAGCAGGGCCCAGAACGCAGCCTGACAAACGTTACCTGCTCCGCTGAGGGAAGAGGGAGCAAAGAGGGAGGGGAGGGAGCAAACTTATAGTCCCAGAAGACAGTGGGGCCGGAGGAAAGTTTCCTCCATCGCCACAGAGCAAAGGCTGGTGCCCACAGTGAGGGTGCCGCCTTCCATGGGCTTGGCGGAGACCTGGGTTTGATTCCCTGCTCTGCCATGAAACCCACTGGGTGACTTTGGGCAAGTCACACTCTCTCAGCCTCAGGTGAAGGCAATGGCAAACTTCTTCCAAAGAAATCTGACCAAGAAACCTCCCACGGATAGGGTCACCTTAGGGTTGCCAAAAGTCCAGAAGGACTTGAAGGCACGCAACAACAAAAAACATGGATGTGTGTGTGTGTAAAATGCTGGCTCCCACTGCATGCTTCAATCCACACATGAGGAGGCAGCTGCAGCAGCACCAGACCTCCCCAAGGTACACTGTCACCAGCTCCAGAGCCCCCAGAGCAAGACAAGGAGGAAAGGGCTGAGGGAAGCCCTCCTTCAGACGGTGCCCCTGAGCCAGGCACTCTCTGGCCCCAACTGGGCTGCCTGGCCCACTTCTCTGAGATGGAGGGGAAGCAGGCAGTGGTCTTTACCTTCCTGTCCCCTGTCTCCCCAATGAGCCCCAGCAGCCCAATCCAACCCGGTGCCCTTCTTTCTCCCCTGCTGCTTCTTCTGCTTGCCTGCCTCAGCGGCTTCTCCTGCTTCCCTCCCTTTGCTTCACTTTCGGGTGTAGCTGCAGAGGAAGGGTCTCCGTGGAAATGGAGGACGTTTTGCAATTCCTCCGAGACCCCTCAGAGAGAAGGTTAAAATGTAGGACTTGTCCTAGGAAAAGGAGGATGTTTGGTTTCCCTGGCCTTGGGAGGGGAACAATTGCTTTTCCTCCTCCTCCTCCTGGCCCTTTCCTGCCAGCTGCCAGGACCCCGGGGGGGGGGGGGGGGGCTAAGACTCTTAGGCGACCCCTGGGAAAGGGTCCTTCGACCCCCAAAGGGGTCACGACCCACAGGTTGGGAACCGCTGCTCTAGAGCTTTCTGAAACCTTTTGGGTTTCATGAGCTTTGGAGGGCGGACCATTTTAATAGGTCCTCCACCCCCGAGGGGGATATGGGCAGTAGTCTTTAGTCCTACTTTGACCAGAAAATGGTCCGTCCATGACAGAGAAGAGGTATGAATTACCTCTGCCCATGGATATTCCTGTTCCGTACTAAAGACCACACTGAGTGTATTACCAGCAGAATGTGTGGGACCCAAGACTAATTGGGACAGGCCCATGGTAGTCATGGCATTCATGAACTCCCGAGCTGCACCTGCCAGATCTAATGAGCCAGCCTTGAAGGGGATGTTGAGGACCCCCAGGACAAGAAGCCTGGGAGACTCCAGCACCACCTCCGAGACCAGCTGTGTCAGCTCAGCCAGGGAGTCTATAAGGCAACGGGGTGGATGGTAGACCAACAGAATCCCCAGTCTGTCTCTAGCCTTCGAGGTCAGGTAGATGCACTCAATGTGAACTGTTTTCCAGACAGGTTTCCTGGTCAGAGTATTAGAATGCTTGCTAGTATTCTATCAGTTATATGTTTTATGTGCGTGGGGATGCTGGAGGTTGGGATGCTTTTGCTATGGCTAGTATAGTGTAGCTACATAGGAGCTGAGTGGTGCCAGATGGCTGTTATCTGGTGTCCTTGCAGGCCTCTCTCAGTGGCTTGGAATGCAAACTTAGAGCATAAAGGGATAGAAGCAACGGGGGAGGGTGTACTGCTTTTGTGTGTGTGTGTGTGGGAGGGTGTCAGTCTCAGCTTAAAAGCTGAATGGAGTTGAATTACTGATCTTGGAGCTATCAATAAAGTTCTGCTTATTCATCACAAGACAGACTGGTTGATTGTCTATGGTACAGGTTCTTCATTCTGACACAGAGTGATGTTACTTTTATGGAACAAGGCAACCCCCCCTCGCCCACTTTCCCTAACCTGCTTCTTGATGCCATATCCGGCTGGGAGGGCTTTAGCCCAGGTTACACTACTATCTACACCCAGCAAGGTTTCCGTAAAACAGGCCAGGTCGGCATCTTCCTCCTCCAATAAACGGTTCCCCATGACATTCTTGTAAACAAGCTTATAAAAAGTGGGGTAGACAAGGCAACTGTTACATGGATTTTTAATTGGTTGACTGACTGAACGCAAAGGGTGCTCAACAATGGCTCCTTTTCATCCTGGAGGTAAGTGACCAGTGGGGTCCCACAGGGCTCTGTCCTGGGCCCAGTGCTATTCAACATCTTTATCAACAACTTGGATGACAGAATTGGGAGCATTCTTATCAAATTTGCAGATGACACCAAATTAGGAGGAGTAGCTAACACTCCAGAAGACAGGATCAACATTCAAGATGACCTGAATAAACTAGAAAGTTGGGCCACAGCTAACAAAATGAACTTCAACAGGGAGAAATGCAAGGTACTGCACTTAGGGCGGAAAAATAAAATGCACAGATATAGGATGGGAGACACATGGCTGAACAAGACTACGTGTGAAAGGGATCTGGGAGTCCAAGTAGACCACAAGCTGAACATGAGTGAACAGTGTGATGTGGCAGCTAAAAAGGCCAATGCAATTTAAGGCTGCATCAGTAAAAGTATCTTATCTAGATCAAGGGAAGTAATAGTGCCACTCTATTCTGCTTTGGTCAGGCCCCACCTGGAATATTGTGTCCAGTTCTGGGCGCCACAGTTCAAAAAGGATGTTGAAAAACTGGAACGTGTCCAAAGGAGGGCAAGTAAAATGGTGAAAGGTCTAGAAACCATGTCCTATGAGGAACGACTTAAGGAGCTGGGGATGTTTAGCCTGGAGAAGAGAAGGTTAAGAGGTGATATGATAGCCCGTTTAAATACTTGAAGGGATGCCATACTGAGGAGGGAGGTGACTTGTTTTCACTTGCTCCAGAGACTAGGACCCGGAGCAATGGATGCAAGCTACAAGAAAAGAGATTCCACCTCAACATTAGGGCTGTGGAACACACTCCTTCGGAGTTTAGTGGAGTCTCCTTTAGAGGAGTTCAACATGTTTTTATCAAACGTTCTATTCAAATTTATTCAAACTAACAATGTGCACACTTGAAATAAAAACAAAACATTTCCAATCATCTGGAGAGCACAGCAATTTTAAATAGTCAAATATCTTTAATTGTTTTTGCATTTAAACTCCTTTTCTCTTGTGTGATTTATGACGAGTGAGGAATGTTTTCTGAATATACCATTTTCCACATTTCTGGGACTGAAATGGTTTCTCTCCTATGTGAGATTTTTGATGATGACTGAATTTTGTCTTTCGAGTGAAATGTTTTCCAAGTAAAGGTAAAGGTATTCCCCGTTGACAAGGTTGTCAAGTCGTGTCAGACCATAGGTGGCAGTCCTCATGTTGATTACTAAGTCAAAGAGCCAACGTTGTCAGAGACTACTCTATGATCATGTGGCCTTCATGATTGCACAGAACGCAGTTTACTGCCATTTAAAGGGTTTCTCTCCTGTGTGAGTTGCTTGGTGATGAGTGAAGTCCCTTTTCACAATGAAACTCTTTCCACACTCCAAGCATTTATTATTATTATTATTATTATTATTATTATTATTATTACTATTAACCTTTATTTAGAAAGCGCTGTAAATTTACACAGCGCTGTACATACAATCTTTTTAATTAGAAGTTTACCTGCCCTCAGGCTTACAATCTAAAAAGACACGGCACAAAAGGAGAAGGGAACGGTGGTGGGGAAGGGTATCAGGTCCAGCAGCTCTTCTCTACCTCTGAGGCCTGGACCAAGGGAGATGGACTGGAGGGAAGGCTCTTCTTCTTAATGGATAGTTAAAACGAGGCATCCTGGGGCAGAGAGGGGCTCACCCCTGGGAACGCTTCTCTAAACAATATAACTCAATTTTGAAACAGGTTAGAGAAGTGATGAGGTGCGCATGTGGGGGAAGAAGGTTCCAGGAGTAAGGGACAGCAAGTGAGAAGGGACGAATCCAGGACAGGGCAGTGTCAATCTTATGGTGGGACAGGAGACCTTGACTACCAGAGCGGAGGGTACGAGTAGGAATGTAAAGAGAAAGAAGGTCAGATAAGTAAGGAGAGGCCAGTCCCTGGAGGGCTTTGATGTGGAAGAAGGGGAGCCAACGAAGGGAGGATAAAACAGGAGAAACATGGTCAAAGCAGCAAGCGGATGTGATAATACGGTGTAGTGAGGGGGGCCCAGCTGATGGGAGAGTTGGGAGGGCTGAATGTGGCCAGGTGGAGGAAGAAGGAGGGATGGCCCCAGGGGCGGAGCCAGAGAGGGAGGAGCGGCCAGACACTGGAGGGATAAAAGGGCAGGAACAGAGATGCGCGGGGAGAGGGAGAAGTTGCGGAAGAGGAGGTCGGGGAGTGGCGGATGTGAGAGGGACAGAGCAGGTTACTCGGAGCCCTAGACGGGAGGGCATCCCTGTGTCCCTTCAGTTGAGGATGGGTTGCAGGAGGCGAGGCCCTCATAAGGAGGTAAAGCTGAGGAACCCCCGGGAGGAGGGAGACTTCACGTACTCTGACGAAGGGGAGTGGGGTCAGCTGGAGGAGAGAGACTTGGAGGACGAATGGTGGGACCCAAAGGGCGAACAGTGGGAGCAAGGGCCTGTGCCTCGAGACTGGGAGAAGACCGAATGTGAGCCCTTAGAGAAGCATTTGGGGAGCCGCCGGGCCCGAGACGCAGGCCGCGTGGAACCTGAAGACGCCATCCCATGGCCTTAAAGACCAGAGTTGGACTAAGGGGAAAAGTGGTGGAGACGTTTGAGTTGAGATTTGACTGTTCACTGGGGAAGAGGGTGTTTTCCTGGTTTCATTAAAGTTTACTGTTGCAACGGCAGTCACCGTGCAAGTTTGTTTCCCACGTGTGGGGCCTTGGAGGGAACTTTCTCATTTTCCCCCAGCATGCAACCAGCAGCGTCTGCCCCGCCCACTTACAGGCAGCTGAATGCTGGACAGAGATTAAAGGATGGAGGTGAGAGAGAGAGGAAGCCCTGTCAGAAGACGGTTACAATAATCTAATCGTGACACCACTAGGGCATGGACTAGAGACTTGGCAGTAGAGGCTGAGAGGAATGGATGGATCTTGGCAATGTTGCACAGAAAGAATTTACAGGCCTTGGCGGTAGCCTGGATCTGGGGAATAAATGACAGAGAAGAGTAAAAAATGAAGCCAAGACTGCTGGTTTGATGAACCGGATGAATAGAAGTGTCGTCGACAGAAACAGAAAAGGAATATTGAAGGGTGGGTTTAGGTGGAAAGACAAGAAGCTCAGTCTTAGGTATGTTGAGCTTTAAGCACCGAAGCCGCATCCACTGAGAGATGGCAGTCGAACAAGAGGAAACTTGCTGTTCAAGCCCCGTTGAAAGTTCAGGGGTGGAGAGATACAGCTGAGTGTCATCGGCGTACAGATGACAGGAGAAACCAAAAGAACTGATGAGTTTACCGAGTGCCATGGGCGGAAACAAGACTGGAAAGGGTCCAGGATGGAGTTGGCTTCAAGACACTCAATAAGCGAGAATAAACTACCCGTTACAGGACCTTACAAAGAAAAGGAAGAAGAGAAATTGGACGATAGCTAAACAAAGAAGAGGGGTTGAGAGAGGGTTTCTTCAGAATTGGGGAAACGAACGCATGTTTGAAGTCCGAAGGGAAGGAACCCACAGAGAGAGCGAGAGAAGGGGCTATAGAGATTAGGAGATGGGAGGGAATAGGATCAAGAGAACAGGTTGTAGGTTTGGAAGAGTTTAGCAGCATAGAGAGTTCATCCAGAGAAACAGGGGGAAACACAGAGAATTTATTAGTAGAAGGTACCAGATTAGTGGTAGGTGGCAAATCAGGAGGAACTATTTCAGATCGGATAGTAGTGACTTTGTGATGAAGTAGTTGGCGAAGTCAGTGGGGGAAAACGAGAAGACAGGGGGAGAGGAAGGTTTTAGTAGTGTATTGAAGCAGGAAAACAAACGCTGCAGGTGCCTCTCATTAGCGCAGATCAAAGATTTATAATAGTTTTGTTTTGCCATAAACAGAGTGCATGAAAAAGATAAAAGGATGAATTTATAATGAATGAAATCGACTGGCTCCCTGGACTTTTTCCAAAGACATTCGGCCGCTTGAGAGCAGGACCGGAAGAACCTGATAGTGGGAGTGAGCCGGGGCTGAGCCCTAGTCATGGGGGTTTAAATGGTTTCTCTTCTGTGTGAGTTTTTTGATGATAGGTGAGCTGTGTCTTCCTAGTATAATTTTTCCCACACTCCAGGCATTTAAAGGGTTTCTCTCCTGTATGAGTTGCTTGGTGACGACTGAGGTCTGTCTTTCGAGCAAAACTGTTTCCACATTCCAGGCATTTAAAGGGTTTCTCTCCTGTGTGAATTACTTGGTGACAAGTGAGGGTTGCCTTCTGAGTGAAGCCTTTTCCACACTCCAGGCATTTAAAGGGTTTCTCTCCTGTGTGAGTTTTTTGATGATTAGTGAGGGTTGTCTTCTGAGTGAAGCCTTTTCCACACTCCAGGCATTTAAACAGTTTCTCTCCTGTGTGAGTTTTTTGATGATTAGTGAGGTGTATTTTTTGAATATAACCTTTTCCACACTCCAGGCATTGAAAGGGTTTCTCTCCTGTGTGAGTTTTTTGATGATTAGTGAGGTTTATCTTTTGAATATAACCTTTTCCACACTCCAGGCATTTAAAGGGTTTCTCTCCTTTGTGAGTTAATTGGTGATGAGTGAGGATTGTCTTCTGAGTGAAGCATTTTCCACACTCAAGGCATTGAAATGGTTTCTCTCCTGTGTGAATTGCTTGGTGACGAGTGAAGTCTCTTTTCACAATGAAACGTTTCTCACACTCCAGGCATTGAAATGGTTTCTCTCCTGTGTGAATTGCTTGGTGACGAGTGAAGTCTCTTTTCACAATGAAACGTTTCCCACACTCCAGGCATTGAAATGGTTTCTCTCCTGTGTGAGTTTTTTGGTGATAGGTGAGCTGTATCTTCTGAATATAACTTTTTCCACACTCCAGGCATTTAAATGGCCTCTCTCCTGTGTGATTTGCTTGATGACAAGAGAGGTATATCTTCTGAGTGAAACATTTTCCACACTCCAGGCATTTAAATGGTTTTTCTTCCGTGTGAGTTTTTTTATGATAGGTGAGCTGTGTCTTCCTAGTATAACTTTTTTCACACTCCAGGCATTTAAATGGTTTCTCTCCTGTATGAGTTATTTGGTGACGAGTGAGGTCTGTCTTCCGAGCGAAATTTTTTCCACACTCCAAGCATTTAAATGGTTTCTCTCCTGTGTGAGTTACTTGGTGACGAGTAAGGCCTGTCTTCTGAGTGAAGTCTTTCCCACACTCCAGGCATTTAAATGGTTTCTCTCCTGTGTGAGTTGTTTGGTGACGTGTGAAGTCTCTTTTCAAAATGAAACATTTCCCACACTCCAAGCATTTAAATGGTTTCTCTCCTGTGTGGGTTTTTTGATGATAAGTGAGCTGTATCTTCTGAATATAACTTTTTCCACACTCCAGGCATTTAAATGGCCTCACTCCTGTGTGAATTGCTTGATGACAAGAGAGGTGTATCTTCCGAGCAAAACCTTTCCCACACTCCTGGCATTTAAAGGTTTTTTCCCCTGTATGAATTGATTGATGATGAATGAGGTCACTTTTCGCAATGAAACCTTTTCCACACATCAGGCATTTAAATGGTTTCTCTCTTCTGTGAGCTACTTGATGATAGTTGAGGGTTGTCTTCTGAGTGAAATGTTTTCCACACTCCAAGCATTTGAATGGTCTCATTCTTCTGTAAATATTTGTAAGTGGAAGAACACTGGAGCTGTTTTCACACTCACCACCTTTGAACCATTTCTCTTTTGTCTGAATTTTCCTGTGAAGAGTAAGGCTTGCTTTAGAGCTGAAATTTCTGTCATGTGCAAGATGAACATAGTTATTTCTTTCCTTTTGTTTCTGTATTTTTCCTTTGATTGGGGTTCCAGAAACATCATCTTTTGGAGAAGAGTGTGGGGTCCTCCACTTGTTTTCAATGTCACTTTTTCTTTCCTTCTCTTTTACCTGTTTGCATTGGACTCTCTGCATCAATGTTTGGCATGATTTCCCATTGTACTCTTTCAGTTGTCCATCACTGTCTGGAAGGGAGAGAAAGTACTCAGAAGATATACCTCTCTTGTCATCTGCAGATTGAAGCATCAACAGATGGCCCCACCCCATTCTCCCCAATGGCGGCACACATGAGATCTATCTGAAATTGGGAAAAACTGGAGTTGAGGTCCAGATTTTTTTTAACCATTCATGTGTTTGTAGGGGATGTCCAGAACAGAAGCACCACAGATACCAAGGGCTGACTATACTAGTGTCCTAATAAATTTTTAAAAAATGTTTGGAATTTCTAATCCTAAAATATCCAGACAGCAAAGTACAGAGTAGGTACAGAACGCCACTGCTATCAGCTGGGGTTACTCACGTCCCATTAAATACAATAGAAGAGTAAAATGGTGTCTCTTAAATAATTGGCAAACTGTACCTCCAACTGTACCTTCATTATCTAATTCAGTTTTGTATAGTTGGTTCCTAAATTTGTTCTTATACTGAGAGCATGTGAAAATCCCTTGCTATCTAACGGGACTAGGATTCCTGGAGACCAGGATACAAACGAACTGGGTGGCCTTGGGCAGGTCACACCCTCTCAGCCTCAGAGGAAGGCAATGACAAACTGCCTTTGAACAAATCTTGATAAAAATCCCATGGCAGGTTCACCTAAAGGTTACCATAACTAGCCCTTGCCTCCACACCAGGGCTTGGCTTTCTCCGTCTTTTGGCAAGAAGATCAGGGCAAGTAATGGCAGCCACTTCCTCCAAGTCCTCCCCTCCCTGGAAGGTTCTCCCTCTATATCCATTGGAGGATTCAGTGGGAGGAACAGGACTTAGTGGGAGCAAGGAACCAAAATGTGGCAGCTTTCTCTTTCCATCTTCTCACTTGCCTTTAACAATCTAATCTTTCATTTCATTTTTAATGGTGGTTGGATGGGGCCACAGTGGCAATTGGAGGAGGCAAAGCAGGCCCTTGCAGGGGGATACCGCTAGTGAGACCCCCAACACTCCTCCCAGTGGTCCATGCTCAGGAGTTCTGTGATTTTTACCAAATCTGCTACTGAAGGCCTTTCTGGGAAGAAAGGATAAAAATATCAGCAAAGCTGAAAGAAAACCACTCAGTCTGCATTAATCTATTAAGACTGAAGAAGAACTGCCAGTCATTTTTCAGCACTCGTAAGTAGTACAATCACAAGAAAGAGGGAGTCTTACTCAGAGAGGACAGGGTCCCCAGAATCTCCTCCATCACGTCCCAATGAAAGGCCCTTTGGCCTGGATCCAGCAGGGCCCACTCCTCCTCTGTGAAATCCACAGCCACCTCCTCAAAGGTCACCTGCAGAAAGAGAAAATTAATTCTTTCATATTGCTCAAGAAAACTGAAATGCTTACAAGATGCTATCCACAAGCCCCTTACAGTGGCAACTTGTGATAGAAGCAAAAGGAAAGGACAAAATTCTGTGGGGACCAGGTTGCAGTCAAAGGGAGATGGGGACCCAGCCCACGCCTTCCATGGCTCACTTGAGAAGCTGTTTTGAATCCAGGAGGATCAAGAGATGTGTTTGTACTCATAGATCCAGCCTTTATTCCGCCTCCTGGGAGGATGAAAAAAGGATAGAGAGTATTTCTAAAGCCTTTCTCTTCTTCCAGTCCCTCCTACATGTGCAAATGTAACATACACCATTTCTCACATCCGGCTTTATTGCATTGTTTTCTGCAGACATGCTACTGTAACTGGATAGTGGAAGTCTGATCTTCTTCCATCCTCCTTCACCATCCTTCTAGTCCCAATGTTGCTAAAAAAAACCTAGCTACAAAGAGGATGAGGAAAAAAAAAGGCTAATCCAGCATAAAAAGTCCTTGTAAAATATACTTTACTGTCAGAGGCTTTATTAACTTGAGGTATGCCTGTAATTCCAAAGTGCTAGTTAGCCTATACAAAATGTTTCAAGTGCAGCAATTGATGGAGTCCAGATATTTCAGACATATTTGAGAAGAGGGAGTCAAACAAGCAATTACCCTCTTAGCCCTTACTCATTGAGGAGGACATTCCTTCTCTGACCTGTGTGATCCACTCCGGCTGCTGCCTTTGACTGGATTCAAAAGGACACTTCTCCTTCTCAGCCATCTCTTTCACAAACAAGTCCTGCAGCAGAAGCAGAAATGGGAAGGGAGGGTGAAGAGACAAGAATTAGGAAACGAAGAGGAAAGACCTTGTGCGGCATTATCACCATTGTAGATGCTTTCTAGAAAACAACCTGGGAAGTGGTAGCTAGATTTACATTATCCTGAATCAATAACCACCAAACCTGCTTAAAAGGGGAGTCACCGGTTCCCTGTAACCCTGTGTCTTCTGGGGAAAGATCATTCCACCCAACACAGGTTGCATCCCTATTCTCTGATCGGCCTTTTGTCTGACTAGCAGCCCCTTTTTCTTCAGAGACCTAGGCATGCAAGTCTGAAATATGAGTGTGCAAATGGATCTTCTAGCATCTTTGAGCCTAACTGTGCGAAATAAGTTGTATCATGAGCTTTCATAGACTACGTCTATATCAAGTCTACCAAAATTGATTACAATTTCTTTCTCAGTTAGTCCAAAGGTGCTACGAGATTGCTTTATATACTCTATTTTATTGTTCACATTAAGCGTCAGTTTGTTCAGGAATTTTCAAAAGAGGACCAGGATGAAATGACCTCTCCTACTCCTCTTCGTCCTCCAAATGGAACTTTACAGGACATAATCAGCCCATTGAACTGGGCCTGAAACTGAATCAGTAACTGCCAAACCTGTTTATAAAGGGAGGCACAGGTTTCCTCTAACCAAACCGAGTCAGTAATCTGGCTACAAACGGCTTCTTCTGGGTACAATAACATCCAAAATCTACAAAACCATGATACCTTCAAGATGCAAAACCATGGAGGTTTCTTTTTATTGAAAATTCAAAACTATGAAGGCTTCTCTTGAGAGATTTAATGTTCTGTAAATAACAAAAAGGGCTTTTAGCTCATAAAAGGTGGAGATATCTGGGATGTCAGAAGACCTTGCTAATGGAATTTAAATGTTAGCTCATGGACTTTGAAAGGCTTTGTTCCCAGTGCCAGGCAGCCAGGAGGAGGGAAGGGCTTGCATAGATATACCCCCAAGAACATCAAAAACAACCTGAGACTAACATAGCCATTTTTAAAAAAATTATCCTGTATGATTCTTAACACCTTTACCTGATGAAGAAGCCAGTGGAGCTCTGAAAGCTTTCCTCATGTATATTGTGCATTTTGGTTGGCCAATCAAAGGTATCAGTGTTTTGTGGATTTTGGATGTTAATGCATTTTGCAATACAGTCAAGATGGTGTCTTCTGAGAAAAGATAATACCATCAACACAGGCTGTATTTGATCTGCTGTTTGACTGATCAGAGGTCCTTCTTTCTTTTCTGCATTAAGAAGACTGTGTTTGCTGAAATTATTTCAAAATCTTTAAAATAATAATAATAATAATAATAATAATAATAATAATAGCTGCTCCAAATGAGCTCACCTGCTCCTCTCCCTGCTTCTCCTCCTCTGCCTGGCTCAAGAGGAAGCCCTCTGCCAAGGCCACTGCTTGGGAGGTTGTCTCCGCTCCACACTCTCGAACCCAGCTCCCCATCTCTGGGGGAAGGACGGCCAGGAACTGCTCCAGGATCACCAGGTCCATCATCTCAGCCTTGGTGAGTCTCTCTGGCTTCAGCCACTGGCAGCAGAGATTGTGGAGCTGGCTGCAAACCTCCCGGGGCCCCAAAGCCTCCTCCTGGAAGACAAACTGCCTGAAGTGCTGGCGCTGGACCTCAGAACAGAATATTTTCTCACCCAAGCTCTTTTGTATGGTTCCTCCAAACAGAAGCATGGCTCTTTTCTTTTGTCCTTAGATGACCAACGTGAAATCTTCCCCTAAATTATAGCAGACTGAGTCTTAGTTTAGCATCGATGCAGCCAGGAATTTTCCAACATGCCAAAAAGCCATGTTCCTCTTTTACTAGATTCTGTCTCAGGTGAAATTGCCAGAAACACCAAGGTCTGCAAAGAAAACAAATATCCTGTGAATGATCTGTTCTGAAGACCCTCTTGAGAAAAGGAGATATTTTACAGCTAAATCCAAGCTAGAAAGTAGTTCTTGCGTCTGTACGTTCAAAATGTTATCTCCCTCTCAAAAATGCGACAATGAGGATAACCAGAAACCAAGACTATTACACACATTTACAATGTAGCATCTTCCACTTGCTCTGTCCCTATTAGCATCCCTTTTTGGTACCTTTCCTTTTGTAAGCCCATCTCTGTCAGCAGCAATAGTGTTGTTTTTTAATCTTTCTACAGTGCTTACGAGACATTTTTCTGCTTGACGTAAAGGACAAGGTGGAATCCCATGAACACGCCACGTTGTATTTGGGGTCTCCATGTTTTCTTATCTGGAGCCAACATGTTCTTAAGAGGTCACAAGAAGACCTTTGGAATCCCAGGTGTATTTCCCATGAGAAAGGAGTGGAGACTGAGATTATGACCCAGGTAATGCTGCAATCCAAGCTCAATGGGGGCTCTGACTCCTTCCTCAGCCCAGGCCCTTTGCCCTTTCCTCTTGCACCAGGAGACGAAGGAGAAGCCAACTTGGTCCACCTGCCCGCCAACAGCCCTCTCCATCCAGCCTGGGGCTGTCCTCATCCGATGACTGCTTTTCCCCAGAATCCCAATGTTCATTCCTGGGTCTTTGTTACCTTACAAGATAGCACACCCCTTGAGGGTAGGATTTCATATATACATATTGGTTCCAAAACCTAACTCCCTCATGGGCCCAGAAAGACTCTTCTCCACTCACTTAGACCCCAGTCTTAACCACTCCTGCTTTCTGTGCTCTCCTCTTCCAAACGGTACTTATCACTCCTCTGCACCTCTCAGACTCCGCCATCCAATTTCCATTTTATTTAGCTCTAAATGCTGGGCATGTTTGAATTATTGTGTTTCACTGAACTCTTGCATATGTCTTAATAAAACCTAATGGAGTTCTCCTCAGTGAATACTGGTATACACATATGTCAAGAATCCTAAAGTTAGCCAGCCTCTTACAAGCTTAAGCTAAGCCCCCCACCTTTCTTTGGGTAGCACTTGCTGTCTGCCAGCATCTGGTGCCTCTGGCAAATGCAAGCGGGTGCAGCAGTCAGAGCACTGGACTGGAGGAATCCAGGTATAAACATCCCCAGATCAACACCTTCCATCCCAAAATCCTTCACAGGGACATTGTCAAGATACCTTGCAGGGAAAACAGGGTTATTTATCTTAAGGAGCTAAGAAACAGTTGCCCAGAGAGTCTCTGCTTGCCCTTCCTAGCCACCCCCCACTTGCTTGCCTCATCTGACAGACACATCAGGCCTCAGAGGATGAAGACATGGGGCTCCTCTTTCTCTCTGCTTTCAACATCCTCTTCAGAAGGGCTTCCATGGGGCAACAGGAACCAACTCTACACCTGGCTTTTCTGTGGCTTTTTTCAGCTATGTGGCCATGTTCTAGAAGAGTTTACTTCTTTTCATTATTTTTGTTTTCTTTATGTTCATCATAAAGTTCACATGTGATAACACCCCCTCTTTCCCTGCCTACCTCTGACATCACTATGGTTCTACTGAGCATGCTCCCAAAGGTGGACCCAAATTATAATGCCAGCCAAGGGGTGTCAAAATTAATATGTTAATGAGGGTTTAATAAGCCATAGGGCAGGTATTAAGAGGCCAGCTCCCTTGTTTTAATTCTAACTGGTTTCGTTTCTGCCGAGCATTTAGGAGATTATCACACTGGCAAAAGTGACGGGAGCGTAGTGGGATGCTCCCATCTCTATCGTGCCATTGCACAAAGATTTTTAGATGTTGCCACAATTGCATCATAATCTTGTGAATGAAGAGGAATTGTTGGGCTTTCCCGTGAATGAAAAGTGGCACTATAATTCCTCTTTATTTGCAGGATAATGACTTGATTATGACTTCCTCTGAACATCTTCACGCAATTGTGCGATAGTGCTTCAGTCACGTTTGCCGTTGTGATAGTCTCCTGAGTCTGTTCTTCCTTCCCGTGTTTAGCTAAATTTGTTCTTAGCTTAGCAAACTGTTTCCTGTTATTTTCGCTGAAGCCTTGGCTGATTCCGATTTACTTCCATTAGCTTTTGATACATTATTGCAGCCCTAGCTATTAATCATTCCCTTTGGCCAGCCATTATTTATTTTATTTGGGTCCCAAAAAGGGACCCAAGGCGGCTCACAATATAAAAATACTTTAAAGCATTTTTAAAAATAGCCTAATTAAAACAGTAAAAAGTTAAACATTTAAAACATAATATTAGACTTGAACTTAGATTTGGGGAATTTGAATTAGCTCAATTAATTTCAATTAGCTTAATTAATTAACTCTAGGATCTTACCCCTGTTTCCACAAAGGTAGCTAGAAACAAGGGACTGGCAGAGACAGAGTATTTCAAGAGTTGGAAGAGACCAAAAGGGCCATCCAGGCTAACCCCATTCTGCCATGCAGGAACTCTCAATCAAAGCATCCCCAGCCTGTTTAAAGACCTCCAAGGAGGGAGACTCCACCACTCTGCGAGGGAGCGTCTTCCACCGTCGAACAGTTCTTACTGTCAGGAAGTTCCTCCTAATGTTGAGGAGGAATCTCTTTTCCTGCAGTTTACATCCATTATTCCATGCCCTGTTCTCTGGAGCAAGAGAAAACAAGCTTGCTCCCTCCTCAATATGGCATCCCTTGTTAAGATTGTACGCCATAGGCAGGTTTACTCTTTTATATTTATTGTTTTTATGTACAGCAGTGTGCAAATCTATAGCGCTATATAAATAAATAAATAAATAAATTAAAAAGTATTTAAACAGGGCTATCATATCACCTCTTAACCTTCTCTTCTGCAGTCTAAACCTCGCCAGCTCCCAAAGATGTTCCTGAGATAAACACCCAAGAAGCTCAGGAATCCAGGGATTAGCTGTGGCTATAGACAAGAGGCCTGAGGCTGCTCCTTATGATGAATGGAGGTTTCAGGAGCCAAGCCCTATGAAAGAGACTGGGAAAGCGGCTGAGGGTCGGAGCTAAATCAAAGTCTAAAGTGACGCGGAGGACGCTCAGATCTTGACTAGCACACTAAACAAAGGGTTTGGGGGTCCTTAAGCAGACCAGCTCTAGCCCTACCTCCAAGGTACCCAACTCTACATAGCTAAGATTGCCTTGGTGTAGATGGATTCAGAGGCGAGGGTGGTTTTGCCCTTAGCCCTGTCAGAAGGCATCCTGGATGTGCATTAATTCAGGCGCTCTGCACACCGGCCATTAAGGATTACAAATTGTAAGCCGCTCTGATAGCCTTGGCTGAAGAGTGGGGTATAAGTCAATAATAATAATGATGATGATGATGATGATGATGATGTCTCCACATGACGCACGCCCCGACTTCGCCCCCAGCCTTTTCACAGCGTTCCTCATAACAATTCAGCATGTACATATCTATGATTCTATGCTGGATGGCCATCTGTCAGGGATGCTTTGATTTGGATTTCCTGCATGGCAGAATGGGGTTGGACTGGATGGCCCTTGCGGTCTCTTCCAACTCTATGATGCTAAATATACAAAGATTTAAAATAATCTAAATCGACGCCCCCAACAAACCCAGGCCTGAATGAAACTGAGCAGTTACCTTGGCGCAAACCATCCTGGACCCCACAGGAACCTCTTTCCCCCAATGCGCTTCCACACCAGGAGCCCAGGAGCAGCCTCCCAAGGAAGAGCTGTCTGACCAATCGGCTGAAGGTGAGCCAACGGTGTGATGCGGCAGCTAAAAAGGCCAATGCGATTCTAGGCTGCAGCAATGGAAATACAGGGCCTAGAGCAAGGGAAGCAATAGGGCCACTCTGTCCTGCTTTGGTCAGGCCCCAGCTGGACTACTCCTGTCTCCAGCTCAAAGAGGTGGAGGCCTCTGAGCAGAGGCTTAAAGGGGAGGCTTTGACAGGGAGTTCCTGCATGGCAGAATAAGGCTGGGCTGGATGGCCCTTGGGGAGGGGTCCCTCCCAACTCTATGGCTCTTCTCCTGAGGGAGGGCTCCTTCCTCCAGCCTCCCACCTGCAGCCCAACAGAGGAAGCTGGAGGGTCCGCTCTAGGCCCTGGCCCCGCCCCTTCCGGCCGCGAGACCGAAGGAGAGCGAGAGGAGGTTCCTAGAGAGGCTCTGCGGGGAACCCGGAAGGAGAGGGGCCCTTCTAGGCAGGACTCGGTTTCCTCCTGGAGGACCCTCTTTCTCTGGGGAAGGGAGGGGAGCAAAGGGGCCTCTCTGGAGGGAGGGAAGGAGGAAGGAAGGAAAGGGAGGAAAGAAAGGGAGGGAGGAAGGAAGGAAGGAAGGAAGGAAGGAAGGAAGGGGAGGGAGGGAGGGAGGGAGGAAGGAAGGAAGGAAGGGGCCTCTCGGGAGGGGTCTCTCTGGAGGGAGGGAAGGAGGGAGGAATGAAGGAAGGAAAGGGAGGAAAGAAAGGGAGGGAGGAAGGAAGGAAAGGGAGGGAGGGAGGGAGGAAGGGGCCTCTCGGGAGGGGTCTCTCTGGAGGGAGGGAGGGAAGGAAGGAAGGAAGGAAGGAAGGAAGGAAGGAAGGAGGGGGCCTCTCGGGAGGGAGGGAGGGAAGGAAGGAAGGGAGGGAGGGAGGGAGGGAGGAAGGAAGGAAGGGGCCTCTCGGGAGGGGTCTCTCTGGAGGGAGGGAAGGAAGAAGGAAGGAAGGAAGGAAGGAAGGAAGGAAGGAAGGAAGGAAGAGGCCTCTCTGGAGGGAGGGAAGGAGGAAGGAAGGAAGGAAGGAAGGAAGGAAGGGGAGGAAAGAAAGGGAGGGAGGGAGGGAGGGAGGAAGGAAGGAAGGGGCCTCTCGGGAGGGGTCTCTCTGGAGGGAGGGAAGGAGGGAGGAATGAAGGAAGGAAGGAAGGAAGGAAGGAAAGGGAGGAAAGAAAGGGAGGGAGGAAGGAAGGAAGGAAAGGGAGGGAGGGAGGGAGGAAGGAAGGAAGGAAGGGGCCTCTTGGGAGGGGTCTCTCTGGAGGGAGGGAAGGAGGGAGGAATGAAGGAAGGAAAGGGAGGAAAGAAAGGGAGGGAGGGAGGAAGGAAGGAAGGAAGGAAGGAAGGAAGGAAGGAAGGAAAGGGAGGGAGGAAGGAAGGAAGGGGCCTCTCGGGAGGGGTCTCTCTGGAGGGAGGGAAGAAGGGAGGGAACGAAGGAAGGAAGGAAGGAAGGAAGAGGCCTCTCTGGAGGGAGGGAAGGAGGAAGGAAGGAAGGAAGGAAGGAAGGAAAGGAAGAGGCCTCTCTGGAGGGAGGAAAGGTGGGAGGAAGGAAGGAAGGGAGAAGGAAAGGGAGGGAGGGAGGGAGGAAGGAAAGAGAGGGAGGGAGGGAGGGAGGAAAAGGAGGGAGGGAGGAAGCAAGGAAAGGGAGGGAGGGAGGAAGGAAGGAAGGAAGGAAGGAAGGAAGGAAGGAAGGAAGGGGCCTCTCGGGAGGGAGGGGTCTCTCTGGACGGAGGGAGGGAAGGAGGAAGGAAGGAAGGAAGGAAAGAAGGAAGCCTCTCGGGAGGGAGGGAGGGAAGGAAGGAAGGAGAGGGAGGAAGGAAGGAGAGAGAGAGGGAGGAAGGAAGAGGCCTCTTTGGAGGGAGGGAAGGAGGAAGGAAGGAAGGAAGGAAGGAAGGAAGGAAGGAAGGAAGGAAGGGGCCTCTCTGGAGGGAGGAAAGGAGGGAGGAAGGAAGGAAGGAAGAAGGAAAGGGAGGGAGGGAGGGAGGGAGGGAGGGAGGGAGGGAGGAAAAGGAGGGAGGGAGGAAGCAAGGAAAGAGAGGGAGGGAGGAAGGAAGGAAGGGGCCTCTCTGGAGGGAGGGAGGGAAGGAGGAAGGAAGGAAGGAAGGAAGGAAGGAAGGAAGGAAGGAAGGAGGGGGCCTCTCGGGAGGGAGGGGTCTCTCTGGAGGGAGGGAAGGAAGGGAGGGAGGAGAGGAAGGAAGGAGAGGGAGAGGGAGGAAGGAAGGAAGGAAGGAAGAAAGAGGCCTCTGGAGGGAGGGAAGGAGGAAGGAAGGAAGGAAGGAGCCTCTCTGGAGGGGGGAAAGGAGGGAGGAAGGAAGAAGGAAAGGGAGGGAGGGAGGGAGGAAGCAAGGAAAGAGAGGGAGGGAGGAAGGAGTCTCTCTGGAGGGAGGGAAGGAGGGAGGAAGGAGCCTCTTTGGAGGGAAGGAAGGGGCTTCTCTGGAAGGAAGGAAGGAAGGAAGGAAGGAAGGAAGGAAGGGGTCTCTCTGGAGGGAGGGAAGGAGGGAGGAAGAGGCCTCTCGGGATGGAGGGAGGAAGGAAGGGGCCTCTCTGGAGGGAAGGGAGGAGGGAAGGAAGGAAGGAAGGAAGGAAGGGGCTTCTCTGGAAGGAAGGAAGGAAGGAAGGAAGGAAGGAGGGAGGAAGGAAGGAATGAGACTCTCTGGCGGGAGGGAGGGAGGGAGGAGCCTCTCTGGAGGGAAGGGAGGAAGGATGGAAGGGGCTTCTCTGGAAGGAAGGAAGGAGGGAGGAACGAAGGAAGGGGCCTCTCTGGAGGGAAGGGAGGAAGGAAGGAAGGAAGGGGCTTCTCTGGAAGGGAGGGAGGAAGGGGCCTCTCGGGAGGGAGGGAGGAAGGAAGGGGCCTCTCTGGCAGGAGGGAAGGAGGGAGGAAGGAGCCTCTCTGGAGGGAAGGGCGTAACGAAGGAAAGAAAAGGAGGGAGGGAGGGAGGGAGGGAGGAAAGGGAGAGAGGAAGGAGAAAGGAAAGGGAGGATGGAAGGAAGGAAGGGGTCTCTCTGGAGGAAGGGAAGGAAGGAAAGGGAGGGAGGAGAGAGAGGAAGGAAGGAAGGGGCCTCTCTGGAGGGAGGGAAGAAGGAAGGAAAGGGAGGATGGAAGGAATAAAGGGGCCTCTCTGGAGGGAAGGAAGGAAAGGGAGGAAAGAAAGGGAGGGAGGAAGTAGGAAGGAAGGAAAGGAAGGAAGGACGGAAGGGAGTAAGGAAGGAAGGGGTCTCGAGGGAGGGAGGGAGGGAGGGAGGGAGGGAGGGAGGGAGGGAGGGAGGAATGGGAGGAAAGAAAGGGAGGGAAGAAGGAAGGAAGGAGAGGGAGGGAGGGGTCTCTGGAGGGAGGGAAGGAAAAAGGAAGGAAGGAGAGAAGGAAGGGGCCTCTCTGGAAGGAGGGAGGGAGGGAAGGGGCCTCTCTGGAGGGAGGGAGGGAAGGAGAAGGAAGGAGGAAGGAAAGGAAAGGAAGGAAGGAAGGAAGAAAGGAAGGAAGGAAGGAAGGAAGGAAGGAAGGGGCCTCTGGAGGGAGGGAAGGAAGAAGGAAGGAGAGGGAAGGAAGGAAGGAAGGAAGGAAGGAAGGAAGGAAGGAAGGAAGGAAGGAAGGGGTCTCTCTGGAGGGAGGGAAGGAAGAAGGAAGGAAGGGGCCTCTCTGGAGGGAGGGAAGGAAGAAGGAAAGAAGGAAGGAAGGAAAGGGAGGGAGGAAGAAGGAAGGAAAGGGAGGAAGGAAGGGGTCTCTCTGGAGGGAGGGAAGGAAGGAAGGAAGGAAAGATGTGTATCTTTCGCCATCTTCTCCACGTAGTGGCCCTACCATTTTTAACATCTTTATCTGATTAAGAGCCTAGTGGAGCTTTGAACTGAATGGCATTTGTGGTCCCTTCCAACTCTGATTTGAAGTGGGGGGCGGGAGACATGGACACTTACGATGAAGCAAGGTTTTTTGCTGCTCGAGACATATAGGTTCAAACTAGGACATTAGATTCACTTTGGGAGATAATTCCACCTAAATGTTAGGAAGAATAATAATTTCCTGAAGCTATTTGACAGTTGAACAAGTTAAATTGGAGTGTATTGTAATCTCTTTCTTTAGAGGTTCTGAAACAGAGTCTGGGTAGCCATCTGTCAAGGGGGCTTCATTGTGTCTTCCTACATAGCAGAAGTATCAATCCATCAAACCATCATATAAAGTTGGAAGGAGTCTCATGGGCCATCAAGTGACACTTGATTTCTGTAAATCAAATTGGATGCGATAGGATGGCATTTGTGGGTCCCTCCAAGTCTATGATGCCAAGTGGTGGCCCTCTGTCCCCTTCTAAACCAAAGGGCTTCCTGGGCCCTGAAGAGCCGGCTCACTCCCCTCTCGGCTTCATCTTCCCAGCTCCTGCTTTGGACTAAGCTGCAGTCCAGACCCAAAGGTCTAGCACAGGGGTAGGCAACCTTTTTGAGCCGGGGGCCGGGTTGCTGTCCCTCAGGCGACTGGGGGGCCGAAGCTGGGGGTGGAGCTTCAACCCTCCAGGGCGGGGCCACATGCCGGGGGTGGAGCTTGCCGGGGGTGATGTGTCTGTCAGAGAAGGCAATGGGCCCCCCAGAGGCCCCCTGCCGCCCTTGGAGCCCTCCTGGAGGGCCCCAGAGAAGGCAATGGGCCCCCCAGAGGCCCCCTGCCGCCCTTGGAGCCCTCCTGGAGGGCCCCAGAGATGGCAAAGGGCCCCCCAGAGGCCCCCTGCCGCCCTCAGAGCCCTCCTGGAGGGCCCCGGAGACGGCGGCGGGCCTCCTAGAGGCCTGCCGCCGCGGCCGCCCATCGCGGCTTTTCCCACTCTGGGCGCCGCCATTTTGGACGAAAAAATGGCGGTGCCCATAGCCCCAGAGGCCGCTATGGGCGCTGCCATTTTTTCGCCCAAAATGGTGGCGCCCAGAGCGGCGAAAAGCTGTGACGGGCGGCCGCGGCAACAACAGCAGCCAGGGGCCAGTCGCCAGGCCTCCGCGGGCCGCATGCGGCCCGCGGGCCGGAGGTTGCTGACCCCTGGTCTAGCATTTCCACCAGAGGCAGGACTAAGGCTCTCCGTCTCTAGAAGGCTGGCAGGACACTATAATGGGATTGTGCTTTTAAACTATAAACATGGAATCACTTCATAGATGAGAGTGATATGACGAGGTTTCATTAATAGAGATTTGGTACCGATGGTAGCAATTGGAAATACATGGAAATAATAGGGATAGGTTCTTCCACCACAAAAGAGGAGCAGTTCAATATGTTTCATCAAACGTTTTATTTAAACTAACAATATGCACACATGAACTAAAAACAAAATATTTTCAACCTCTTGGACAGCATGAACATTTTAAACATTCAGATACTTTTCATTGCTTCTGCCCTGTAAGTTGCTTGATGGTTTTGAGTGAAACCTTTCCCACACTCTTGGCATTTAATGGTTTCTCTCCTGTGTAAGTTGTGTGATGATGAGTGACCAGTTTCTTCCCAATAAATCCCTTCCCACCCTCCAAGCATTTGAATGGCTTCTCCCCTTGGGAGTTGCTTGACGGTGACTGAGGGCTCTTTTCCCAGTGAGACTTTCCCCACACTTCAGGCATTTAAAGGGCTTCCCTCATGTATCTGTATTTTGATGATGGTGGTGAGGGCTCCCTTCTCAAGGAAACCTTTTCCACACTCAAAGCATTTAAATGTTTTTTTCTCTTGTGCAATTTTTTTAAATGACAAGTGAATAATGTCTTCTGAATATACCCTTCCTCACATTTCAGGCAATGAAACGGTTTCTGTACTGTGTGAGTTTTTTGATGATAGGTGAACTGAGTTTTCTGAATATACAGTAACTTTTCCCACGCTACAGTGATTTAAAGGTTTTCACTCCTGTGTGAGTTGCTTCAGGACAAGAGATGTGTATCTTTCGAGCGAAACTTTTTCAACACTCCAGGCATTTAAAGGATTTCTCTCCTGTGTGAGTTACTTGGTGATGAATGAGGTGTGTCTTCCGAGTGAACCCTTTCCCACACTCCAGGCATTTAAAGGGTTTCTCTCCTGTGTGAATTACTTGGTGACGAATGAGGTGTGTCTTCCAAGTGAACCCTTTCCCACACTCCAGGCATTTAAAGGGTTTCTCTCCTGTGTGAGTTACTTGGTGACGAATGAGGTGTGTCTTCCAAGTGAACCCTTTCCCACACTCCAGGCATTTAAAGGGTTTCTCTCCTGTGTGAGTTACTTGGTGACGAATGAGGTGTGTCTTCCGAGCGAAACCTTTTCCACACTCCAGGCAGTTAAAGGGTTTCTCTCCTGTGTGAGTTACTTGGTGACGAATGAGGTGTGTCTTCCAAGTGAACCCTTTCCCACACTCCAGGCATTTAAAGGGTTTCTCTCCTGTGTGAGTTACTTGGTGACGAATGAGGTGTGTCTTCCAAGTGAACCCTTTTCCACACTCCAGGCATTTCAACGGTTTCTCTCCTGTGTGAGTTACTTGGTGATGAATGAGGTGTGTCTTCTGAGTGAACCCTTTCCCACACTCCAGGCATTTAAAGGGCTTCTCTCCTGTGTGAGTTGCTTGGTGACGAGAGAGATGTGCCTTCCGAGCAAAACCTTTTCCACACTCCAGGCATTTAAAGGGTTTTTCTCCTGTGTGAGTTGCTTGGTGACAAGAGAGTTGTGCCTTCCGAACAAAACCTTTTCCACACTCCAGGCATTTAAAGGGTTTATCTCCTGTGTGAGTTACTTGGTGACGAGTGAGGTCCGTCTTCTGAGTGAAACCTTTTCCACATTCCAGGCATTTAAATGGTTTCTCTCCTGTGTGAGTTACTTGGTGACGAGTGAGGTATGTCTTCCGAGCAAAATCTTTTCCACACTCCGGGCATTTAAAGATTTTTTCCTCTGTGTGAGTTGATTGATGAGGAATGAGGGCTCTTTTCTCAATGAAACCTCTTTCACACTGTAGGGTTTTAAAGCATTTCTCTCTTGTGTGAGTTTTTTGATGATCAGTAAGGGCTCTTTCCTCCATGAAACATTTCCCACACTCCAGGCATTTAAATGGCTTCTCTGCTCTGTGAGCTGCTTGATGATAGTTGAGGGTTGTCTTCTGAGTGAAATATTTTCCACACTCCAAGCATTTGAAGGGTCTCATCCTTCTGTTAACACGCTTAACTGAAATAAAACTAGAGCCACACTCACCACCTTTGATTGATTTCCCTTTTGTCTGAATTCTTCTGTGAAGAGTAAGAGTTGCTTTAGAACTGAACCTTCTGTCATGTGCAAGACAAAGATATTTACTTCTTTTCTTTTGTTTCTGTATTGTTCCTTGGATTGTGGTTCTCCACTCGTTTTCTGTGTAAGTTTTTCTTTCCTTCTCTTTTACCTGTTTGCACAGGTCTCTTGGCATCAATGCTTGCCATGGCTTCTCTTTACACTCTTTCAGTTGCCCATCACTGCCTGGAAAGGAGACAAAGTACAGCTCAGAACACAACTAACATTGGAAATTACAGGACCTCGTATATTTGACAAACTATTTAATTGAGTTGTTTCTTTATGTAGTAAACCATTTTCTGAATTACTCAAATACAATTGGCCCTTACCTTACACGGGGGATCCGTTCCGGACCACCAACCCCACGGAAGGGGAAAAAAGCGTAAGCTCAAGCTCCATTAGAACTAACAGGGCTAATTTCTGGCACGATTTCCAGTGTATGCTGGAAGCCGTGTATGACACAGCTGCACTGTACCTCATTTCTGTCCATGACAAGGGATTTAATTCTGCTGTCCCTTTCCCATTGCACATCTGGATTGTTTCTGATCTTGAGTAAAATGTGCCAGGAAAGGAGGGAAACTTCTCACAAACAGAACAGATTGTGCTTGGCGGCATTAATGCAGAATCAGTATTGTGCAGCAAGTGGTCTTGCATTCATGGAGACTGGGGATCAACTCCCAACTCTTATATACATCAGGTATTTCTGAAATACAGACTGATGTATTCATTTGGAGAAAGAACTTTAGAGCATCTGTCTGTGGATGTAATTCTTGGCACTTTTCCATTTCAGCAGTTTTTAATTGTATGACGTATCTTAACAAGAAATTCTCAAGTCGTGTGAAAACTATTTTGGGGAACAGCAATATAAGGTTCTCGTAGGTCCAAAATACACTGCAGAAATGATCCAGTTTGAGACCGTTTAAATGCCCAGGCTCAATGCTAGGGAATCCTGGGAATTTTGGTTTTGTGATACATTGAGCGTTCACTGTCAGAGAGATCCTTGGTGCCACAATAAACTACAGCTCCAGAATTCCCTAGCATCGACCCAGGGCAGTTAAAGAACGTCTGTACAACGTACAGTCAGTTTTTCATGGGCCTGTCATTTGTGCATTGAAGCATCCATAACTGGTCCCATCACATTCTCCCCAATGGCAGTGCACACATGAGATCTATGTGCAGTTGGGAAGAATGAGACTTGAGGTCCTGTGTCTTTTGCCTTTCATGTGTGTTGGGGGGATGTCCAAAACAGAACCCCCTCAGATACCAAGCGCCAACTGTAAGAGTGTCCTAATAAATATTTTGAAAATGTTTGGAATTTCTAATTCTAAAATATCTAGACAACAAAGTAGGTACAGAGGACTATTGCTATCTTCTGGGATTGCTCAAGTCCTATTAAATATAATAGTAGAGTTAAATGGTGCCTCTTAAATAATTGGCAAAGTTTGCTTTTTGGAATTTATATGTTTTTCAATATTTTCAAGATATGAACGGTTGAATCCATGGATAAAGAATCTGTGGATCAGGAGGTCCAACTCTACCTTCATTATCTAGTTCAGTTTAGTTTGGTCAGTCCCAAAGTGTGTTCTTCTACTGAGAGCATGAGATCCCTTGGTATCTAAAGGGGCCAAAGGAGAACCAGCATGAAGTAATTTGAGTGTTGGACTAAGATTTCTGGAGACCAGGGTACAATCAATCAATCAATCAATAACTGAGTGGGTTTGGGAAGTTCACACCCTCTCAGCCTCAGAGAAAGGCAATGACAAACTGCCTTTGAACAAATCTTGATGAGAAACCCTATGGTAGGTTCACCTAAAAGTCACCATACGCTAACTAGCCCCTGCCTCCACACCAGGGCTTGGCTTTCTCCGTTTTTTGGCAAGATGGTCTGGGAAAGGAATGACAGCTACTTCCTCCAGATCTGGCCCTCCCCTCCCTGGAAGGCTCTCCCTCTATATCCATTTTTGGAGGAGTTAGTGGGAGGAACAGGACTAAGGGGGACCAATGGATGATTTCTCCTTCTGCTTTTTCACTTGCCTTTAACAATCTAATCTTTAATTTTATTTTTAATGGTGGTTGGATGGGGCCACAGCGGTAATTGCAGGAGGCAAACCAGGCCCTTGGTGTGGGGGATCCAGCTAGTGAAGCCCCCAACACTCCTCCCAGTGGTCCAAGCTCAGGAGCCCAGCTGGACTTCACATCATGCACTGGGACCTTGATCAGGATCTGCTACTAAAGGGCTTTCTGGGAAGAGAGGCCAGAGACATAAGCAAAGCTGAAAAAAAATCAGCCTGCTGTAATCTATCAAGATTGAAGAAGAACCCTCAGGGTTACTTTTCAGCACTTCTAAGCTGCACAATCCCAAGAAAGAGGGAGCCTTACTCAGAGAAGACAGGGCCCCCAGAATCTCCTCCATCACTTCCCGATGAAGGGCCTTTTGGGCTGGATCCAACAGGGCCCATTCCTCATCTGTGAAATCCACAGACACCTCCTCAAAGGTCACCTGCAGAAAGAGAAAATTAATTCTTTCAGGTTGCTCAAGAAAATTGAAATACTTACAGCATGCCATCCAAAGGCAACTTGTGATGGAAGCAAACAAAAAGAACAAGACTCTGTGGGGACCAGGGAGTTCTCAAAGAGGTAGGCACCCAGCAAAGCCCTTTGTTGGCTCAATTGAGATCCTGTTCCCTACCTGATCTAGCCTCCCAGAAGGTGTTCTGAGTCCATCAGGGTGAGGAGATGTACACTTAGACCTTGTCCTTATTCCACCTCCTAGGAGGAAGAAAAAAGGAAGGAGTATTTCTAACCCTTCTCTCTCCTTCCAGTCCTTCCTACATGTGCCAATGCAGCATACACCATTTCCCACAACAGGCTTTATTGCATTGTTTTCTGTAGACAGGCCACTGTAACTGGATACTGAAATCTGTGCTTCTCATATCCTCCTTCACCATCTTTCAATCTTGCTTTTAAAAGCTAGCAACAAAGAGGATGAGGAGGAACAGGAAGGCTGGTCTGGTATAAAAAGTGCTTGATGTTTATCACCTGTGAACCTGAAACTCTAAACCGAAGCGCTTCCGCAGCAGTCATTTCGAATGAACTATCACATGTAAAGAACAAAATTGTGGTAATTACAGGGTCAAAGTGGAGTGAGTGCAGATTGTATTACCACACCAGTACATACCATGCAGATTCAACGATTCGAACTGGGACCCTTGCGCATGCTCAGTGGGGGTCTGAACGCATTGTGATCCTTTGCGCTTCTGGGGTGAAGAAGGGGCCACTTCCTGGTTCCACTTTCACGTGAATGCTAGTCTCACGTGAAAGATTGCTTCATGTTCTATGGGCTTTAGAGTCCGTTTTGGCACCCAAACTAGCACTCTTTTTCTGGGAGATATGGTCCGTTTTTTTCCAGCCACACAAGGAGCCTTTCTATGGGAGATATGGTTCCTTTTGGCACCCAAACTAGCACTTTTTCTGGGAGATATGGTCCGTTTCTTCCAGCCACACAAGTAGCCTTCCCTAGTGGCATCGGAAACAGATGCTTTCCTCCTCCTCATCGGTATGTCTCCTGTCCACCTTAAAACGTGAATACATTCATTCCCCAGTAGCTCTCTGCCCTTTCCCCGATGGTATCGGAAACAACCACACTTCTCCTCGGCAGCAATGGAAGTGTGGGGGAGTACCGGAAGCAAATGGGACAAAATTGCAGCACGGCATCATGGGAAATGTGAGACCTCGGAGGTTTGGGGGGGCTGCACCAGGATGGAAACAAAGTTGCATTCCACACCAGACCAATTCGGAGTGAAATCAAAGTGAGCTTAGAAGCAATTCTTGTCAGTTCGCTTGTTACCGAATTCACCAAAATGAGGAGTCACTCCGGCTTGACTTTGGATCCGGCTCGGAACGACTGCCCATAGAAAGCAATCAGGTGTGATAATACATCACATTATAACGTGAATTCGCATGGCTGGACCAGGAGTGAGTCCGAATCTGAGCTGCAAAACCCCTTGTGTGATAAGGGCCCTTGTAAAATATAGTTCACTGTCAGAGGCTTTGTTAACTTGAGGTATGTCTGTAATTTCAAAGTGCTAGTTAGGCTATATAAAATAGTCCAAATGCTGCAATTGATAGAGTCCAGATATTTCAGACATATTTGAGAACAGGGAGTCAAAGCGGAAACTACCCTCTCAGCCCTTACTCAGTAAGGAGGACATTCCTTCTTTTTCCTGTGTGATCCATTTGGGCCACTGCCTTTGACTGGATTCAAAAGGACACTTCTTCTGGGCCATCTCTTTCAAAAACAAATCCTGCAGAAGAAGCAGAAATGGGAGGGAGGAGAAGAGAGAAGAATTTGTTAGCGCTGGAGAAAAACTGAGTCCATACAAAGAAGACTGCCAGCCAGGAAAACAAAGGCCATTGCAAGTCTGGAAGGAGCTGGAGACACAAACTTCTGCTCCTGAATAGAGTTTCACTCATGACTGCTGAGGTTCTTCTGAAGAAGCATTTAATCTTAGGAGCTTTTCGCTTTACACTCTCAAAACGGAGCTAGGGACCTTTAAATGCTGTGCCTGCCTCCTGCTGCTGCATTTTGGGATCTGTAGTTCAGTAAGGTTATGACATCCACTCAGATCAACTCCATATGGTGCACTGGAGCATTCTTCCTCATATACACAAACACAGTCTCGGATTCTGCTAGTGTTTCATCATCTTCCTGTCATGGTGGCACAGTGGTTAAATGCCTGTACTGCAGCCACTCGCTCACAAACCATAAGGTAGCGAATTCAATACTAGCAAAAGGGCTCAAGCTCGACTCAGGCTTGCATCCTTCCGAGGAGGTCGCTAAAATGAGTATCCAGATTGTTGAGGGCCATTAGCTTACACTTTGTAAACCTAAACAGCACCTGAGACATTTTTATAGCCTGATGCAAAACCATATTGACAGAATTAGGAAAAGAAAGGAAGAAAGAAAAAAACCTGGGAAATGGTAGCTAGATTTACATCATCATTATAATTATTTTTTTCATTTGTATCTCTTGTTTCCCCCCCTCAGAACTCGGAATCACGGTGATTTACAGCAAATAGAACAAGTAGAACAACAACAACAAGAAGAAGACACAAAAATAAATGCATACACAAATTATAGTTTAAAAACAAGCTATCTGCAGAAGTGAAACTATTAAAACATAAGGGACTAATAGGAAAGATTAAGGTAATAGAAATACACATTATTAAAACTAGTTTCAGTTTAACCTTCCCAGGAAGGGAGTCCCAGACCCCAAGGGCAGCCACTGAGAAGGCTCCGTCCCACGTTCCCACAAGACAGGACCATAAGGATACACTCATGTGGGAGAATGTGTTCCTTCAAAAAGACTCAAAGGAAGCCATACGGAGTGATACAGGACATAACTAGCTGGACGAATTGTGCCTGGAACTGAATCAATAACCACCAAAGCTGCTTAAAGGGGGAGTCACGGGTTCCAAGTAACCAGCAGCCCCTTTTTGTTCGGAGAAATAGCTGTGTAAGTCTGAAATATCAGTTTGCAAAGAGATCTTCTAGTCTATTTTGATATGTTATAGTTTTAAATTGTTTTTAAATTGTAATGTTAGATATTTTATTGTATGAAACACCGTTGTAATCCCGCTTTGATCCGTCAGGAGAGGCGGGAAAATAGAAATAAAACTTATTATTATTATTTATCTTGCAACTTCTTTCGATGTTTTAGTCCAAAGGTGCTACAAGATCGCTTTGCATACTCTATTTTCTTGTTTACATTAAGCCTCAGTTGGTTCAAGAATTTTCAAAATCCCTTCCAAAGAAATAGTGATGGTCCAGCAAAATGATCAGATGAAAAGACCTCACCTGCTCCTCTTCCTCCTCCAGATGGAGCTTTACAGGACACAACCAGCACAATGAACTGGAGCTGAATCAATAACCAGCAAACCTCTTTATAAGGGGAGTCACAGGTGTCCTGTAACCAAACCCAGTTAGTAATCTGGCTACAAACCGTGTCTTCCGGGTACAATAACATTCAAAATCTACATAATAATAATAATAATAAGTATAATAATAATAATAGCCCCTCCAACTGAGCTCACCTGCTCCTCTCCCTGCTTCTCCTCCTCTGCCTGGCTCAGGAGGAAGGCCTCTGCCAAGGCCACTGCTTGGGAGGTTGTCTCCGCTTCACACTCTCGAACCCAGCTCCCCATCTCTGGGGGAAGGACGGCCAGGAACTGCTCCAGGATCACCAGGTCCATCATCTCAGCCTTGGTGTGTCTCTCTGGCTTCAGCCACTGACAGCAGAGATTGTGGAGATGGCTGCAAACCTTTCGGGGCCCCAAAGCCTCCTCCTGGAAGGCAAACTGCCTGAAGTGCTGGCGCTGGACCTCAGAACTGAGCATCTTCTCCCCAAAGCTCCTCTGCATGGCTCTTCCCAAAAGAAGCATGGAAAACAAGAGATCATGTAAATGCTCTTGAGAGAAGGAGACGTTTTACAGCTAAATCCACATTACTCAGATTCTCAACGCAGCATCCTTCCATTTGCTCTCTCCCTATTGCCTTTCCTTTTCATTGCCCCCTTTTAGTACATCTTTCTACATTGCTTAAAGGACAGTTGCTTTTTAATCTTTCTACATTGCTTACTGGACAGTTTGCTACCCGAAGTAAAAGACAAGGTGACACCCCATGTCAGTACACCTGCAACGTATTTGGAGTCTCCATATTTTAAAATCTGGGGCCAACATGCTGTTAAGAGGTCCCAGGATGACCTTTGGAGTCCCAGGTGTATTTCCCATGAGAAAGGAGCAGAGACTGAGGACATGGTTGTGACCCAGGTAATGCTGCAATCCAAGCTCAATGGGGGTTCTGACTCCTTCCTCAGCCCAGGCCCTTTGCCCTTTCCTCTTGCACCAGGAGGCGAAGGAGAAGCCAACTGGGTCCACCTGCCCTCTGCCCTCTTCCAGCCAACAGCCCTCTCCATCCAGCCTGGGGCTGTCCTCATCCAATCACTGATTTTGCCCAGAATCCCAATGTCGATTCCTGGGTCTTTGTTACCTTTCAAGATAACACACCCCTTGAGGGTAGGTTCTCAGATATCAATCTTGGTCCCAAAACCTGGCTCCTTCGTGGGCATAGAGAGCATCTCCCTCTCACTGTCTCACCCTCAGACCCCAGTCTGAACCACTCCCATTGTCCATGGTCTCCTCTTGGGACAGGGAGTTATCACCCCTCTGCACCTCTCCCACTCTTCTCTCCGGTTTCCAGATTGCCATTTTGTTTAGCTCTGGATGCTATTTATGTTTGAATACTTATCCTGCTTCATTGCACTCTTGCATAGTGCTTAATGAAACCTTCTTCATTCACCCAGACATGGAGTCCTCCTCAGGGAGTTCTGGTATACACAGATGTCAACAATCCTAAAGGTACCCAGGAGTTTATTAGACAATGGAAATTGTAAGTATAATCCAATGCCAATCCAAACGCAAACATGGGATTTCATGTTATTGCATGATAGACTGCCATACGCAAATTCGGACAATGTCATGCTATTTTTGGGCAATGGGAAGCCAGTTCGAACGCAATTCGCATTCACGTAAATTCGCTGAATTAGCGAATGAATGTGAATGTGTTCTGGCCCCACTTTCTTTTCATTCAGAGAAAGTCCTCTGTGTGATAAACTCCCCAGCCTCTTCCAAGGTTAGGAGAATTCCCTCAACATTTTAAGGGATGCTGATAGTTGGAGGGACCTTTGTCAGTACTCCCACCCCTTTCTTTGGGTAACCCTTCTCATCCTTGGAGAAACGTTATCCTCCATCAAAGAGAAAGTGCCCCTGCTGTCTGCCAACATCTGGTGCCTCAGGCAAGTGCTTCATTCAACCTAAGGGTGGGTTACAAACAGTTAGTACTTTGCACTGACCCTCAGCTTCTACTGAGAGGCAAGAAGGAGCAGCAGACAGAGCACTGCAATGGAGGAATCCAGGCATAAACTTCCTTAGAGTGCCACTTTAGAAATACCAAAAATAAATAAGGATTTTGGAAAGAATCTTCCTTGAATCCTCAAAGTGCCGCCTCCAGTTAGTTGGCAACACTGAGCTAGATGGAGCAATGGTCTGACTCAGAATAAAGCAAGTTATGCTCTAAACATAGAATCATATTCTCTAGTGGCGATGGTTGTGTTTTGGTGAGTTTGCTGTTCTTTTGGTATGCCTTCAAACCACTTCCGACTTATGGAGACCTTAAGGCAGACCTATCATGGGGTTTCCTTAGGATTTGGCATGCCTTGTTCTGAGGGGGTTCACCCTTGCCTTCCTCCGAGGCTGAGAGAGTGTGACTTGGCCAAGGTCACCTAGTGGGCTTCCATGGCTGAAGGGAATGGGGATTCCAACCCTGGTCTTCCAGAGCGCTAGTCCCACACTCAAACCACTGCTCTGCATTGCCTCCCTTTCTTGAGCATGGCCCAGAATATTTGGGAGGCTGGGAATATCTTACAATGCTTTAACTGAGAACAGAAAAGTGGAATATATATATATATATATATCTCAGAATCTCTGTGTCTGAATATCTGTATCAGAAATATATTGAAGAATATATACTTAAAGAGATCCTTTCAGTGGAAGTAAAAAGGCAGGAGCTTTCCTAGAGCTGAGCCTCCTTCCTCAGATGCATTTGGGTCCAAAGGCAAACATTATTGGGCCCAAATGCCTAGTCTGACTTAAACCTAGGGAAGCTCTCCCTTCCTTCCTTCCTTTGAGTCTCAAAGGGGCTGCAAGGCCTTCTCTTGAGCTCCTGCTTTTACAAAGCGACAGAGCTGCGTCTCTGGACTCTAAGAACAGACCTCTCTCTCTCTCTCTCTCTGTTTATCCATCTCTACCTTCCTCTCTCAGAACACAGTATTCCTATACATTATATATATATATCTATAATGAGAATGTCTGGGTCTCAGAGTCTCTGTCTCTCAATAAGACTCTCTTTCTCTCCCCGAGAGTCGCTCTCTTCCAGAGACACTCAGAGACAAGAGAGAGGACTTCTTCCTCTGCTTCCCTCAGACTCCTCGCAGGCCCCGCCCCCAAGGCAGCTTCCCAGCCCCGATTGGGCCGTTCCTCCCATCACTCAGGACCACCTCCACCAATCAGATCCAGGCCCCGCCTCCTCTTGAGAGCCCTGCAGCCTTTGAGCGGGAAGCCAGGCGGTTGGTCTCTGTTGAGGGGAAATGGGCGGAGTCTAATGGAAGGGTGGGGCTGTGAGAGGAAGGGGGCGTGGCTTAATCCCATTGGGCCTCAGGCCAAGGGCAAAGATGGAGGAAAAACACAAAGGGCCCAAAGCAACACAAGGCTCCCCTCTGTACAATTTATAGGTTCTAAATAATACATAAATTATAAGCACAAGGCCCCACAATGCAGGGAAACAAACAGATTGTGTGTGTATGCACAATATACATATAATAGTATTGTATTTACAAATATATAAATCTATGATATATCATTATAGATTATTTAGAATTATATATATATAAAATGCAGGGGGTAGCTGTCTTGGCCATTTAACAAATACAATCAAAAATCTGTCAGTGATCCCTTTATTGCCCAACTGAAATGCACAATAGACTTATTGCAAGCTTTCATGGGTTTCTTCCTCAGGCAAAATGTTACAAACCAAACAGGAGGACAAAACAAAACAAGAGCAGTGTTGCCAATTTCGCGACTTTCACGCGAAAACGGGGACTTTTCAGAGCTTTCCGTGTGATTTTCGCGCCTAGCTCTGTTTCAGTGCCTTTTTGGCGACTTTGGCCCTTTCAGCTCCAGACTGCTGCCTGCAGAGCAACCAACCCTTTGGAGTGTAACAGTTTTCAGCCAAGAGGGCTGGAGAAAAACTCTCTCTCTCTCTCTCTCTCTGACTCCCTCTGAGAGCCTGGATGGAGCAAGCCCAACCAACCCCAACTGTTTGGAGGAATAGTTCAGCCAATCAGAGAGAGGACAGGCATTCTCAGCCTCCAGGGGCAAAGCAAAGTGGCTGCAGTGCTGGAGAGAGAGAGGCAGGCAGTGAGGGATCTTGGCTGGCTTAATCCCAATTGCCTTGGATTTCCAAGTAAGACATAAGTTTTAAGGCACACAAAGGCAATACTTGATCATGGTATCATGGCTTGATGTTCTGGACTTCTGTGTGTGCCTGAGAGTGACAATTGAATTTCTGAATTCCTGAGCTTGGGCAGAGTGCCCCAAGCCTACCTCTCAGGGTCGTTGTTCTACTGTGAGGACCATTTGGGTTGTGTGATGTGAATGTGATGATGTCCCTGAGTGTGTGTGTGTTAGTGATTAAATATGCCTCTGAGCATGGGCAGAGCACCTGGTCAGTTGGCATCCCTGCTCTGTCTTCCAAGAAGTTTGTTTTGTGGCTCTCTTTTTCGTTCTCTTTTCCATTGCCATCCATACTGCAGAAATAATCCAGTTTGGCACTGCTTCTAACTGCAAGGCTCCCTGCGATGATGGGATTCTGGGCACAACAAACCACCAAGCCCAGAATTTCATGCATGGAGCCCTGGCTGCTGGTAAAAGCAGAGTCTCAACATGTCACAACAAACTACAATTCCCAGGATTCCCTGGTTGAACAAGGGAATTGCCTCCACGCTTCCATATCACAGCCCCAGAGAATTGAGTCTACAGCATATCAGTGTTGCCAATTTAAGTCCAGTTCTTAAGCTGCATTTGGATTTGATAATGATAATAATGATAATAATAATAATGGTGATGATGATAGAGAGATCTTGTAGCACCTTTGAGTCTCACTTAAAGAAAAGTTGGCAGCATGAGCTTTCCTAGACTTCAGCGTATTTCCTCAGATGCATGGGAATTGTAGTTCATTGCGGCACCAGAGCTCTTTCTCACAAAACTACAATTCCCAGGGTTCTCTAGCACTGAGCCAGGGCAGTTAAAGCGGTCTCAAACTGGATTATTTCTGCAGTGTGTCTTGGACCCAACTCAGGCTGCATCTTCACTCCAGACTCCAGAGACAATCCAGTTTCATACTGTTTTTACTGCCATGGCCCAGTGCTATGAAATCCTGGGAATTGTAGTTTGTTGTCACACCAGAGTTTGCTGAGAGAGAAGGTTAAATGTCTCCCAAAACTAGAATTCCCAGGATTCCCTAGCACTGAGCCATGGCAATTAAAAGGGTGTCAAACTGGATTTATTTCTGCAGTGCGGTTGCAGCCGAAAACATTTCTATTTGGCACAAAGCTTCCTGAACCCCCTTCATGTCAAAATAAATATCTGAAAAGGACTGAAACATTCTTTGTTTGGTTCAATGGTGATTTTGAGAGTTGAAATAAGTTACAATTATTTTTATTCAATTATGTTTACGTTTATTTGCAAAACATCTGCCATTTTAACATTATGGGAATTTTCCAGGAATTGTGACTGAATATTCCGTGTGATCTGGGGGGATTCAGCGGGTTTGGGACAAACATTTCCGGGAATTATCTTCGAGGCTTGTTGGCAACACTGAACAAAAGTCTAGCAGAAAATCCAATACTGAGATGTGGAAACAGTCACCAATGCAGGTGAAACGTGCCCATTGGCAGAAAAAACAGGCTTACCAGCTAACCTTATGTTGCAAAGACTGTAGGTAAACCTTGATGGTCCATACTAAATGGCAGGTGTAAACCACGACCTAGATAGCACAGGTTTGTTGACAATGGAGATTATGCCAAAGCTACCGAATAGGTAGGTGACGTGAAAGAGCAGGAAGCTCACTACTGCAAACGGTTATTGGAAGTAACAACCCAGAAGGTCTGGTATACAGACACTATCTAATCTGAAAGGTGAATTGAAGCCAACATGAAGGGCAATACGCTTGTAACAATGTGAGGCTGCACAGGTCGGAACATTGGTATCCAGGAAAGAAGGGCTTACAAAGCCCTCAAAACTTGAAGGCACGTCATTCAAGGAAACTTGAAAGTAGCTAGAAGGACAGTGACCTGATGAAGCCTCTAAAAGCCATGATTCAGAGATTATGGCATTGGCAGACACAGCCTAGAATGCTAAGTAGTCTAAGGCCAAATGTCCTCTTTAGCAGAGTATGAAATGGACAGTCTGTGGTCAGCAATGAGATGGTTGGGAAGTCCATTCATAGAGAGAGAGCCTAATGACATTGAACTGGAGGAGGGCTCCAGTAACAATTTCTGGAACAGCGGTGGACATCAGAGGAATATTACATCTTCCCGTCACAACAAATTTCTGACAATAAGGAAGTGAAAAGATCGCAAGATCCAATTGGAGCTTAATGCTCCAGGCTATCAGCATGAAGCATGCAGATCTTGATGAAAATGTCAAAGAAAAATCACAGTGGCTGGTGTGATGCCAGTAAGACTAGTCACAGCATTGTAAAAGTGAAGGGACACCACACTGTTAGGTTGAGAGAAATCCCTGTGGGGACAGTATCCCATGAGATGGTGTGCTGTAGAAGCTGTATCAAGGATATCATGACATGGCAAAAACAGCCAGAACTCATAGGCAAACAGTATAGCAGGAATGCTGTCAATCGATCATGAATGGGCCCTGGGAACAAAGGTTTTCAGAGCAGAGGAGCAGGAATAGATGTCAAGAGTCACTAAGTCCAATTCCTATCCAGCTGGTGCAAAACACTGGGCAATCTGACCAAATAAGGAACTGATGCTGAGGGTTTAGGCGGGAAACCCACCAATAAGGCAGTTGGAGATTGGGCAGGGCTACTGCCAAAATGCCTCTAATAGCTCCAAGAAGGTTCCGAAGCTAACTGCGCAGGCACAGAATAACCCATTTGTGTGAATTTGCAGAGACCACGAAGAAGAAAGAAAGAAAGAAAACTGCAAGACACAAGTTGCAGTATAAACTCATGCTAAAACATCCTTCGTACAGTGGGGCCCAAGACACACTGCAGAAATAATCCACTTTGAGACTGCTTTAACTGCCTCAGTGGCTCAGTGCTAGGGGATTCTGAGACCTGTAGTTTTGTGAAACGTAGAGCCTTCTCTGTCAGAGAGCTCTGGGACCACAATAAACTACAAATCCCACCTGCGCACTGCAGAAACCATGCAGTTTTGACACCACTTTAACTGTCATGGCTCCATCCTATGGAATTCTGGGATGTTTAGTTTGTTGTGGCACTTGAGCTCTTTGACCAAGAAAGCTGAATATCTGACAGAACTATAAAACCCATGGTCCCCTAGCACTGAGCCAGGGCAGCTAAAGCGGTCTCAAACTGGATTATTTCTGCAGTGTGTGTGTGTGTGTGTGTTTTGGACCTTAGTCTCTCTCTCTTTTTAATTTTTTTTATTAATTAGCTAAAATATACAAACATGTTAACGTGCAGGCAAAAAAAGTCTTAATAAAGGTAAAGAAAAGAAGAAGAAAAGAGGGTGGGAAGAAGTTGGGTTGGGGTAGTGGAGGGGTGAAGGAGGGAAGAAGAAAGAGAGAAAATTAGGAAGGGGAATACGTTTATGCTTACAAATACATCCATTATGCATATAAATCTAAATCAAATTGTCTGAAGAACAGTGTCAACATTCCTGTCAGAAAGCAACCTGATATTATTATTGAATCGTTTTTAAATAAAAACTCTTATTTATCTAAAGATTATAGCACAAGCTTAGTGCCATAATTTTTCTACTTCTTTCCATTTGTTTTCATAATCCTGAATTGTTTTCCCTGCTGCATACATGGACAGTCTATCCAAATTCCAGAACTCAAGCACCTTTAACTTCCATTCTTCTATGGTGGGAATTATTCTAGTATTCCAATGTTTAGCCAATACCATGTGCGCTGCTGAAATCATATAGAATCACTCTAATTTGATTTAAGTTCAAGTTAGTTTGTATTACATGTAATATATTTAATAAAAATAATTCTGGAAGAAGGGGGATGTTCAATCTTAATACTTTTTGGATTTCCTTATGTATATTTTGCCAAAAAATTTTCACTTTAGTGCACTGTCACCAACTATGATACATGGTGCCTATTTTGTCTTTGCACTTCCAACATTTTCCATCGTGTTTGTTATTCATCTTAGATAGCCTTGACGAAGTTAAGTACTATCTATGTAACACCTTTAAACAATTTTGTTTTAACATACTGCATTTTGTAAACTTTTTGGATAATTTTCCATGTATGTTCCCACATTTTTAGGGGTATTGTTCTTCCTATGTTTTGCATCCAGCGAATCATGCTTTCTTTAATTATTTCATCTTCTTGTTCAATGTTTAGTATAAGTTTATAAACCTTAGTCTCAAAGTCACCACAAGATTCCTTTGCATACTGATACCTCTCAGTTGAACAGTGTCCACACTTTAGAATAAATGAAGTTTGACATAGTTTTAACTGCCACTGCTTCTGTCCTACAGAATGCTGGGATCTGTAGTTTAGTGAGGCACCTGATGTGCTCTCTCTCTCTCTGTCTGTCTGTCTCTCTCTCTGACAAACAAGGGTAAACACCTGAACAAACTAGAATTCCCAGGATTTATTTATTTTTAATCATGAATTTTAAACATGAATTTTATATTTAATTATTGTCCTACATATTGTAATATAAATATTGCATAGAAATGCAGCTTAATGCGTGTATTTTATGTAATGATTGTGTTTTCACTCTGTTGTAACCCGCCTCGAGTGCCTTGGCTGAAGAGCGGGGTATAAATAATAATAATTATAATAATAATAATAATTATTATTATTATGAGGATAGACTGGTAAGAAATACAATACTCTCTCTGGCTTTTCTTCGTGAAGATTCAGGAGGGACTCATCCCGCGCTTTCATGCCCCACAGTTTGAGAACCACTGTTTTAGGGAACAATTGTCCAGTAATGTGAACTTTTAATTTTGTTGGTATAATCACTGTCTGTATTTAAATAATATATATATTATTTTAAGTATTATGGTTACAATTTAGTTTCAGTCCAGGACATCAATTGCCAAATGCTAATCAAGGAAACATTATATACCCACCTCTCCTGTTTTCTCTCGCAGGTGGTGGAATGAATCAGAGGCTGAGTTCAAGACCTTTATTCAGAGAAGAGATTATTCCTCTAGAACTGGATCAGGTAGGATGAGAATAATGGGAGAAGCTCTGGTAGCAGAGAGGCAGCCTGGATATTTTGCTTTTGAAATGCTGATAACTTAAGTGGAGTTCCTGCTATATTGGACCAGAGTGGTTTGTTTGGTTCAGTGATGGTTGGTGGTTTCCATGTCAATGTGATTAATGAATTTGCTCAGGGTTTTGGTGTAAATTTTAAAAGTGCTGTCTAGGGTGTTGGATCTACTTTGAGGGTAAGATTTAGCAACTGAAATAGTGGCTTTAAGATCATAACTCACCCCTTGAATGATTCAGAAGAAGAGGAGGTGGTAGCAGTTTGCCAGGAATCTGCATGGCAGGGGGTTGGACTGGATGGCCCTAGTGGTCTCTTCTAACTCTACGATTCTATGATTCTATGATAATTGGAATCCACCAGGAGTGCTTTAGTTGTGTATTTCTACATGGCATGAGATTGGATTAGATGGGCCTTTACTTCCTTCCAATTCTATGATTCTTTGAGTAACCCCCTCCCAGTGGATTCACTGCTCCATTTATTTGAAAGCCACCAGCCACCATTGATCCACTTCCATTTGGAGATCCCATGGATGGGCAGGAAATTTGGGTAGTAATCTTTTCCCTGAATGGGTATCCAGATACAGTTGGCCCTTGGTATCTGCTGGGTTTTGGTTCCAGCACCCTCTCCAATGGATACCAAAATCTGGATGCACAAGTCCCATAATATACAACAGCATAGTACACAGGTGTCCTTTGAATGAAATGACAAAATCAAAATTTGCTTTTTGGAACTTTTTTTTTTTGGAGGGGGCAATATTTTCAGGCCATGGATGACTGAATCCTTGGATATGGATGGCCAACTGTACATATTGATAAGCTCATGTGATAGTCATGTAAAATCTTCCTAGTACAGAGTTTCTTTGGTGTTTTTTTTAAACAATTTAAGGAAAGTAAACACATGACACATTGTCCTAAACGTTTTGTTCATAGTTCAAAATGAAAATATTTCATAATTCACTTTTACTTTTTTCCCCCTAGAAAAATAATGGGGATAAAAAAAATTCCCCTTTAGTTTTTTTCAAGCTTTTGGGGCCTTTGCATATCTACTTCTGACTTGTACAGAATGTTCTTTCTCCTGGCACCCCTTGCAATTAATTGTTTCTTCAGAAAACCCCCTGAACAAGGAGAGAATTGCCAGCATAAAAAACCAGGAGAGAATACCTGTCCCAGACTTTTAGCACATGTTGCTCCTCACATAAGCCCATCACAACCCCTGCTGAAACCCTCACAACAATGAAAGGTGCAGGAGGGTGCATCTGCACGGTAGAAATAATGCAGTTTGCCACCACTTTAACTGCCATGGCTCCATCTGAGAAAATCCTGGGCTTTCTAGTTCTGTGAAGCACCATCACTCTTAGGCAGAGAAGGCTAAGTATCTTACAAAACTACAAGCCCTAGGATTCCATAGCATTGAGCCGTGGCAGTTAAGGCAATGTCAAACTGCATTCATTCTGCAGTGCAGATTCAGCCAAACACTTCATTTGCAAAATCCCCCGTCTTTGGGGAAAACAGACATCTGCACCAGAATGACCAGATGTTCTCACCACAAAGCAGGACAAAAGTACCAAAAAAAACCAACAACCATAGCACAGTCAAGAAAAAAATGTATTGTAGAGCATTACAAAAGAAAATCTAAAAACACTCATATCAATATAGACTTCATGCTCCTTAGCCATGCTCAAAAGGGAGGACATTTTGGAATCCTTGCTGGACAGGAGGTGGGAATGAAGGACACATGGCCTGGAAAAAGAGGACATGTCTGGTCACCCTGCATGAGAGCTTTAGGCCGAAGAAGCCAGTGGAGCTTTGAAAGCTCGCATTGGTCCAAAACACATTGCAGAAATAATCCATCCAGTTTGCCTTTGCTCAGTGTTAGGGAATCCTGGGAATTGTAGTTCATTGTGGCACCAGAGCTCTCAGACAGAGAAGGCTAAATGTATCACAAAACAAAAATGTCTCTCAGGATTCCCAAGAATTCTGAGCTAGGGCAGTTGAAATGGTTTGAAACTGGATTATTTCTACAATGTGTTTTGGATAGATTTGGTGCATTTTCGTTGGGCAATAAAGGTATCACTGTTCTGTGGATTTTGGGTGGTGTTGTACTTTGCCACCCCCTGGGTATGTTCAGTTGGCAGAGGAGGCTATAAAGACCTTGTGAAACTATAAATCCCAGGATCCCCTAGGATGGAGCTCCAGCACTTTAAAAGTGGTGCCAAAAACCTGCATTCGCATTACAGTGTAAACACATAATAATGCATAGTTTGATACCACCTTTACTGCCTTGGCTCCAATGCTACAGCAGACTGGGATCTGTAGTTTTATGAAGCATTATCCCTCTTTAGTAGGGAAGGCTATAAAGACCTTGTGAAACTACCAATCCCAGGATGCCCTAGGATGTGGCTCCAGCACTTAAAACTGGTGCCCAAAAAAACTGTGTTAGCTCTACAATGTAGATACATAATAATGCATAGTTTGACTCCACTTGTAACTGCCCTGGCTCCAATCGTACAGAACACTGGGATCTGTAGTTTTATGAAGAACTATCCCTCTTTGGCAGATAAGTCTTTAAAAATCTTGTGAAACTGCAAATCCCAGGATTCCCTAGGATGGAGCCCCAGCACTTAACAGTGGTGCCCAAAAAACTGCATTGACACCACAGTGTAGTGGATACATAATAATGCGTAGTTTGACACCACTTGAACTGCCCTTGAACTCCCCAGCATTTAACAGTGGTGCCAAAACGTGCATTGTATCTACAGTGCAGAGGCACCCATCAGAAGGCCAGCAGCCTAAACATCCTCCTAGATGGCAGGGAAAGAGTTAAAGGCATAGAGGGTGTTTTTCCCAGGGCGCCTAGAGAGGCTGTGTGGGAAAGGGGGGTGTAAATAGAAGGCCCTCCTTCCTTCCTTCCTGTTTCCTCCCCTGCTTCCTTCCGGTCTGCTTCTCCCACCCACCCCGCCTCCCACGTGGGGGGAGCTGGCTGGCTGCTAGTAAAGGGTAAGCTGTGCCAGTGGTCCTGCTCAGTGGGAAGATCACAGGGACCTGGGGGGGGGGTGATGGGGATGATGGGGATGAAGGACCTTAGGGGATGGAGGAGGAGGAGGAAGAGGAGATGATTGGGATGGAGGTGGGGGTCCTTGGGAGAGATGGGGAGGAGGCGACTGAGATGATGATGGTGGTGGTGCTGAGGATGAGGATGAGGGGGGGCTTGGAGGAAGAAGTGGGGATGAGGATGAAGGTCCTTGGGGCAGATGGGGAGGAGATTGAGATGGTGATGGTGGTGAGGATGAGGAACCTTGGAGGAGGAAGAAGAGGAGATGGAGATAGGAGTGAGGGACATTGGAGGTGATGAAGGGGATGGGGATAAGGGATCTTAGGGGAAGGAGGAAGAGGAGGAGATGATAGTGATGGGAATGAGGGTCCTTGGGGGAGATGGGGAGGAGGAGATTGAGATGGTGGCGGTGGTGAAGATGAGGGACCTTGGAGGAAGAGGAAGGAGGAGATGGGGATGGGAATGAGGGTCCTTGGGTGAAATGGGGAGAGGGGGAGGAGATTGAGGTGGTTTGGGTTGTGGTGAAGATGAGGATGAGGACTCTGGAGGAGGAGGAGATGGGGATAGGAATGAGGGACATTGGCGGAGATGGGTAGGAGGAGGGGATAGGGAGGAGGGATCTTAGGGGATGGAGGAGGTGATAATGGTGGTGGTGAGGATGAGGATGAGGGACCTTGGAGGAGGAAGAGGTGTAGCTGGGAATGAGGCACATTTTAGGGGGTGGAGGAGGAGGAAGAGATGATGGGGATAGTGGTGGTGAGGGACCTTGGAGATGGAGATGAGGAGGAGGGTGGTGAGGATGAGGGACCTTGAGGAAGATGGGGAGGAGAAGGAGATGATGGTTTTGGGGAAAATGAGGATGAGGAGGAGATGGGAATAGGAATGAGGGACATTGGAGGAGATAGAGAGGAGGAAGAAATGGGGAGGAGGGACCTTAGGGGTGGAGGAGGAGATGATAGGGATGGGGATGAGGAGGGGGAATGAGGGACATTGGGGGAGATGAGGAGAAGGAGCAGGAACAGGAGGATGAGAGTGAGGAATCTTGGGAGAGATGGGAGGAAGAGATTGAGGTGGTGATGAGGATGAGGAACCTTGGAGGAGGAGATGGGGATGGAGATAGGAATGAGGGACTTTGGAGGAGGAGGGGATGGGGATGGGGATGGGGATGGGGATGGGGATGGGGATGAGGGATCTTAGAGGATAGAGGAGGAGATGATAGGAATGGTGGTGGTGAACGACCTTGGGGGAGCTGGAGATGAGGAGGTGTAGGAGGTGGTAGTGGTGAAAATGAGGATATGATGAGGGACCTTGGAGGAGGAGGAAATGGGGATAGGAATGAGGGACATTGTAGGAGAGGAAGAGGAGGAGAAAATCATGAGGGTGATGAGGGACCTTGGGGGAGATGGGGAAAAGGAGGAGGAAATGATGATGGTGGAGGAGATTATGGTGATGAGGGACATTAGGGCAGATGGGGGGAGGAGGGGGTGGGGATGAGGGACCAGAGGATCAGAGCTACCATGCCGGGGCAAAAGAGTGGGACCAAAAATATCACCATATTTTAAACTTTAAACTCTTACTTTCAATGACTTTAGCTTTGGAGAAGTATTTCAGTGTTTTGGCATTCGTGTGTGAGGCAGAGCCACACCAAATCTGGGAAGCCACCAAATGCAGACAGCATGGGAGGCGGGGTGGGGGCAGGCCATATAGGAAAGGCTTCAGGCCAGATTTCATTCCAGTCCCTGAGGCTTTTCCCTTGTCACTGCTCATTAGGCCCCTGTTTAATTTGTCACCACCTTATGTGCTGTAGCTCCATCCTATGGAATCCCAGGATTTGTAGTTTTACATGGTCTTGTGCCTTCTCTGCCAAAGAATGCTGGTGTCTTTCAAAACCACAAATCCCAGAACCTGTAGGATGGAGCCGTGGCAGTTAAACTGGTGCATTAATTTCTACAGTGGTTCCCAAGCTTTGTTCCTCCAGATAATGTGAACTTCAGCTCCCATAATTCCTGACTGTTAGCCAAGTTGGCTGGGGCTTTTGGGAACTGAAGTCCGAAGGGAATGGAGGACTAGAGGTCAGGAACCATGAGGCACTCATATTTTTTGGATCCATTTATTTATCTCACCTTTCTCCCTACAAAAACACAAACACAGTATGAAGAAGAGTTTTAAAGACAGTTAAATAACCTAGCCTATAAAAACAATACAAATCTAACTTTTTAAAAAATGTTTAAAACATATTGATAAGGATAAAAGTAGAGCACTTGCTATTAAAATACCATTCTGCAGCAGTCGGATAGTGACCAAAGCCCTGTCTGAATAAAAAAGTCTTTGTCTGCTGGTAGAAAGAGAACAGGTAAGAGGGCCAGTTGAAACTCCTGTGGGAGGGAGTTCCACAGCCTAGGAACAGTCACCAAGAAGACCCTCATAGCAAGGCTTTTGTGACAGATCATGTTGTTAGTCCTGACTAGAGTAGAGCCATTGAATCAAAGGGATTTCCAAGTGTGCCTGTGATTGAAAGATTTTCCTGGCTGCATTAGAGAATTGGGTGAACAAGGGAGGCCTTTGGTTGGGTCCCGAAAAGTAGTTGTCTTCTTCTACTTCCAGGCTGAGAAAAGATGGCAGCGGTGGGGAGCTCTTCTGTGACATCCGTAGACCTCCCCTTACTTGAACAAGGAGAGAAGATGGGGGGAACAGAAGACCCCGGAGGTCCCAAACCAGGAAAGGAATCCAAAAGAACAGGAAGAGACCTTCAGGCAGGGGCAACAAAGGACCTTTTGGGGTGGACGGCCCCCCAGCAGGTGAAACAGGAACCAGGGGAGATGATACCCCAAGGCTGGGATGGATCCCTTCAGGAGTTCCTGAAGGCCACCCAGTCCCCTCATCTAGCATGGGGAAACCCACAGCTCCTGTTGCCCATGCCATGGGAGGAGAATGGAAAGGGTTTCCCATTTGAGGGAACTGCCGATGCTTGGATGTGGCCCCGAGGAGAATGGGCGGCCAGGCCCTTAGTGGGAGAAACTCAACCAGCTTCCCTCAGCATAGAGGCAGGAAACAGGGGAGACAGCAGGAGGTTAAAAGCAGAGGCCCCAAAGCCCAGCCCCATCGGTGCAGAGGCCCAGCGCCGGCGCTTCCGACAGTTCTGCTACCTGGAAGCTGAGGGCCCCCGTGAGGTGTACCTCCATCTCCGTGCCCTTTGCCGCCAGTGGCTGGAGCCTGACAGACACTCCAAGGAGCAGATCCTGGAGCTGGTGATCCTGGAGCAGTTCCTGACCATCCTGCCAGCGGAGATCCAAAGCTGTGTCAGAGAACGGGGAGCAGAGACCTGTGCCCAGGCAGTGGCCCTAGCTGAGGAGTTCCTAAAGGGGCAACAGGAGCCCAAGAGGTGGGAGCAGCAGGTGAGTTAATCTTCCCTCCAAATCGAGAGCAAGGACAGTGTTAATCAATCCTTCTCCTCCATCACCCAGCCTTCTCAGAAGGAAGTGGGCCAGTGGGGAAGCCACTGCCTGTCCTCGTACTCCTCTGCCTTACTAGGGATTCTATATGGAGAACCTCAGGAGAAAGCCCGGGCAGCAGAGGACCCTTGAAGTTGTGTCACATTCTTGTGGGCTACCAAAAATCCTTTGGTGGGCCACATGCAGGCCTAGGCCCTTATGCTGAGCAGGCCTGACTTATAGCAACCATAAGGCAAACCTATCATGGGTATTTTTGGGCAAGATTTGTTCAGAGGAGGTTTGCCATTGCCTTCCCCTGAGGCTGAGAGCATGTCACTCAGTGGGTTTTATGGCTGAGCTGAGAATTGAATCCTGGACTCCGGAGTTGTAGTCCAACGCTCAGATCACTATGCCACGCTGACTCTCATTTGAGAAGGCCTAAACCAAAAATGAGTTGAACAGTGTTATCACTAGTGTTGGCGTCACTTGGTGCTCATGGTTTCACTCCCCCCCCAACCTCCTCCCAAACCCCAGCATACAGAATCCCTAGTAATACTTTTTGTACTGATGTTACTTATAAATTGTAATTCTCATATATCACTGAATGTAATGGTAATAGTTGTTACACAAACAACTAGCAAAATCAAAACGATACCTTTAAATTGCAGAGTCTGAATGTATTTATATGTGCATAGCATCATGTGGTTAAAGTGAAAATTTGGTAAGATGTGAAGTTTTTAAAGAACAATTTTCAAAAACTAAAATGTAAAATTTAATTTTAAAAACTCCTGGGGCTTTCCCCCACTGAGTCTCACCACTCTCACACCATCTCTTCTGCTGAGATCCAGCATTTTAAAAGGATGCAAATGAATGCTATAGTCCGTTTCTGCCCAAATGTTTGGGGAGCAGTGGTGTCACCCCCACTTAGCATGTCACCTGGTGTGTCATGTCCCAAATGCCCGCACTGTGTAGTGACACCCTGGAGCAGAACCCTCTTGCTTTTCCCTCACACATTAGTGGTGGCTGGTGACTTCCACATCGCTTTCCTTTGGACATACTTTATTATAGGAATTCATTCTATAAGGCAGCACATTCCACTGTCAAAGAGCTTCTAAAATCATTTCCCTAACTATTCATACAGTCTATAAGGATCCTTCCTGGGACATTGCTGGGACCTTCACTCCATGCATCTGAGGAAGTAGACCAAGTCTACCAAAGCTAGTGCTACAAATTTTATTAAGTTAGTCTCAAATATGCTACAAGATCCCTTTGCATACTGATATTGCAGACTAGCATGGCTGTGTCTCTGAGTTATGAGAAATGTCCTTCCGAGAAATTATAGCATGGCTCTTAGCTGGGAGCAAAAAGCTAGGAAGACACCTTGAGGAGATTTTTACATCATTTTCATTCCAGGTGCCAAAGGGTTTTCAAGAAACTCCTGGAAATGCTGCCAAGGCTGAGCACGGCCCATCAGACAATGGACAATGGCAGCTCTACAGAGAGGCCAAGCAGGACAGCGATGGAGAGGTCAGCTCCTTGGGTGAGTAACTCAGGTCAGGGAATAAAGTACATTTGCCCCTCCTAATACGCATTTGAATATACACGGAGGGGTGACCTCCGCTATTTGCAGTGGTGCATGCACCCTTGCTGCACACATGGGGGCGTGCTCCATTCAAGCCTATGGGGTTGAATAAGCGTGACCCTCCATTTTTGTGGGGTGGGTGGGTCCAGAAGGGATATCCTGCAAAAACGAAGGGTCAACTGTAGATTGAAATGAACACCATTAGCAAAGCTTGGTTTCACTCCTTCCCTCCTCAACCTTAGGCCAAATCTGCACTGCAGAATTAATACAGTTTGACACCACTTTAACTGCCATGGCTCAATGCTGTGGAATTCTGAGCTTTAAAGGAAATAACCAATGCTTTGTTCTTTGCCTGAAAACTAACTGGCAGCTGGTGGAACTTAATATTTTAATATTGGTGTGATATGTTCATTTCTGTAATTATATCTCACTTTTTCACTTCAAATTCTCTTTTTTCTTTTGTACATGGAATGATTGGTGTGTGTCTCTTTTCCTTTTTCTGTCTTTCAGCGGGCGACGGGTGGGTGAGTGAGAACGAGGAGGAGAAACCTCAGCTGAAATGCTCTGAAAAAACAGTACCATCTGAGGCTTTTGGAGATGCTGCTTTCTTGTGCCAGGAGCAGCTAGAGGCCTTTGAAAATGAGCACAAAGCAGAGAATCAACATGAAGGCCTTTTTGCAGAAGGAAACTGTAAGCCAGTCCCTTGTCAGAGAGGTGGCCGGAAACTCGGGGAAACCACTCCCCAAGAAGGGATCCAGAGGAAAAAAGTGTGCATGGAGTGTGGGAAGGGATTTGCCCGCAGCTCTGATCTGCTGAAGCATCGGCGGACTCACACCGGAGAAAAGCCATACCAGTGCCTCCACTGCGGGAGGAGCTTCAGCGACCGCTCCAATCTTATTGCACACCGAAGAATACATGCTGACAAGAAGCCATATCAGTGCTTAGACTGTGGGAAATGCTTTTGCCAGAACTCTTACCTGGTCCGCCACCGGAGGACCCACACGGGCGAGAAGCCCTACAAGTGCTCCTATTGTGGCAAAGGCTTCAGCGACAGCTCAAACTTGGTTGTGCATAAACGGACTCACACGTCGAGCGACAAGCCTTACAGGTGCCTGGATTGTGGGAGGAAGTTCAGTGAGCCCTCGCTCCTCAGCCGGCACCAACGGATGCACGCTAAAGAGAGGCCGTACAATTGTTCGGACTGCGGGAAGACTTTCCGTCACCGTTCGGATCTCGTTCGTCACCGGAGGACCCACACAGGCGAGAAACCATTCAAGTGCTTAGACTGTGGCAAGTGCTTCAGCCAGAGGTCCCACTGCAGTACACATGAGAGAAGACACACTAGGCAGAAACTCTTCACACAGTGTTCAGATAATGGAAAAAGCTTCAGCACTGCTGACATTGGACTTCCTGCAAAGGAGGAAGTTGCTGAAACTTCTCAAAGAATTATGACTCCAAAGGACATGAGGATGGGGCACATGTGTGTCCTTCTTCACACAGAATGGGGTTACTTGTAGTCTTGTTTGATTGTAGAACAGCCTGATCGCTTGGAGGAAATTTTTAACTCACCCCAGGCAAGTAGTAGGGACGTCTCCCTCTCTCTGACTGACTGTTTTTCTCTCCCTTCTGACTGAAAAGTATTTCACATAGCCTGCTTCTTACTTATTTTGGGGGTCAGACTAGTAACTTTTACTCTGTGCCGAAATAGGGATTAGAATTTAGCATTTTGGGACCCTCCTTTTGTTTTGTTTTAAAGCATGTTTCTGGCCCTACTTGCTGCCCATATCATTTTGAAAACATATATGCCTAAACAATATCCAGAGAAATCTCAGAAGCCCAAACAGTGAGTGAATTTGAAGGGGATCTTGCAACATGGACAAGGCAGAGCTGCTCCCACTTTCTCTAAATGAAAAATAGCAATATGCCAGATTGGTGGAGTTGCAGAATGAGGCCTTGCTCTGGGTAGGATTTGGGATAGTTTCTTGTTTTGTGCTTTTAATTCATTTCTGACTTATGGCAACCCTAAGGCGAACCTATCACAGAGTTTTGTGGGGCTGAGTGTGGCTTGACTAAAGTCAGTTAGAAAGTTTCCATGGCTGAATGGGGAATCGAACCTTGATCTCTAGAGTCCTAGTACTACGCTGAAGCAACTACACCACACTGGGTATCTCGCATAGTTTAGCTGCCACATAGTCAGTGTTTTGACCTTAAAGCAGGGTTGTTGTTGTTGTATGCCTTCAAGTTGTTTCTGACTTATGGCAACCCTAAGGCAACCCTAACGTGAGGTTTTTTTGGCAAGATTTCTTCAGAAGAGGTTTGCCATTGCCTTCCCCTGAAGCTGAGAGTATGTGACTTGTCCAAGGTCACCCAGCTGGTTTCGTGGTCAAGGGGGGGGGAAGGGCTCAATAAAAGGAGAAAGGTGGAAGGAAGAGGATGGAAGGAGGCAAGATGGAATTGAGAGTGTAACTGAAATATAGCTTATTCAGCCCAACATGTTTTGGGAATGATCTTGGTAGAGGGGACAAGTGAACAAAGAGATCCTTTATATGAATGGATCACTTTTCCAATAGATCCAGACGTTGCTTTTGGGGCAAAGTGTGAAGAATTTCCCAGCTAGCATAGCCACAAGCATGATAAGCCTGAATCCTTATTTACATTTCAGTCTCCCCACCTAAAATATAGCACAGGTGAGCAACTGGAGCGGCCAGTTTCCACCATAAACCCCCTGTGGCCTTCATCCCCCCTTCCATGGCAAGCCCAAATACCTGTTTTCTCCTGCAGTCCCTTTCAAAATTGCAACAAGAAGTGGAGGCCCATCATTTCTGGTCACTATTTTGAGAAGGACTGCAAAGGAAAACAAAGGTATTAAAGGGTTCTAGGGTGCTTGTTGTTTTGGGGTGGTGGCAAAAAAAAAAAGCGTTTTCACATGTTTGGAGGTCTTTTATGAAATGGGACAAAAATTGCCTCAAAATTATGTGTTTTTGTTAAATGGGAGGGGACTGATAGGAGACTTCAGGGGCCACCAAAATGGAAACCAGGGGCCACACTTTGCCTACCCATGATATAGGATATAGAAAATGAATGATGTTCCTTGGTGTCATCGGGGACAAATACTCTGGGCCAAATAAACTTTAATTTTAGTGTAGTTTTGTAACTAAGCCCTCAAAAGTCACTAGACAACAAGGAGATTTATTGCCATGACGATACTTGGATTTGCAACATGCCTACTTATCTCTGGGAATATGGACTACCAGTCCCCTAAATGTTGTACAGTAATTGTTGTGTGCCTTCAGGTCATTTGCAACTTTTGGCAACCCTAAAGCAACACTTATCATTGGGTTTCTTTGAAAGTTGGTATGTGTGTGAGGATACTCCAGCCCTATTTTCAAAAGCCATTTGTCTGGTTAGTAATAACTCACTAAAACATGAGTTAGGTGTTCTGTTGTTGGCATTTTTACAAAGCTTCTGTGCTACAGCAGGTTCTAATTTGGATCTGAATAGCATCCCTGTCCCCTCCCCTGGGAAAAAGAAGCATTTAAGGATGGGCATTTTTGCATGGTGTAGTGGTTTGAATGCTGGACTCTGGAGACCAGGGTTCAAATCCTGGCTCAGCCATGTAAACCCATTAAGTGAGCTTGGGCAAGTCATACTGGTGGCGCAGTGGTTAAATGCCTGCACTGCAGCCACTCACTCACAAACCATAAGGTTGCGAATTCAATACTAGCAAAAGGGCTCAAGCTTGACTCAGATTTGCATCCTTCTGAGGTCACTAAAATGAGTACCCAACTTGTTGGGGGCAATTAGCTTACACTTTGTAAACCGCTTAGGGAGTGCTTAAGTGCACTGATAAGTAGTATAAAAATGTACTTGCTATTGCTATTGTTACACTCTTTCAGCCTTAAAGGATGGCACTGGCAACCCCCCTGGGAAGAAACTTGCCAAGAAAACCCTGTGATAGGGTTGCCTTAGGTATGAAATTACTTGAAGGCACACTACAACAGACAAATGGTAGGAGAAGAGTGAGTAGCCGCCTTCCTCCACCAGCACTCTTGCCCGGGCAAGATCTGTTTCCTCCTCTTCTTGCCCTCTAGACTTTTCTTTTAAAAAATGGAAGGAGGGTAAATTCATGGTATGGGCCAGGATTAGGTGTTGTCACCATGAAGGTCATGAACCATGACAAAGGCTGGCACTGTCTGGTGGTTCCACACCAGGGTAATTTCCAGTTATGTTAGTGCAAGTGCAATGGGCCCTTGATGTGGATTTGTTCCAGGATCCCTCCATGGACACCAAGATCTGTGCTAAAAACCCATTGAATACAGTGCACTCACGCCATACAAGGACACGCTATACGCGGCTTTAAGCTTATGTGTAAAGCCTCACACAGGGCGCAAGAGCCTGTGCATCCCATTCAAATGAATGGGGTGTGCGCCCATGGCGTGCATGTGCTGCTGTGTGCACAAGTCCCATTCATTTGAATGGGGCTCCAGCATAGGCGGAATTCACCTTACGTGGGGGTCCGGAACGGATCTCCCACATAAGGCGAGGGTCCACTGTACTAGTAAAATGGTGTTCCTTATATAAAATGGCAAAATCAAGGTTTGCTTTTTGGAATTTATTTTTGAATATTTTCAATCCGTGGATACTTGAATCTGTGGATAAAAAAATCTGTGGATATGAAGGACTGGCTGTTCTTTCTCTGAGATTGCTTCCTTGTGCAATCATCCTCTCCAACCTGCCAGATGGTACCCACACACAGTTCTATTATCTGACTCAAACCCTCATGTCAACACCTAGCTGGCCTTCCTTCACCCTCCCCGACCTCAGCAGAAGTACAGTGAAAGAACTTTACACTCTGCCAGCTTCAAATATGATCTTGGCCTTACCCTGGGGCATTAAACACCATGTTACATATTTGTTTTCTAGTAAGGGAGAGCTGTTTCTTATGGAACTGCATTTCTACTCTAGTTTTTTATGCCTGCTGTCAGAACATGTATATGCAACCCTTTCCGTGCAAGTATTACTACATTTGCATGTAACTGTTGCATCTGAAAAATGTTAACATGGAGGGGGAACTTTAGCTTATCCCTGGAGAATTTGTGGGCATTTGTCATTCAAGAACCTGGATGTGACTTTGTTGGACAGAAATGCCTTTGCATGGGCAGATCCTTGCTCTGTTTTCAGAGGTTGTAAAATAAATCTGAAGAAAACTGCAATAGGGCTAGTGTTATTTACCACAAAGAGAAAAAATATAGGATATTTTTTTTTGGGGGGGGGGGGAGATGATGTGACTGATGGAGACAACAAAACATTGAGCTATGGAAGTAAAAGTGGTGTCAAACTGCTTTTTTTCTGCAGTTGGAAAGTACCCCCAGTATATGCTACTGTAGTAGATGAAGGCAGATTTTAATCAACTAATCCACTTTTAAAATAAAATGTCAAAATACACCTAAGGACACCCTTAGCATCCATACCAAGTTTCAGGTTTATAGGTTTGAGAGTCTTGCAGCTTTGTCAGAGATGCACACAATACGCTTTTTTAAAATAATAGATTTATTAAAGCTATTTTGTAATTGCTTATTTTGATGACCTCAATTCCCAAACTAATATTGTATTTCCAGGATATGCTTTGGCTGATCTCAGGGAAACAGTAAATTATCTGTTTTTAATATGGCATCCTGAGATGAACCATATTGAGACACTTTCTTCTTTACCTCTGTATCAATGCTGGGAACTGCACAGCCCTCAAACTGTTGCTGGACTGCAGTTCTGAACAGTACTAGCCAGTATTTTCAGTGGCAAGAAATGCTGGGATTTGCTGTTCAGTAACATCTACAAGGTGGCACAACTCCCACTTCTATACCCCTAATTGTATCATTTAAATAGCAGCCTCTATTTTCAATGTTTTTCATTTCAAACTGAAGCTCTGCACTGGTTCAAGACACTTGGTCTCACCTTCCCATTTAATTTTAAACTAAATTCAGTTATCTGGGTAGATAATTTTCCTTTCATTTGTGAGAACTTGCAGTCCATTAGGAACAGTGCAGTCTATAAAGATGATTTGCCCTTCTCTGAAAAGTGCCTTGTTTAATGGTTTGAATTGTTTTCCACATTGGAGGACTCTAACTTTGGGACACCTGTATGACTTGTTGCCATATTAGCGTAGTCCTCATGCAATCCTGCTAATAGGAAACAAGACTGTAACCTCTGTTTTGGACTGATGCATAACTTTTTCTGTATAATTTTTTCTCATTATGTGATCCATACAAGTTGTTAATTTGCCTATTAGACAAATTACAGTCAGCCCTCCGTTTTCACAGAGGATCCGTTTCGGACCCACCCACCCCGCAAAAATGGAAACTCGCACATATTCAATCCCCATAGGTTGAATGGGAGCCTGTGCCCGCGAACAGCTGCAGACGAGTCTTAGGCATGCACCCCATTTTAACTACTTCTGTTTGCTCCTCACAAGTAAGCAAGGGTCGTGGATCTGAAGTCCGCGCAAACAGAGGAGCAACTGTATATCCATTTTGTTTGCCTATTTACCCTTTGCACCAACTCCAGCTTGCACAGTTCTTGTGTGTGACCTGGAGAATGGTTGGAATAAATTAACTTTAAAGTTGATTTGATGACTCACTAGCCTCTTAAAACAAAAAACTGTGGATTCAAAGGATTAGTTTTATGTCTTCAGGCTCAGACATTGACACTGCCTTGTGCTCAAATTCTCGGCTATACTGTTTTTCAGCAGTCTCATTTTGCTGTTCTGGGACATGAGTGCCTTGTGATTCACTATACCTACTACTGCTGTCATTCTGAGATGCCTTCCATTGGGGACTCTTAGTGGAAGTCCTTTCATTCACTGTGTGGATTCTGATGTGGAAACCAAAGTTCTCACTAGAACGGAAGTTCTTTCCACACACTGAGCATTTAAATAGTTTCTTGCATGTGTGGGATCTCTGATGATCAGTCAGACTACTACTGTGAGCAAAGCTCTTTCCACACTCTGAGCATTCAAATGGTTTAAATGTGTGGGTTTCTTTATGGTAAGTAAGGTTACTACTCTGAGCAAACCTCTTGCCACACTCGAAGCATTGGTAAGGTTTCTCTCCTGTGTGAGTTCTCTGATGATACATAAGGGTACTGCTCTGAGTGAAGGTTTTCCCACACTCTAAGCATTTATATGGTTTCTCCCCAGTGTGGATCCTTTGATGTTTAGTAAGGGTACAACTCCGTCTGAAGCTTTCACCACATTCTGAGCATTCAAATGGCTTTTCCTCTGTGTGGGTTTTTTGATGGGTAGTGAAATTATTGCTCCGACTAAAGCTCTTTCCGCACACTGAACATTTATATGGTTTCTCCCCAGTGTGGATCCTTTGGTGATCGATAAGGGCACGTTTCCGGCTAAAGCTTTTTCCACATTCAGAGCACTGAAATGGTTTTTCACCTGTATGGGTTCTTTGATGAGTAACAAAGTTACTGCTCCGATTGAAGCTCATTCCACACTCTGAGCATGTATATGGTTTCTCTCCAGTGTGGATTTTATGATGTACATTAAGTGTACGCTTCTCACTGAAGCTCTTTCCACACTCTGAGCATTGAAATGATTTCTTTCTTTTGCAAAATCTTTGAGATGTTCTTGTTATGTCTTTCTTTCCTGCTTGACACTTTTCTAGCATGGAGTTTTCATGGAATTCTGAAACTCTGCAGGCAACAGAGTTTTCTCTCAAGTTATGTCTTTCTTCATATTCCTGCTTGTCCTCTTTTTTCTCCTCCTTTCTATCTCCTGCAGGAATAAAGAGAAAAAAGTAAGCATGAAGAGAATGGCTCCTCAAAGGAGAGAAACAAAATTGAAAAAGGAGAGAGGAAACAGATTCTATCTTGTATTCAAACAGTAGCTGTGAGCTGGCACTAATCAGCAGCTGACAGGGTACCATTAAAAAGCTTTAGTTGCTCAGTATGGCAGTTCAGTTGCTCGCATTTCCACTTGAAAAAGCTCAAACTGCAGGGATGGGAAGATCTCCAAGTAGGACCTTCCAAGGCCATGATCAATCAAGTATTGGGCAAGATGGAGCAATGCCAGAATCCTATGTTGTTCTATGTCAAGAAACAGAATAAATAAGGACAGTGAGGCTGTTTTTTTAAGGAGGCAAATTCTATCATGTATTAAAATAACCATTTTAATTGGTTATTTACAATTGTAAACTTGTAAATGTTTTTCTTTTTGATTAAATAAACGATGAGACTGCTGTCTATGCAACACAATCACTTAGTACCACTTCTCAAGGCACACTGGAAGCTGGCTGAGTGATGACTTGTAGATCCTTACTCAAGGACACAAACCACTATGTTGCACCCCCAGAAATTATATCTTGCACCCCCCAGAGGTGAGGGCACCCCAGTTCGGGAACCCCTGGTCAAAATGAAGGAATGTAAATTCCTAGGCTGATAAAACCTCTTATTCCACTGACACTTTCCCCAACACCTTGGGAGATAAACACTTCAATGATTTATTTCACAGTGGGCAGAGTTCCCTCTGCCCAGGTATTAACTGGCTGCTTCCCTTAACAAATGTTGCAGTAGATGTACGTGATCCTTAGTAAAGGAAACATTTTCCAGAAGTACTCACGAAGGGGTCCCCACTATACAATGAAGAAACTACCTGCTGATCTGCTATCCCCGTACCGCTCCATGAACGGATCTTTTCTTTCTTCCACCCACAAGGTGGGTTCAGGTTTGGGAACCAGAAGTGACTCTGCAAAGAAAAAAGCACAACACTCATTTCTAGCACTTCTGAATAAAATAAATAGTATTATAAACTCCATATATACAGCATGCTAACAATACTGGAGGATGGAGAGTGGAGGTTACTGTTTGGTTTTATGCTTCTTATCAAATTTGCAGATAACACCAAATCGGGAGGGGTAGCTAATACCCCAGAGGGCAGGATCAGAATTTAAAATGACCTTAATAGATTAGAAATGAAAGGTACTACACTTGGGGGGGGGGGGGGGATGAAATGTATAGATATAGGATGGGGAACACCTGGCTTAACAAGACTATGTGTGAAAGGGATCTAGGAGTCCTAGTAGACCACAAGCTGAACATGAGTCAACAGTGTAATGCAGCAGCTAAAAAGGCTAATGTGATTCTTGGCTGTATCAATAGAAGTACAGTGTCTAGATTGAGGAAAATAATAGTACCACGCTGAGAGAGCTGAGTATGTTTAGCCTGGAAAGATGGTTAAGTGACACAAAAGCTATCTTTAAATATTTGAAAGGATGTCATACTGAGAGGAAGGAAGCTTGATTTCTGCTGCTCCTGGGACTAGGACACGGAGCAATGAATGCAAACTACAGGAAAAGAGATTCCACCTAAATATTAGGAAAACCTTCCTGAGATTAAGAGCTGTTCAACAGTGGAATATGCTGCCTTGAAGACCCCAAAGAGTCTCCTTCTTTGGAGGTTTTTAAACAGAGGCTAAATGGCCATCTGTCAGAAATGCTTTGATTGTGTCTTCCAGCATGGCTGAAGAGGATTGGACTGGATGGCTCTTGAGATCGGTTTCAATTCTATGACTAAGGGCATCAGCCTACAACTGGTGTATGGTAGCCACTTCACCTGGAATGGAAAAGAAACTGGTGGCTACTTTCTTCACTGCAGCACAAAGAATCATAAAATCCTAAGAGTTGGAAGAGACTGCAATGGCTGTCTAGTTCTGCCCCCTGCCTTACAACAATACAATTACATCACTTCTCAAAGATGCCTATACAGACTCTACTTAAAGACCTTCAAGGATGGAAAGTCTGCCAGTCTCTGAGGAAGGTCATTCCACTGTCCAACAACTTCAACCAAGGAGCTCTTCCTAATGTTTAGGTTGAATTTCTTTTCTTGAAGTTTGAATCCATTGGTTTGTGCTCTAGTTTCAAGAGCAGCAGAAAACAAACTTGCTCCATCTTCTACAAGACATCCCTTCAGATGTTTAAAGATAGCTCTCATGTCAACTATCAATCTTCTTTTCTCCAAGCTGAACACACCCAGCTCCCCCAGTCATTCCTCATAGTTTCCAGACCTTTGATTATCTTGGTCACCCTCCTCCAGATATATTCCAGCTTGTCCTTCTTGAACTGTGAAACCCAGAACTGGATACTGTCTTCCAAGTGGTGGAGTCTAACAAAAGCAGAAGGGAAGTCCAACCTCAAAGTGATGGACCTTCTATGTCCATTGCACCCTTCTTCAAAGTAATAAGCATTCATAATGCCATACACTACATCTCCCCACTCAACATACCATTCAGCTGCTGCAGCTCCCTCCCACAGTTATTTAGTGGCTGTTGGAGAGCAATGGGATCAGAGAAGCATCTGGCTATGGAGACAATGAAAAAAGGTTAGTAAGTTCCTCTTTGTTAATATTGCATCAGTCTAAATTAAGCAATCAAATTTTACCGTCTTCTACCAACCTGCCCCCCCCCCATAATACCATGGTGGACTCCATATATGTGCCTCATACTATGCCCCTCCTATCCTCTAGTTTTTCATTTAAAAAAGGCATTTTCTGCTTCAAAAAAAAAAAAAGCTCAAAATGCCACTCAAGCTCTATATGGGTTTTGAAGGGCGTGTTTGTCACATACCTAGGGTATTTTCATCATAGATGCAGCCTACATAACCTGGATGCAATCCAAAAGCTGATTCCCCACACCCCCCAATTTTATTTTATTACAATTCAGGGACTGTATAATGTGACAACATATAAAGCAGCAATGATTGTCTAACAGTTATTAATAACAAAATAACAAAACAACAGTATTAATGAGGCTGTAATGATAGTCAGATCCTGGAACAGTTGAGTCTTCGTGTAGAATGTCTTTCCAGAAAGTGTCATGTGGTGGTGGAGGTTGTATCTGTCATGAATTATTGTTGATGTACTCTATGAAAAGGAACCATTTTTCAGTAAATGATGTTTTTCCAATGTGTCCTTTTGATTTTCTTAAATTGTCTGTGTGTTTATCCATCAGCCGTATGTCCCAGATTTTCCTCCAACACTGAGTTGATTTTTTTTCCACTTAAAGAAGACAAAATAATTGGTTTGTTTCCAGGTACAATTGGTCTTGACCTATAAAGCCCTATACAGGTTAGGTCCAGAGTATCTGAAAGACTATCTCTACATACAAACCTGCCAGATTTTTAAGCTCTTCAGGGTAATGCTGTCTCTCAGTCTCACCACCATCACAGGCTCACTTGGTGAAGACACGAGAGAGAGCCTTCTCAGTGGCTGCTTCCACCCTCAGGAGATTACCACACACGGCTTTTAAACTGCGATTTCACCTGAAAGGAAGTGGCTTTGGTGATACTGGTCACATGATGCTACCTCCCAGCCATAGTTGCCCTGTCCCCTCCGCATCCCTTTTCATTCATGGGGGAAACCTGTAAATAAACTGGGAACCATACAATGCCCCAGGTTCAAAAAGTAATTCCTGGGGTACTTATGTGACTGCCAGTCATGTAGTGTCAGTCTCTGCTCCTCTTCCCTTTCCTCCTTCCCCCCTCCCTCAGTTTTTTGTGCAATTGCAGAGCTCTGCAGCCTCAACTGAAGTTTTTTTAATTATTGCTTTATGTTCTTGAAGTCTCCTCTATTCATATAACCAGGAACATTAAAATATCCCAAGAATTCCAGATTTATCTCAAAGAGAGAAGCCAAGTTAGAAGTGGAATATACTCCCTCGGAGTGTGGTGGAGTCCTCTTCTTAAGAGGTTTTTGAAACAGATGCTGGTTGCCCATCGGTTGGGGGTGCTTTGATCGTGTATTCCTGCATGGCAGAATGGGTTTAGACAGAATGGCCCTTGTAGTCTCTTCCAGTCCTATGATTCTAAGATTTTAAGTGTAATGGACAACCCATTAGCCCTTACCTAGTGAGGTGGCACCTCCCGCCTTCTCCTGGACAATCCATCTCAATGGTATCTTCTGACCAGTGTCCAGTGGAGTATTCTCTTCCTCAGGGTTCTCAGTGGCTGCTGTGGTTGGCATGCTTGTCATCTGAAAGAGCAGGAAAGACTAGAGGCAGAAGAAAGAGCAGATTAGGAAAGGTGCAAGACAGGGCAAAGGCTAGTGTTACACAATCACAGACTCTTAAAGAGTTGGAAGGGACCATATTGTCCATCTCTGGTCCAACCCCCTACCATACAACTACAGCACTCCTGAAAGATGAACATTTACTCTCTGAAGACCTCCAAAGAAGGAGAGTCTATCACCCTTCAAGGCAATCCATTCCACAGTGGAACAGTTCTTACAATAACAAAGAAATCTTCCTCATGTGATCAGAAGTCACTTCCTGTTTACTTTTCCTGTTTTTTTTAAAAAAGGACTTTCCTAACCCAGAGAATGTTGTTGTTGTTGTTGTTTTTGTTATTATTATTAAAGCCTCCATAACTTTGGATGAATCAACTACATCTGTAAGTCTTCTTTTGTGTGCAAAAAGTGTTTTAGAGCATTGCCAATAGTGACAGCTAGTATTTTGCTTTTGTGGTTTTTCTTTTTCTGCTACCACAATATTGTTTGGCTGTACCTGGGTGGGTTTATCCCCAGACTGCACCAGTAGTTGGCTTTTTCCCTCGCCAACAGTGAGTGCCAAATGTGGAGAAAATGCCTCCCATGCTTGGAGACATAGAGATCCACAAAAACAGCCCTTGGGGGCTGCATATGGCCCACAAACTGCAATTTGCCCAGCCAGCATAAAGGAACATACCTAAAATGTCTAAAATTACTAACAGTTATCCCTTCTAGTAGAAAAGGAGCATTAAGGGCCCCCACAAACCCAAGTACAAAAACCTTTAAAAGACAAAGGGCCATTCTATTTACCTGCTAATTATTGTTGGTTTTTTGGCTCATAATTTTGTTGTTGTTGTTGTGTGCCTTCAAACCATTTCTGACTGATGGTGACTTTAAGGCCAAACGCTCACAGAGTTTTCTCAGGCTCAGTGTGTGTGACTTGCCCAAGGTCACCACTGGGCTTCCATGACCAAACAGGGAATCAAACCCTAGTTTCCAGAGTCATAGTCCAACAAACCATTACACCACACTGGCTCTCAATTTCCTAGTATCCTGAGCAAATTTAGCAATCTCCACAGTAATGGAAATATCACCGCTTCCTAGCAGCGTACCGATCTGTTCTGAGGGGGATCCGTCTCAAAAAGAATGCAGGGTAGAAATCTGGGTCTTGGAGTCTTATCTATAGTGAGCAGCTCAATAAACAGTGGGAGGGTTCCTCAACTTTACGAGATTTACAAATGCAAAATCTTGGATGTAATGGGGTGCTATTAACCTCTTATCCAGAAAGGTAGTAGGCACACACTGGAGAGATAGGGTTGTAGATTATTTTTGGGACAGCCTACAGTCTTAATTTTTTCAAGACTAAAGCAAATAAGATATTGTATGGCCTATCCAGATCGTAACTTGCATTGAGCTATTAATTTTGATTAGCCATGCTTTTAGTGTTGTGAGCTTTTTAGCTGTATCATAAGCTCACTTGGGCTTCAGAGCTGGGAAAAGACATTATCTATATAAATAATAATAATAATAATAATAATAATACAGTAACAAAATTGGTGGTAGGTAACTGAGAACCGATGTTGTGCAGTGATTTGAGTGTTGGTCTACAATTGTGGAGATCAGGGTTTGAATCCCTGTTAAGCCATGGAAATCCACTGGGGGACCCTAGGCAAGTTACACTCTCTCGGCTTCAGAGAAAGACAATAGCAGGCCTCCCTTGAAAAAAATCTTGCCCAGAAAATGCTCTGATAGGTTCGCCTTAAGATCAGCATAAGTCAGAAACAACTTGAAGTCTCAAGACAACTAGGTAGAAATTATGCTATAGCAAGTGATAAACACAAAGCTATTCCAAGCTATTTCTTTACTACAGTTTTGTAGTAACAAATAAATTTGTCCATGTTCGGTGATTCTGAAACTCTGGCCTTCCAGATGTTTTGGACTTCAGCTCCCAGAATTCAAGAGTATTGGTCAAGATGGCAGAGGCTTCTGGGAGCTATAGTCTAAACATCAGGAAGGCCAGAGTTTGTAATTCACTGAGTAGATCAATGATTCCCAAATTTCCGTCCTCCAGATGTTTTGGACATCATCTCCCAGAATTCCTGACTGTTGACCAAGCAAGCTGGGGCACCTGGGAGTTGAAGTCCAAAACACATGGAGGAACATATTTTTTGGGAATCCCTGGTGTAGATAATTGATGTATACACTTTGAAAGATTACAAGTAACCTTTTTGAGAGGAATCCTGCCCTAAATTGTCCATGACAAGTAGGACATTTCTTTTAGAATATTTATCTAGAAAAGAACTACACAGCCAGTGAATAATTTCTACAGGATCATTTCTCATCTTCTGCCCTTTGGAATTACCAAGGCGAGATGCTCTCACCTGCCTGTCTTCTTGCTTCTCTTCCTCCATGGGGGTTAGCAGGAAACCTTCCGCCGTGGCCAACATCTGGGAATTTGACTCCACTCCACACTCGCTCACCCAGTTCTCCATCTATGAAGGAAGGAGAACCAAGTACTACTCCCAGGATCATGAGAGTCATTGTGTGAGCTTCTGGCTTTAGCCACTAACTAATGGCATAGATCATGGAGCTCATAGGCCCCTCACCCATCGGATATCAGAACTCTATGAAATATTATCACTGCACCTAAAAGCTGCCAGGTTCTGTGAACAGATTACTGAGAAAACAAAACAAAACAAAAACAGGTTTCTAAAAAGAAAAGTCCAAAAAGTCCAGTTTTTGTTTGTTTAAATGGGCTTTTTTGGTTTAAACCAGTTTGGTTTTTTTCTTTGTTTTTTGGCATTAATGTGTAGGACTACACCATGACAGGACTAAATCAGAAAATTAAGTAGCAAAATACAGTACAGATGTTACAGCCACTAGCTTAAATAATAATTATTCTTTTTTTAAAAGCAAGTTGTTTTGATTGAACTTATATTAACTGAAAGGTTGCTTTCTTGCACTATAAAATAAAGTGATTAAAAAGAAGCCACTGGCACTGGATATTGGTCTGACAATGAACACAACTGCAATAAACAGTTAAAGTTAAAATGTTTAAATTCAAACAGTCCTTGTCATTCCAGTAAGAAGGCTGGAAAACAGTAATAATAGTCAGACTTTTAAAACAATTATGAATAATCAACTAAATAAACAGGTGTCTCTGTGTGTGCATGTTTTAAATCTTTTGGTATAAACCAGCCAACCCTGATTCTTCTGCACTGTTTTCCCCCAGAATATTCCACCTTTCCCAGCTTCAGTGGCTTCAGGGTATTGTCTTTCTCCTTCAGAACCAGTTCAGTTTTGTGCTGCCATCTTCCACCTCTGCTCCAACTCAGCCTCCAGCATAAGATCTCTTTCTTGCTCAGCTGCCAGCTTCAAAACAAAGGCACCAGGAATTGTGCGAATTCTGCCATGGCTCCGTCCTATACGATCCTGGGATTTGTAGTTTGGTGTGGCATCAGAGCTCTATGACAGAGAAGGCTAAAATAACTCACAAAACTAGAATACCCAGAATTGCATAGCATTGAGCCATGGCAGCTCAAGTGGTGTCAAACTGCATTAAATCTGCAGTGCAGATGCTGCCAAGTAGGAGGGGAGCTGCCCTCTCTCTTAAATTTTGTTGTTGTAATTTCCAGTTTATGGCAGCCCTACTTTCTAGAGACCAAGATGACAAAACCTAGGCTGGCATCCTTTGGACACATCATGAGAAGACATGAATCACTGCAAAAAAACAATAATGGTAGGAAAGTTAGAGGGAAGTAGAAAGAGAGGAATATTAATAATATAATAATAAAATTTTATTTCTATTTCCCGCCTCTCCCAATGGATCGAAGCGGGATTACAAGCATAAAACCAGAATTAACATCTAGATTACAATAAAATATCATCATTTAAAAAGACAATTTCTGGACAATAAAAAACATCATCTAACATGCAGTATTACAGCCAAAAGTAGGATTTCTTTAGGTTCTTCATAGAAAATCGGGTTGTTAAACCTGCCAGAAGAGATCTGTCTTTAGTGCCTTCTTAAAGGCATCTAAGGTGGTAATAAGATGGATCTCTTCCAGCAAGTTATTCCATAACTTAGGGGCTATGGCTGTATACACACCTCTGTGGGAAGTTGTTGTTAATCTGATCTTTGAGTAGTCTAATAAATTCTTCCCAGATGTTCTGAGAGTGGAGGGTGGATTGTGTAGGAAGAGGCGTTCCCTTAAGTAACTCAGGCCCAAGCCATGTAGGGCTTTAAAGGTAATAACCAACACTTTGTATTGCGCTCGGAAGCTAATAAATAAATAAATAAAATAATTGGCAGCCAATGAAGGGATTTTAGAACCGGTGTTATGTGGTCTGACCTAGATGTTCCAGTGACCAGTCTGGCTGCCACATTTTGAACTAGCTGAAGCTTCCGAACTTGGCACAAAGGTAGTCCCATGTAAAGCGCATTACAGAAATCAAGACGAGAGGTTACCAGAGCATGTACCACTGTTTCAAGGTCCTTTCTGTCTAGGTAGGGGCACAGCTGGCGTATCAGCCGAAGCTGGTACCAAGCACTCCTGGCCATCGCATCCACCTGAGATGATAACTGTAGAGATGAGTCCAAGAGTACTCCCAAACTGCAAACTTTGTCCTTTAGGGGAAGTGTGACCCCGTCCAGGACTGGTTGACAAATCTCCGTCCCTGGACTTGGGGTACCTATCGCGAGTACCTCTGTTTTCTCTGGATTCAGCATGAGTTTGTTTTTCCTCATCCAGCCCATTACTGACCCCAGGCAGACATCCAGAGGAGAGATGCAGTCCTTAGTCACTGTAACAGTTGGAGACATGGACAGATAAATCTGAGTGTCATCAGCATACTGATAACACCTCGCCCCATGTCTCTGGATAATGTCGCCCAGCGGCTCCATGTAAATGTTAAATAGCATGGGGGAGAGAATGGCGCCCTGAGGGATGCCAGATGTCTGCTGTCTCTTAGAGGAGCAGCTATCTCCCAGCCACACCATCTGGAATCTGGAGGTAGGAGCAGAACCACTAGAGCGCTGCATATGAGATGGGTGGACTCTATTAGAGATTATGAGGATGAGTTTGCAGGAATTGGGCAGAGCACTGCAGTGGGGGACAGGGGCTCTTGTAGATGCCTCATCCACAGGGTCACCATGGGTTGAGATCAATGTGAAGGCAGTTAACAACAACAAAGGCAATCCTATCCTGGGGTTTCATTGGCAAGATTGGTTCAGAGGAAGTTTGCCATTGCCATCCTCTGAGGCTGAGAGAGTGTGACTTCTTGCCCAAGGATATCCAGTGGGTTTCGTGGCTGAGAGTGAATCAAACCCTGGTCTCCAGAGTCACAGTCCAACCCTGAAACCATTATACCACACTACCTCTCTATATACATGTATCTGTCACACACACACACACACATGTATATACATCTATCTATCTATCTATCTATCTATCTATCTATCTGTGTGTGTGTATACACATAATATATATGTGTGTGTGTATGTGTATATGCATATATATACACACATATACATCTATAATTTAGGTGTGTGTGTGTGTATATATATCTATACATAGATATACACATATGCATCTATATGTGTGTGTATGTGTGTATATGTTTGTAGACACACATATAATTTGTTTTATGTGTCTGTGTGTATATATATATGTGTGTGTGTGTTTATATATACATATATATATATACATACATATACACACATATATACATATACATCTCCCTCTCTCTCTCTGTGTATATGTGTCTGTGTATATATGTGTGTGTGTGTATATATACACACACACACACATGAACATATATATATATATATATATATATATATATATATATATATGGTATGTGTATGTGTATGTGTATAAATATATATGTATATATACATATATATATATATATACACACACACACAGATTACACTACACACAGCAACACAGACAGGTGGGGAGGCTCTTGTGATGGAAGGCACCCCCTCCCCCGGCCTCCATTTCCCTTCCTCCTCTCCCCCTTTCCCTCCCAGAGCCCCAATATCTCTTTCCCACTCACTCACTCAGCCACCCAGCAGCCAGCCTTCCTTTGGAGGACTCCGCCAGGGGGCGCTTCAGGCGGGAAGGGGGATGAGCTCCCTCCCCACTGGAAGGGGCAAGACCGGAAGTGGGAGTCCCCATGACGTCACCCTGAGGCCCCTCTAGGACTCTGAGCTCTCTGGCTTTAACCCTCATGCTGCCAAGCTGCAGAAGTAATACACTTGGACACCACTTTCACAGCTGTATCCTATTAGGGAATCTTGGGAATTATAGTTTCTGAGGTGTTTAAAACTGACCCAGGGTGGGGTCCTGGGTTTGAGCCCTGGGCTGTGACTCTGGAGGCCAGGGTTTAATTCCCAGATCAGCCATGGAAGCCCACTGGATGTCCTTGGGCAAGTCACACTCTCTCAGCCTCAGAGGAAGGCAATGGCAACCCCCCCTCTGAGGAAACAACTTGGAAGGCACACACCACCAACAACAATTGCATCTGAGGAAAATGACTGCCAACTTCTCTCTTTTAGTTAGTTCCAAAGGTGCTATGAGATCTTTCTTTACATGCTGATTTTACAAGCTGTATCTTTGTATTCAACAAGTGGTTTTCAGCCTGGTCTGTCAGAGAGAGTACCTGAAATGCCTTACCAAACTACAAATCCCATGACACTGTAGCAGTTAAAGCGGTATCGAACTGCTTTAATTCTGCAGTGTGGCTATACCCTAAATGACAGGATTCAAAGATGGTAGTCTGGAAAATGCAAAGGGTTTTTGTAGCACCTTTGTGACTCACTGAAAGAAAGAATTTGGCAGCATGAGCATTCCTAGACTTCAATCTACTTCCTTAGATACAAATAATAATGATAATAATAATAATTATTATTATTCAAAGATATAGCCATGTTAGTCTGTAGCATGTATAAAGATCTTGTAGTACCTTCGAAACTCACTGAAAGAAGTTGGCAGCATGAGCTTTCCTAGACATCAGTCTATTTCCTCAGATGCATATTATTATTATTATTAGTCTACTTCCTTAGATGCATACTGTTATTATTGTCATTATTATTAAAAGGTATAGCGGTGGCTCAAGTGGTTAAGATGTTGACTCTGTTGATTGCAACACTTGAAAGTTGGCTGTCCAAGGCCCGGGTGCCGCATGATGGAATGAGCTCCTATCATTAGTCCCAGCTTCTGCCAACCTAGCAGTTTGAAAGCATGCAAATGCAAGTAGATAGATAGGTACCACTCTGGTGGGAAGGTAAGCAGTGTTCTGTGCAATCGTGCTGGCCACATGATCACAGAGTAGTCTCTGACAACGCTGACTCTTTCGCTTAGTAACTGAGATGAGCACCAACCCCTATGGTCAGACATGGCTTGACAACCTTGTAAACGGATAATACCTTTACCTTTTATAGCCATGTTAGTGGGAAACAGAGTGGTTCCCAATAAACAAAGGGGTTAGTCAAGGCTGCATCCTATCACTCTACTTGTTTAACTTATACGTTGAAAATATCATAAGAAAAGCAGAATTAGAATCAGAAAAAGGAAGAGTGAAGATAGGAGGAAGCAACATTAACAACCTTAGATGTGCGGACAACACCATAATATTAGCAGAAGACATTCAGGAATTGGAACAGTTCATAAGGAAGGTCAAAGATGAAAGTGCAAAGGCAAGTCTGATGCTAAGAAAACAAAAATAATGACCACAGAAGAAATAGACAAATTCAATCTAGACAACGAGGAAATTGAAATAGTTAAATTCCCATAGCTAGGATCAAACATTGACCAGAATGGAGACTGCAATCAAGAAATAAGAAGAGTAGGAATGGGAAAGGCAGCAATGAAAGAACTGGAAAAGATACTGAAGAGCAGACATACAACTGAGCACTAAAGACAAAATCATTCAGGTCATTGTATTCCCAATTACTAGGTACGGATGTGAGAGCTGGACAGTGAAGGAAGGAGACCGAAAGAAAATCAACTCATTTGAAATGTGGTGCTGGAGAAGAGTACTCAGGATCCCATGGACAGCAAGAAGACAAACAAATGGGTTCTTGAACAGATCAGACCAGGGTTCTCCTTGGAAGCAAAGATGATCAAGCTGAGACTATCGTACTTTGGCCACATAATGAGAAAAGAGAGGAAGACCCCAAACTAGATGGATAACCATAGTAAAAAGCCGCCCTGATCATTTCTATGGAAGGGCGGGGTAGAAATAAAATTTATTATTATTATTATTATTATTATTATTATTATTATTAATATCTGGATTATATATGTATATGTGTGTGTGTGTGTGTGTGTGTGTATATATATATATATATATATATATATATATATATATGGGTGTGAGTGTGTGTGTGTGGCAGGGGGGAATCTATACCAGACCTTTCCCTTGTATCTGTAATTTTGAGATAGGTGTCTCTGTACCCAATGTCTGTCATTTTAATCTCCAGGACGCTTGTGGTTCCAGCCGCTCCTCCAATATTCCTTTTTGTTTTTAAACTAAATTTTACTGCAGTTCTAACAACTTTGAATTTACAGAGGGCTTTGTCTTTCTAAAATAAAATAAAAATCCTACATTTTCTCCTTTCTTGTTTTTACTGAGCTTGGGGATGGCATTAAATGAAATATATGATGAATCTGCAAATCATGCATCCCTATCCCATCCCGGTGACAATCTGCAGATATGATTTTTAAACATCTAGTCTTTTCCCTCCTTCTCCTCTCCTCTCCTCTCTACTTTCTGCTTTTTGAAACATCCTGCCTAATAAGAAGGCAACAGATTGTAGCTCTAAGGCTTACTAATTTTGTTCTTTTGGTTGATGGAATAAAGGTACCTTCAGAATATAGATTTTGAAAAATTTTATTCTGACCAAAAACTTATTGTTTTCTTGAAGCAATAGCAATTTTGTTCTAAACACGACACTCCTCTGGTTAATTCTGAAAGCATAAGAGTCTATTAGAGGTACTGTCAGCTCTAAATATGTCTTCTGTTCTCTTGGAAGATCCTTTCTCAGTGATCTTTTTCTCAGTTGGATGATCCTACTGCCTGGGTGCCTTTAGGAGTCTGCCTGGGAAATAGCAGCATTAGCAAAATTCCATCTCTCAGAGGTGCTCTGGATTAGTCACCTAGTCTTTCTGATGGAAAGTGCCACAAGCTCGATTATTGGTTTATTGCTGTGGCTGTTCCCTAACTTTTCCTATGCTGTGCTGGTTCCTTAAAAATCATTTGCATTTTAACCATGTATCTCTTGGATCAGACCAGTCTGACCGCACACCCAGTTCTGTTTACCTGTTGGCCACACTCTCCAGGGCTTTTACATCATGTATATGTGTTCCAGGCAAACACATTTGGTAGAACAAATGGAACATTCAAGTTGATTTACTGATGTAATTGGCTTGCCTTCCCATCAAATGGACTGCCACTTAAAATACTGAGTCAAATGGGTGGCTTGGTGGCCACTGGTTCAGATCCAACAACTCCCTTGCTGTCAGGTTCTTGGGCAGTTTGTCCTTTAGTTTTAACAGTTTTCCATTCTGGGAAAGGGGTATTTTGTGGCTGGTTGAACCCACTACTGCAGCCATTTTGTGACTGAACCCATGATACCTCTTCCACATTCCAGATATTCCCACCACTCCAAACATGCTGGGGACTTTTCCTCCTCTCCCGCACTGTGTGAATTCCAAGGTGAAAGGCAAAGTTTTCACTAGAACGGAAGTTCTTTCCACACTCTAAGCATTTAAAAGGTTTAAATGCATGGGTTTTTTTATGCGCAGTAAGGTTGCTGCTCTGAGAGAAGCTCTTTCCACACTCTGAACATTGATATGGTTTCTCTCCTGTGTGGGTTCTTTGATGATAGGTAAGAGTACTGCTTTGGGTGAAACTCTTTCCACACTCTGTGCATTTATATGGTTTCTCCCCCGTGTGGATTCTTTGATGATCAATAAGAGCACGGCTGCGACTGAAGCTTTCTCCACATTCTGAGCATTCAAATGGTTTTTCCCCTGTGTGGGTCTTTTTATGGTAAGCAAAGTTACTGCTCTGAGCAAAGCTCTTCCCACACACTAAACATTTATATGGTTTCTCCCCAGTGTGGATTCTTTCATGATCAGTAAGGGCACGGCTCCGACTGAAGCTCTTCCCACACTTTGAGCATATATATGGCTTCTCGCCTGTGTGAATTCTGTGATGGTCAGCCAAAGTACTGCGCTGACTGAAACCCTTTCCACACTCTGAACATTTGAATGGTTTCTTCCTCACTGAGGTTTCCTTTCCTGTGTGACTCTCTCCCGGTGCTGGTATTCCATGGAACTCTGCATCTTTATGGAAATTTTTTATCAATGCTTGTTTCACTTCAGTTTTCAGCTGTGTTTCCTCTTCATTTCTGTCCCTTCCATCTCCTGCAGGAATAAAGAGAGGAGACCAATTAGAGTGGAATGGATCTTCAAAACAGAGAACACACGCAGGTAATTAAAATGCGAGTAACAGAACAGGCAGTGAGGAAGCCAGTGCTGTTTGTGTTAAGACAGCCAATGCTGACTGGCCATTAATGCTGACCAGGTTATGGAACTCCTGAAACTCCACATCCATCATCGCTTTCAAGCAGCATCTCTGCTTAAAAAAACTCAAAACAAAAGGGATGAGATAGGAACATCCATGGTGACAGCCAGTAAGAGCAGAAAACACTGGGAAATCAATACCAGAGTCATATGTCGGTATGCTCGATCTGCATATCCAAACACATTTCTAAAGTTTTTGAAGTTATAATGAGAAAAAACAGTCAGTTTATAATGGAATGTGTTTGTACTTTCTTGTGATAATATAAATTAAAAAAAATTAAAACAAAAACAAACAAACACATTTCCACCACAACCTGAACATAAAAAATTGAAGATCACATTTCATATTTCAGAGTCGACACTCTCCCACCCAAGTATTCCCGGTCTTCTACCTTTCACATATATATCAAGAAGTGGGAGATGTTCAGCTAAAGGAAATATCTCCTGGAAAAACTGCATCTGAATATTGCTGTGAAAGGCCTCCCTCCACCAAAATGTAAAGGAGCTACCTGGTGATTTCTTGCCTTCCTTGACAAATGACTCTTCCCTTTTATCCAGCCAAGAGATAGGTTCTATTTGGGGAATCAGAAATCTTTCTGAGAAGAAGGGGGGGGGGGGGGGGAATTACATTGGTGTTTTACTGACACATTTTGGGGTTTAAGTACATTGTGTTATGGGCAGCACCTTCCCACACTCTCCCAAGGTGGAAAAGGGCTAGTCTTTAACACACTAACTGGATGCTACCTATTGCAGTTCCATCAAGGAAAGGCTCTCTTCCTCTGTGAAGGGACTCCACATCTTCCAGCTTTGACAAGGAGGCGAAGTGATGATTCACAGGCAGAGTGTCAAATTTGTTTGCCTGCCTCTGCTCCTTATTTCGTTGTGCTTGGCTGCTTTAAGATATTTTACAAATGAAGTGAATTTCCCTGGTGTAGAGAAGCCAAAAGATGGGGAATTAAGTAAAAAGGGATATTTACTCAGGTGCTGATTTTAGTATCAAAGGCGGCATCTGAAGAACTACATCTTCCCATATGAAGCAGTTGGGGCTCTTTCACTGCCACAGCTGTAACTTCCCTGCTCTAAGATCTTTGGGGGAGGCCTTTCTTTCAATCCCAGCCCATTCCCAGAAATGTTTGGGGGAAACAAGGGAGAGAACCTTCTTGGTGGCTGTTCTCAAGTTTTGAAACTATCGCCTTAAGAGGGTAGAATGACACTCTCCTTGCCCTTTCACTGGCATGTGAAAACTTTATTTTGACAGGCTTTTAGGAAGTGACGGCAACGGGCTTTTAATGGATTGCTGTTTTGCTAATATTTATCCTCTGTTTTCAAATGGCCTCAGAGGGAGAAAATAAGAGGCAGGCATGGCTCTGCCATGCCTAGCCCAGAGGCAGAAGAAATTTGTAAGCCGCTCTAACAGCATTTCTGAAGAGCGAGGTATAAATATAAAAAATAAAACAAAATAATTATTGGGAAAAGGCATGATAAAGAATCAGTAAAACAACAATATAGACCCACCCTAAACTCAATTTAATAGGGCAACGAACTAACACATTTAATAGAGAAAGTATAATATTTATTTATTAGTTGAATAAATATCCACCCATTTAATTTGTCCAAAGTCTTTTTATTATTCTTTCGCACCTTGGAAGCTCTGGTTGATACTACAGTGGGCCCTTGGTATCCGCTGGGCTTTGGTTCCAGGGCACACACAAACACCGCCCCCAGTGGATGCCAAAAGCATATAATGAATCTCTATAGTAACATAGCGTCCCTTATATAAAAGGGCAAAATCAAGGTTTGCTTTTTGGATTTTTAAAAAAATGGAACGTTGGACTTACCTGAGAGACGTCCCTTTACAGCAGAGAAGGTCCGAGCATCCTGATCTTGGGTGGCTCCGCCCACTTGGCTCCTGGTAGGCAGGTAGGGAACAAAAGAGACAAAAGGTATGACCGGGGCCCTGGCCCCCCGCCCTTGCAGGCGGAGCTACCCAGGAACCCCAGTCGATTTTAAGCCGAACGCCCCCTAGGATAATTGAGGTCTAGAGAAACTCGTCTCCCGCCCACCCGCGCCAGTAGGCAGATAGGGTGGGGAGGATGCTCGGACCTTCTCTGCTGTAAAGGGACGTCTCTCAGGTAAGTCCAACGTTCCATTTAGCAGCAGAGAAGGGGCCGAGCATCCTGATCTTGGGATATAAAAAAGCTGACCAGATACTAGGGAGGGCTGGCTGGCGCGGAGGGCGGATCTGACACTATTTGTTGTAACACCCTCCGGCCAAAGGCCGCCTCTGCCGATTGGAAGAGATCGAGCTTATAATGTCTGGTAAAGGTAGACGGGGACTTCCAAGTGGCTGCCCTGCAAATCTCAGCCAGCGGAGCGTTGGTGGATAGGGCCGCTGAAGTAGCTGCGCTCCTTGTCGAGTGAGCGGTGATGTCCCCCGGCGGCTGTAGGTTGAGTGACCTGTAGCACTGGACTATGCACTGCTTGATCCACCTTGCCAAGGTAGACACCGACACTTTTTTGCCCTGAGAGCTAGGTCGAAAGGAGACAAATAGCGCCTCAGACTTCCGAAATGTGGCCGTTCTCTTGAGGTAAACTTTTATGGCCCTGCGAACATCTAGAGTATGCCAACACCTCTCCAAGTCAGTTGTAGGCCAAGGACAGAAGGAGGGGAGGACGATGTCCTGAGTGGCGTGGAAGACGGAGTTGACTTTAGGGATAAAAGTTGGATCCGGTCTCAGGAGAACGGAGTCTGGCCTGATGATTAGCAGTTCCTTGCGGACGGAGAGAGCGCCGATCTCAGACACACGCCTAGCCGATGCCAGTGCTGTCAGCATCAGCGTCTTGAAGGTCAGGAACTTGAGGGCTACTTCCCTCAGCGGCTCGAAAGGCGAGATGGTCAAGGCCTTTAGGACTTGGTGGAGGTCCCATGAAGGAAACCTATGTTTGGTTGGGGGCGCCTTGTTGGCGACCCCCTTTAGCAATCTACGGACATGGGGGTGTTGGGATATCCTGGCCGCCGCCTTATGGGGCAGGATGGAGGTGATGGCTGGCAGTTGTCTCTTGATAGTGTTGGGCCGCAGGCCCTGGAGAAAGCCTTCTTGTAAGAACTGGAGCACCGTCGGAACAGAAACCTTGATGAAGTCTTTGTTCTTGCGCTTGCACCACCTTCTGAACGACCTGAAGGTGTATTCGTAGATCCTATTCGTAGATTGGCGTCTTGATGCGAGGATGGAGTCAACCACTTCTGGGGAGTATCCGTAGCCGCCTAGCATGTGGCGTTCAATTTCCAGGCGTGAAGCCGTAGCCAGGCTGGGTCCGGGTGATGGATCTGTCCTTGAGCGAGGAGGTCCCTCCTTAGTGGAAGGGCGAAGCCTTGCGACGCCATGGCGAGGATCTCTGAGAACCAGGGTCGCCGCGGCCACGCTGGAGCTACCAGGATAACTTGCGATTTGGACCTGCGTATCCTGGCCAGGAGTTTTGTGAGAAGTGGAGTCGGGGGAAATGCATAGAGGAGGCCCGGTGGCCAGGGGTAGTTGAGGGCGTCCATTCCTTCGGCCCCTTCCGTTAGGAATCTGGAGAGGAACCTGGGTGTCTTGGCATTGGCGGGGGAGGCGAACAGGTCTAGGATGGGCTGGCCGAGCCTGTTGACGATGATCTGGAAGGTCTGAGGATGGAGGCTCCACTCTCCTTGATCTATGTCTGTTCTGCTCAGCCAGTCGGCTTTTGAGTTTAGGGATCCTTGAAGGTATTCTGCCTCCAAGGCTATGAGATTGGACTCTGCCCATGTTAGAAGGGATTGAGCCTCGCTCATCAGGGCCCTGGATCTGGTTCCCCCTTGTCGGTTGACATGAGCCTTGGCCGTGGTGTTGTCGGTTCTGATCAGCACTGACCTCTGACGGATCGTCTGCTTGAAGGCGAGGAGAGCGCAGTGAATTGCTCGGAGCTCCAGCCAGTTGATGCTGTGCGTGAGTTCTTCCGGAGTCCACTTGCCCTGGGCCAGCTGTGTTCCGCAGACCGCTCCCCAGCCCCGAAGGCTGGCATCCGTGGTGATTTGGACACTCGGGGCCCCCCAAATTAGGCGGCCTTGGTGAACCGCATCGGACATCCACCAGCGAAACGACTCCCTTGCTTCGCTGGAGAGCTGTATCGTCTTGTGTCTTTTGAGGGCAATGGCCCGTTGGTGTGGCAGAAGGAGCCATTGCAGAGGTCTCGAGTGGAATCTCGCCCAGGGAAGGCACTGGATAGCTGCTATCATGAGACCCTGGAGGCGAGCCAAGAGCTGAAGGCTGGGGCGCCTGGAGGTCAGGGCCTTTGAGATGGCCTCCTGAATGGACTGGATCCGATCTGGAGGTAGGCGCACCGTCCCTGCCTGGGTGTCTATTATGGCTCCCAGATGGTGGATCTGCTGGTTCGGGAGCAGCGAGCTCTTCTCTAGGTTGAGGAGAAAACCATGATCCTGCAGAGACCTGAGAATGCAGGTGACGTCTTGAGTCCCCTGTCGCCTGGAGGACGACCGAATCAGAAGGTCGTCGAGGTAGGGATAGACGTGTAATCGCTGGTTCCTCCACCTGGCAACCAGCGCCACCATGGTTTTGGTGAACACCCTGGGGGAAGAGGCTAGCCCAAAGGGGAGAGCTCTGTACTGATAATGGCGTTTGCCATATCTGAACCTGAGGAATCTTCTTGAGGAAGGGTGCACCAAAATGTGTAGGTAAGCATCTTGAAGGTCCAGTGACGAGAGAAAGTCTCCTGGTTGTAGACCGTCTAGGATGGACTTGAGAGTCTCCATTCTGAACTTTTTCTTCAGGACGAATCGGTTGACCCCCCTGAGATTCAAGATGGCTCTCCAGGATCCGTTTTTCTTGGGAACCAGGAAGAAGGTGGAATAGCAACCTAGTCCCCTCTCTCGTCTTGGAACGGGTTCGATGGCCTTGATGTCTAGCAGGCGCTTGATGGCCTCCAGCAGGAGGAGGTGCTTGCTGGGATCGGCTGATCTGGGAGATGGTATGAACTTGTCTGGGGGCGTACGGTGGAACGTTATCCTGTAGCCCTGTCGAATGGTATCCAGGACCCATTTGTCCGAGGTGGATGTCTCCCAGATGTGGCTGAACCCCTGCAGCCTGCCCCCTACTGGGGGGGCGCCGTCATTGGGGGTTATTCTTGCGGGGCTGCTTGGATCCCGCTCCCTCCTTGGAGGAGAAAGAGGGTTTTGTCTGTTTGTTAGACCTTGAGTCTCCCCAATTTGATCTGTTGGGTCTGGACTCCCTGGCTCGAAAGGAGTTGGAGGAAGAGGGGTAGGAGGGTTGGGAGCGAAAGGAAGAGCGGCTTTTGTATTGCCTCTTATCGTCTCTTTTTCTGGAGGTGGGAAGGGCTTTTTTCTTGTCCTTGCCTTCTACTAGCACTGGCTCTAAGGATTCCCCGAACAACTTAGACCCGAGGAAAGGGGTGAAAGCTAAGTTCTGCTTGGATTTTGAATCCACATTCCAGCTCTTAAGCCAGAACTGCCTGCGGACTGCCACGGCCGCTGCCTGGGCTCTAGCGCACTGTTGGATGGTGTCGAGGGTGCCGTCGGCCGCGAAGGCTGCCGCCCTGGCAATTTTGTTAACGGTTTGTTTGACCCTGGTATCTGGGTTGGGTAGAATGTCCAGGAGTTGACGGGACCACTGGAGGCTGGCTCGCATCACCATTGAGACGGTGGTCGCAGCCCTAATGGCAATGGACAGGGCCTCATGGGCCTTTTTGAGTGCTCCTTCGGCCCTACGGTCCTCTGGATTTCTGAGGGTGTCCTCACCATCCCTGCTGAACACTGCTGATGAGACGAGCGCCGACACAGGGGCATCCACGGATGGGACCCTGAGCCTGTCCATGACGGCTGGCTGAAGTACATAGTACTTGCGGGTAATGCCGTGGTTGGATCTGGCCGAGGCTGGTTTTGCCCATTCGTCTCTAATAATCTGCATGATGTTGAGTGGGCATGGGATTTGTTGGACTGGGGAGATCGGCACTGGGAACAAATCCTCGCTCATTTTAGGGAGGTCTGAGTCTGGGGAAGGGGTGGCCTGGTCTGTAGGAGTGGTAAGGCCTAAGGTTTTGGTAGTCTTTTTTATCAGTGGCGCATAGTCCTCCTGTTTAAACAGGCGAGAGGACAATTGGGGGTCTAACTTGGTGTCCCCTTCATCATGTGACAGCTCGCCCTCCTCTGCCTCAGAGGCTGAGAGGTTGTGAGTGTCCTCCGAGATTTCGTCCTCGGAGGACAGTGCAGCGCGAGGCCGCTTACGAGTAGAGGCCCTGTCATGTCGGATGCGCTTGGCTGGAGGGAGGAAAGAGCGCTCCGAACCCGAGGAGGAGCCTGAAGACCCTTCATCCTCCCCTTCTGAGTCAGCGGCCCCTGAGTGGCTTAAAGGAGTCTGGTTGGGGGAGGGTGTGCCTCTGGCCGGGGGCCCCCGTTTTCTGGTAGCCTTGTGTCCCTGTCCCTCCCTGGCCTGGCCTGGGGCCTGGGACTGGCTTATTGTGGCGGGGACCTCCCCTATCCCCCCGGAGCGGGCCCTTGCCGGCGCGGTGGCGCCTGATCCCAGCGCCGCGCGATTGGGGTGACTGTGGGCATTGGCTTCTGGCCGCCCAAGATGGCGGCGCCCATGGGCGTCCGCGTGGCCAAGATGGCGGCGCCCATGGTTTGCCGCATGGCCAAGATGGCGGCGCCCATGGGCGGCCGCATGGCGCCGCTGGGGCACTTCCGGGTCGTCCGGAAGTGGGCGGAGCGCCGCCCGGCCAAGATGGCGCCCGCCATGGGCTCCCTGGTCGTCGATGGCCTGGGGTAAGCCCGGGGTCATCCCCCACCCCCCCGGAAAGGAGCCGCTGGGGAAGAAGGGCTGAGGGAGCATGGATCCCGGCCACATCAATAGCGGCCCGCGCCCCGGGAAAGTAGCCCCCCAAGGCGCCGCGCTGGGCTCGCGGCTGTGCAGGCCGGCGCCTTCGCTCCCTCCCTGGGCTGCCCCGGTGGAGGAGGAAGCTTCCTGGTCGAGGAAGGCCCTGAACCACCTCACCAACTGTGGCGGCGGGGGGGAGTTACTCACGTCCTCCTCGCCGGTGTTGTTAAGAGAGGGCTCTCCCTCTTCAGACCAGCCATGGGTCGTCTGGGAGTCCCTTGAGCCTGCAGCGGAAGGGAGGGCTTCCTCCGGCCGCTGCGGGCGCGCTTCCACGTCCAGGGGCGCCGCTGGTGATGCCGCTCGGCGAGCAGCCGGCAAAGCCGGGGCTGGCCCGGGCAAAGTGGAAGCAAGCTCTCCTGTGGCTCTGGTCTCCCTGTCGGCCGCCATGTCCGTCAAAAGGGGGGGGGGGGGGGGAGGGGAGGCGGCAAGGGCAAAGGTAGCAGTAGGAGAAAGGCTTTTTTTTTTTTTTTTGGTGAGGAGAGAGGGAAGGAAGAAGAGGAGAGAGTGGAGAAAAGGGAGCCAGGCGAGTCCAGGGAGCTAGCGATGAGCTTCTGGAGATGGATGGGAAAACAAAAAACAAACGTCCTACCAGGTGCGAGGCAGGAAGAAGACTGGGGTTCCTGGGTAGCTCCGCCTGCAAGGGCGGGGGGCCAGGGCCCCGGTCATACCTTTTGTCTCTTTTGTTCCCTACCTGCCTACCAGGAGCCAAGTGGGCGGAGCCACCCAAGATCAGGATGCTCGGCCCCTTCTCTGCTGCTAAAAGAATATTTTCAAGTCGTGGATGATTTGAGTCCATGGAAATGGAGGGCCAACTGTATTTCTTTACAAGTGTGGTTCATAATGAAAGAAAATGGCAATGAATGTGGGCCTCCAAATCTTCTGGAGCTGCTCAGTCTTGGTCTACAGTGGTCTCTTAATGATGATGAAAAGTATCTCTGGCAACATTACAATATGGAGAGCTCTCAAGGTCTAAGATGGACACAGAGAGGACCTTACCTAGAGAGGCCACAATCCCACGATTCTCCTCCATGACATCCTTGTGTAATGCTCTCTGGCCTGCATCCAGCAGCACCCATTCCTCCTCTGTGAAACACACAGCCACCTCTTCAAAGGTCACCAGACCCTGGAGGGAAAAATGAAGAAGAAAATGTTTTTTCAGTATAGGTAGTAGCCATGCACACAGACAATCAAAGTGAGATAGCTGTGAATTTTCCTACAAATTTCAAAACTTCCCCAATAGTTATTAAAGATCTACACTAAAGATTATGCGTTTGTGCCATTTTTGTGATATTTGGGGTGATTTCAGGTATTCCCATCTTTTTATATTAGAGGATCTGGGCTTTTTAAAGATATCCTGGGAAGTCATAAAAAGAGCCCTACTGTATAGAAGTCTGCTGTGCAGCCATTGGAACCCCTGGATCATTTATTGAGGTTGAATGATGGGAGATGCAGTACACGCCAAAGCACAGCAGGAGAGAAGGATGCTGGAAATGGCTTGCTGACAAGTTGTTATTGTGTGCATTCAAGTCGTTTCTGACTTAAGGCAAATCTATCATGGGATTTTCTTGGCAAAAATTGTCCAGAACAGGTTTGTCATTGCCTGCCCCTGAGGCTGAGATCCTGTGACTTGCCCAAGGTCACCCAGTGGATTTAATGGCTAAACGGGGAATCGAACCCTGTCCTTCAGCACTGTAGTCCAGCATTCAAACCACTACACCACACTGGCTCTATTTGCAGACAAGACAGTTCCATAAAACCTTCCCTCTCTCTCAGTTGCCTCACAGCAAAAGCAAATCTGTTGGTCTGCAACAGATGAAGTGATACAAAGCACTCCCTTCACTTCGATGAAACACCAGTTTCTGGCTTCCTTAGCCTTGATCTGCTTGTATTTCTGGGCTTTGCAAACTTCAAGGGCTGGTGCCTGAGTGTGTTTCCCCCTCTTCTTGGCTATGGTGACTAGCACTGCTGGGAGATGCAGTCCAAGAGCATCTGCAAGTCTGCATGATCTGTACCACTGCTCTACAACTCTTTCTACTATGCACTGTAGCAGCTTATGAAGGGCAGTTGTTAAGACAGTGCCTGCCCTCAGGCTTACAGTTTACATAATACCCACTCCCTTAACAACTGCCTTTCATAAACTGCTCCTATCACCTGAGGTAGAAAAAGGACTGTTTTCTTGTCTTTATGGAACACCAGAGGAGGCAAAATAATCTTCCTTGTTGATGGTTTCTCCTATTTTTATTGTTTTGTAGTTGTTGGGGTTTCGTTTGTTTTTTTGGTTAGTTCCTTATAAACTGGGAAAAACAAAGAGGTTCCTCACAGCTCTGGCTTCTGTAGTTCTATTAGAAACAACAATAACAAACAGACAAGATTTTGAAAAGTAAATTCAGTTAGTCATTTTTTTTTCAAAATCTTGTACTTTTAATACATCAGACATGATACTTTTATGCCAAGCCAAGTTATATACAATGCATTTTTTTATTCCTAAAGTAACAAAGTGCCTTTCCATTGGTTAAGGAAGCTAATATTGCATTGTTTTTCCATTTTTCCAAAGATTTCCAGTATCCTCCCTGAAAAAACAACAACCATTATTTCCCTGCCTTCAAATTTTGGTATAAATTTTGTGTCTCTACACCCTGCTCAAAAAGCCTTGATCGGAAGACTCCTCAGATCCTGGCAGCTCCAAACTCTCTCACCTGCTCTCTCCACAGTGGCAAGAAAATAGTTAGGCCCTGCTCTGGGAAGTCAGACCACTCATTTCCTCTGAGGGAGGATCTGTCTCCACAAGGAAGGGTAGCTCTCCATTTACCTCTCACATGCTGCTGCCTGAGACAGGTGCTAAAGCCTAGCTTGTTCGCTTTGGAAAACAGGCTGCTGCACAAGACAGATATTGATGGGATCTAACAGGACTGCTAAAACATTCTTATCTTTTTAGACATAGGACATCCACTTTGCCTCCCCACCCCAAATCTCTTCCTCCTACTCCTACCTGATCTGGCTGGACTGCAGAGGTTTCAACTCCAACAGGAAACTGCATGGAAGGAAGAACCAGGATCTTTTCACTACCTGTCAAGATAAAGAGAAGGTGTGTAGGTACTTTGGATTAGCTGGAGTAGAGAGGCCCTTGGTCTAATCCACAGGGTTTTTCTTTGGTTTAGATTTCTTCCCTTGTTAGGCTCAAGGAGAACACTAAAGCAGCCCAGAAATTTGAGGCCTACATCACAGAGTGTGACCAAGTCAGAAGGGGAATGGTGACCCTATTAGTCCTTACCCAACAAGGTGGTGGCTCCTTTATCCGTCTGCACAATCCACCTCAATGGTTCCTTTGGTCTGGTGTCCAGGGGGGTCTTCTCTTCCTGAGGGACTTCAGCAGCCATTTTACCTAGCATTACAGCCTCCTGAAAGAGGAATGGAGATCAGCAGCAAGGAAAGGGTCATAAGGAAAGGAAGGGCCAGTTTTGAGATCTTCCCGTAGTCTGGTCTGCTTCTAAACTAGGGATGGGAACTATTGTCCCTCCAGGTGTTGCTAAACTACAACTCGCAGCAACCCTAGCCAACACATTCAGAACAGTCGGAGTTGCAGTTAGACAATTTCTTGGGGGCCACATAATCGCATCCCATTGCAAAATTATTCTGCATCGTATTCCCAGACTGGCCCTCAGTCAGCCAATCAGAAATAAATATTTATTGTTCTGATCAGACCCTTAGTCTTTTTGAGATTAGGGCACAAAGAAGCGAGAATTAGACAGCAACACAGGAACTCTTATAAATATCTGGGTATTCCCAGCTCAGCCTTAAATCCACTGGGTGACCTTGGGCAAGTCACATGCTTACAGCCTCAGCAGAAGGCAATCACAAACCTCCTCTCAACGAATCTTGCCAAGAAAACCCCATGATAGGTTTGTTTAGGGTCACCATAAGTTAGAAATGACTTGAAGGCAGACAACGACATGTTGATAAGTGAACAAAATGGGCAGAAACTGATATTGGTTGCAATCCAGTATGGCTCATCATAGCATAGTAGGTCTGTATGCAGACCTCTGCTAGGCTGAACCATATACTACTATCCGTACTGAACAGCCTTTGAAACAGCACCACCACCACCACCATCACCACCATTCCTTGCTTCATGGAGAATGAGCAGGGTCACAGAAGCATTGGCTATATCCCCATAGCCAGAGGCAAACAATTACAGCAGGGCTGAGATTGCTGGCAGATCTTGGCACTGATGTAATCATTTTGCATCTGGCTATGGGGAGATGCTTCTGGGATCCTGCCCACTACCTACGAAGCAGGAAATGGCTGGACAGGGGTTTCAGAGGCTGCTCTGTAAGTCTGGATCAGGGGCTTTGGGCACTGTGGAAGGATGAAGAGAATACCTACCATTGCAGCACCCAAAAAAGAACATGCACATGTGTAAGGGAAGCTTGCTTGTGTTCATGTCCCTGAGAGGATGCTAGCCATTATGTTATAGCAAGGGCAACAGGCTGTCATAAAGATAATCTTCTTCTTCCTTTGTTTAATTCATTAGATGTACATTTATTCTTGCACTTTTAAAAGGCAAGGTTAAAAACTCATATTTCTTTAGGGAATGGTAATATGGATAACTGTTTTCCACCTCTTCATTTAAAAATTAGTGTCATCGAGCTAAGAGGGATTTAGGGCTAGCTTCAAATTCCCCTTGATGAGCTGGGTGGGACATCTCTTCTGGGATATTATTGTATGATACAGCAGGTAGTGGTGAAGTTTAGGGTATCACCTTCTCCTCCTCCTGCTTCTTCTTCTCCTCTGCCTGGCTCAGGAGGAATCCTTCTGCCAGGGCCACAGCCTGGGAACTAGTCTCTGCTCCACACTCTCTCACCCAGCTCTCCATCTCTGGGGGAAGGACAGCCAGGAACTGCTCCAGGAGCACCAGGTCCAGGATCTGTATCTTGTTGTGCCTTTCTGGCTTCAGCCACTGGTGGCAGAGATCGTAGAGCTGGCTGCAAACTTTCCTTGGCCCCTCAGCCTCTTGGTAGCAGAACTTCCTGAAGTGCTGACGCTGGACCTCTGAGCTGCCAGGGTCCTTGCTTGGGTTTCTCTGCACTCTTCTAACCCACAGAGCTTCACCACCTCCTCTTCTTTCTGCTTCATGACCAGGGAACAATTGCTCCTCCATCTTGGCTCTGTGGACTGTCTCAGCTTCTAAGAAGCTTCAAAGGAGCTGCTGCCACTTTTTTATGCCAACAGTAGGAGGACTGGAGAAGGAGAAATAACACAGACATCTATTTTACGCAATGGGTGATCTGGGATTATAACTGGGGCTTCTCCCTGTAAGAAAGATCACACCAAGACTTCTTAGACACAGGGGAGGAGGTGGGAGTGGCAACTAATATCTCCCATAATAGGAAGTGGTAAATCCACTTTGTGTTCTAAGTCCAAAGCACACTGCAGAAATAATCCAGTTTGGGACTGCTTTAACTACCCTGGCTCACTGCTAGGGAATCCTGGGAATTGTAGTTTATTGTGGCCCCATAGCTCTCTGATAGAGAAGGCTAAATGTCTCCCAAAACTACAGTTCCCAGAATTCCAGCACTGAGCCAGCTTAGTTAAAGCAGTCTCAAACTGGAATATTTCTGCAGTGTGTTTTGGACCCTAATCTGAATTTCAAAGGAACTAGCTAAGGTACAGGTCCATCACTGTGAATGGCTCCTTTACAGAGACCGGGTCCACACCGGCCAGAATACTATGGAAGCAGCCCAGAGTATTCTGGCCCTCAAGTTGTCCCAACATCCCCCTGTTACCTTGGGCACTCTATTGAGACACTGGGCAGCTGTTTGCATACATGTCCTGGTGTGGCACCTGCCACTGCCATGGGTTGCTTGCTCTGAGCAAAGTGCCCAGTGTTGATCACCTATGGCAGCAGCAGCAGGCAGCACAGTGAGATGCATTGTAAATAAGCTAAATTGACTTAAATGTATGCATTAAATTAAATTAAATTGATCTAAATTTTAATTGTATGCCTTTGATTAAATAAATTAAATTGATTTAAATTTAATTTTATGCCTATGATTAAATAAATTAATTCTATTTACATTTAACTTTAATTTAATGCCTTTGATTAAATGCATTATAGATTTAAATTTAAAAATATTTTTATGCCTTTGATTAAATAGATTTAAATTTCAATTTAATCTTATGCCTTTGATTAAATACATTAAATTGATTTAAATTTGAATTTAAATTTAATGCCTTTGATTAAATAAATTAAACTGATTTACATTTAAATTTAATTTAGTACCTTTGATTACATAAATCAATTTGATTTAAATTTATTGATTATCTTTGATAGAGAGGCAGGAAATAAATTTAAAAAAACTTTATTATTATTATTATTATTATTATTTATATATAAATTTGAAATTAATTTAATGCCTTTGATTAAATTAATTAAATTGATTTAAATTTGAATTTAATCTTATGCCTTTGATTAAATTAATTAAATTAATTAAATTTAAATTTAATGCATTTAATTAAATAAATCAAACCAGTTTAAATTTAATGCGTTTAAATAAATGAATAGTACAAAATTGAAATTAATAGATAATTAAAATGAATAAAATAAAATGCATTTTCATGGGGGGGCAGAATTCAGCTCCCCACAAAGACTGCCCCCCATTTCCTCACCTGCTGCTCCCCAAAGGCAACTGGGGCTCAAAACAAAATGGGAGGAGCATGTTTTGCAGAGCATCTTCCCTACAAGGAAGCTGATTGGCTCCTTTGAGCCCGGATGAGGCGGGACCGGAAGTGCTGTGTGGAAAGGGATGCTAGTCACCCGCCTTCTCTGGTGCCTCTCTAGGAATCCAGACTCTATATCCTTAACCCCCTAAAGAGCAATAGAAACCACAACTCACCCATACCTTTGTTGTTGTTGTTGTTGTTGTTGTGTGCCTTCATGATAGTTTCTGACTTATGGCAACCCTGGGGTTTTCTTGGCAATTTTTGTTCAGAGAGGAGGTTTGCCATTGCCGTCCTCTGAGGCTGAGAGAGTGTGACTTCTTGCCCAAGTGGGTTTCCATAGCCAAGCTGGGATTCGAACCCAGGCCTCCAGAGTCATATAATCCAATGGCAATCCGGACGCAATCATGGGGTTTCATGTTATTGCGTGAGAGGTGATCACACACAATTTCGGGCAATGGCAAGCTATTTTTGGGCAACGGGAAGTCAGTTCGAATGCAATTCGAATTCAAGTAAATTTGCTGAAGTAGCATCTTTAAGTGAATGCGTTCTGGCCCCACTTTCTTTTCCTCCCGTGTGATAAACTCCATAATCAGACCATTAATCCAGCTGGCTCTGGCTATGACCATTCATTTGTTCTGCAAAATTTGATATTATTAGGTTTTAATTCACATACCTTGTTTTGAACTAGAGTGGCATAATAGTTTAAGTGATGGACTAGGACTCTGGAGACCAGGGTTCGAATCCCGACTAGGTCATGGAACCCCATTGGGTGGCCATGGGCAAGTCACGCTCTCTCAGCCTCAAAGGATGGCAATGGCAAACCCGCTCTGAAGAAACCTGCCAAGAAAACCTTAGCATCGTCACAAGTGGGAAACCACTTGAAGGCACATAACAACAACAACAACAACAACAACAACAAAGCCTTGTTTTAGTTCATGTCATGTAGCCTGCCTTGGGTCCCATTTGGAACAAAGATTAAAATATTAATTAGTTAGGTTTTTTAGTGGGTTTTTGGGCTATGTGGCCATGTTCTGGAAGAGTTTATTCCTGATGTTTCTCTGAAGATGCCACAGCCACAGATGCTGGCATGTTCTTCTAGAACATGGCCACATAGCCCAAAAAAACACACTAAAACCTGTGGACGCCGGCCATTAAAGCCTATGACTTCGGAGTATTAATTAGTTATTTTATTAGTGGCAATAATGAATGATACGCTCAGAACACTACACTGTGCTGGCTCTCAAATAGGATACCTTGACTGAGTTAACCCAAGGTTACTCACCTTGAGAAAATACAACCCTGTGACTAACATCGTCATTTTATATATGAAACCCACTGGGTGACCTTGGGCAAGTCACACTCTCTCAGCCTCATTTGGGGGCTATTATTATTATTATTTATTAGCTTGTTTAGCTTGTTTTGTGTGCCTTCAAGTCAATTCCAGCTTATGGCGACCCTAAGGAAACCCTATCCTAGGGTTTTCTTGGCAAGTTTCTTTAAAGGAGGGTTTGCCATTGCTGTCCTCTGAAGCTGAGAAAGTGTGACTTCCCTGAGGTCACCCAATGGATTTCATTTTGTAAGTTTTTAACTGTACTATGTTTTTTAGAATGGAAGCCACTTTGGATCCCAATCTTGGGAGAAAAGCAGGACAAAAAGAAATATAATAATAATAATAATAATAATAATAATGGCCAGGCAGGGATTTGAACCCTGTTCTCTGGAGTCATAGTGCAACACTCAAACCACTTTAATAATAATAGTAATAATAATGGCCGAGTAATGATTTGAACCCTGTTCTCCAGAGTCATAGTCCAATACTCAAATCACTTTAATAATAATAATAGTAGCCATAATAATAATTGTTGCAAGAAGAGATGCAGTTGGGTCCCTGGTCTAATCCATCCTCTCTTTAGGTCCAAAACACACTGCAGAAACAATGCAGTTTGAGACTACTTTCACTGCCTGGTTCAATGGCAGGGAATTCTGGGAAATGTACTTCATTGTGGCCCTGAGTTCTCTGATAGAGAAGGTTAATTGTCCCACAAAACTGCAGACCCCAGGAGGATTCCTTAGCGCTGAGCCAGGGCAGTGAAAGCAGTCTCAGATTGGATGATTTCTGCAGTGTGCTTTTGGAGTTTGTAGAGGTGCTAAGCATGAAAACCACAGAGGGTTAAAATCTCCAAGCCCTAGCCCTGCAGTCCTAGAGAAGCCCCTACAAGGAAAGCCTCTTCCTTCTCCCCACATTTCTTTAAGGAAGCCAAAAGAAGGGTCAGGTGAGTGCAGTGCCTCTCTCCAAAATGGAAAGCAAGAAATGTTCAGTGGCCCAGATGCCGCTGCTTTACAAAGATCTCTAGGCTGGCTGAGTTCCTGGCATAACATTTCCCTGGTTGGAATGGATCTCTTAGGGAAAAGCCATTCTCTACCTGAAACCCAGGCATTAGAGTAGATATTTTTGCAGATGACTTCATTGCCTAGTGTGCAGAGCACATCCTTGAATGCATACGTCCCTATGGCTATTATATGGATCACCAGAGGTAGGTAAAAGCTGACTTGCAGTGTTATCAGACTCCAACTCACATCATCCCCAGCTAGAGTAGCCACCAGGCAGGGAAGATGGGAGCTGGAGTCCAATAACACCTGGAAAGAGTCATGGATCCAAAACACACTGCAAAAATAACCCAGTTTGAGATTACTTCAACTGCCCTGGCTCAATGCTAGGGAATGCTGGGAACTGTAGCTTATTGTGGCACCAGATTTGGCTAAATCGCTCACAAAACTACAGTCCTCAGAATTCTTTAGCATTAGGTCAGGGCAGTTAAAGTGGTCTCAAAATGGATTATTCCTGCAATGTGTTTTGGACCATAGCACTCTTAGAGTTGGAGGAGAACCCAAGGGCCATCCAGTCCAACCCCCTGCCATGCAGAAAGAAACATAACTAAGGGCAGTCACTCTTTAAATCAAGGAACAAACCTTATTGGGATCATAGAATCCTAAAGTTGGAAGAGACCCAAGGGCCATCCAGGCCAGCCCCATTCTGCCACGCAGGAACTCACACTCAAAGCACCCCCGATAGATGCAAAGCCTTCTCTTCCCCATGCTAAACATATCCAGCTCCCTGAGTCTTTTCTCATAGGTCCCGCTTTCCAGATCCTTCACCATTTTAGTCACCCTCCTTTGGACATGCTCCAGTTTCTCAACATCCTTTTGAATTTTGGTGTCCAGAATTGGACACAGGATTATTCCAGGTGATGCCTGACCAGAGCAGAATAGAGTGGTACTATTACAGTACTTCCCTTGATCTAGACACTACACTTCTATTGATGCAGCCTGGGATTTTATTGGCTTTTGTTTACTGCTGCATCACTGTTGACTCCTGTAGCCTCTCCTCTGCTTTTGTTTAGAATAGCAAGCTTGCTAGGGAGGAAAGGTATTATTACTCTGTCAATTATAATACACTTTTATTGGTCTGAGAAGGTAGAGTTAGAAGAGTGGTTGGGATAAGAAAGAAGGTGAAAGAGGACAAGGAGGAGTGGTTTAGAGGGAGAAGAGGTGAGGCATATAAGAAGATGAAAGGAAAGAGGACAAATATGAGGTAAGGAAAGGAAAGGTTGGAAGTAGAAGGAGAATTTATGAAAGTGAGAAGCCTTTGCATGTATTTGAGTGAGTTTGGTGTTAAATGGAACAGTAGATCAGATAACTACCTCTCAGTATTCGATGCTAGATATGATATGATTGCTATTTTAATTGTGTGTCTTTTTTTGGCTGCCTGCCTGTTTGTTTGTTTTAAAAAGTGAAAATCAATAAAATTCTTACAATACACTTTTATTTACTTGCTAGTTGCCTTTGGATCCTGCCATTCCTCCAAAGAGCTCACAGTGGCATATATGGCTTTTCTTCTCTCTGCTTTGTCCTCATACCAGTCTGAAAGGTAAGTTGGGCTGAGAAAGAGAGTTAGTGAGTGGACTGAGGTTACCTAGGCGGACACACTGGAGACTCGGGTTGCATTTACAGTGCAGAATTAATGCTGTTTGAAACCAGTTTAATGGTTGTGCCTCAATACTATAAGATTCTGGGAATTGTAGTTATGAGAGCTATTTAGCCTTCTCTGTCAGAGTGCTCTGGTGCCACTACAAACTACAAATCCCAAGATTCCATAGTATGGAGTCATGACAGTTAAAGCAGTGTCAAACTGCATTAATTTTGCAGTGTGGCAGCAGCCTAGAACTTACAAAACCCAAGTTACAGTTTACCAGGCTGAAGTTGTAGCATAAGTTTCCATAGACTTGGGCAACACTTCATTCCATGCATCTGACTAAGCAAATAAAGTCTATGAAAGCTTATGCTACAACTTCTTTTACACAGTTAAATTGAAAGTTGCTACAAGATTCCTTTGCATACAGGTTGAGTCTCCCTTATCCAAAATGCTTGGGACCAGAAGTGTTTTGGATTTTGTAATATTTGCTTATATGTAATGAGATCCCTACACGATCCCTTTGCATACTGATATTCCAGATTAACATGGCAATGGAGTTTATCACAGTGGGGCTAATTTTAGCATTATAGAGAGATTAAAGTGCATTTAAAGCATCCCACAAATAAAGCAAAAATGGCAAGTAATTGCGAGAATGATTATCACACCCAGTGGTGCAAATAAAGTGATATCGGAAATGCATGGTCTCTGAAATTTTGAAAGTAAACAGATGTACATTAATGCTTCTTTGTGACCACTTTAATGGTTGGTTTTGTGCGACATGTGAAATTGTTTCATAAAATTATGTGATTTTTCTGGGATATTCATGGGATAAACTCCCGATCTCCTTCGTGTGATAAACTCCTATATCTCGTTCTATCCCCATGGAAAGTAGCAAGTTCAGGTGGATGGTGTTTTTGTTGTCACTGTGCTACCAGAATCCAAGTGTAGTGGCTGGGAGGGGGGGGGGAGGCACAAAAGATGGATAAGGTGTTCACAGACACCCCTTTTCCTCCCCTCAAGTTTAAATGGAAGGTGGCATATTGACATGATTTGTTCAGTCGTGCTCCCCAGTTCTTGATTCTGCCCTCCCTTTCCTTTAGGGAGAAGTTCAAACAGATCATTGGGAACATCCTTAGTTACTTGTAAAACAATCTGCTTATCAGGGAATTACAATAAGCAGGGGAGTTTACACACAGAGTTAAGCTGGGGGCTCGCCACACAAAATCAATGAAAATTGCCTTAGAGCAAGGACCTTTTCTGGACCCACTGGAAGCAGTCCTTGAGCTCGGTAAAGACAAAGATGCCCAAAGTCAAGAAGGTGATGAACGGACGAAGAGAGCAGGAGAAGGCTCTCATGCTAGTAAGACTGGAGGCTGTGAAGATTCCTGGGCAAAAGACAAAGCCTGTTCAGAAGTCCAGCGCCAACGCTTCAGAGAGCTCTGCTACCAAGATGCCAAAGGGCCCCGGGAAGTTTGTAGCCAGCTTCACAGTCTCTGCCATCAGTGGCTGGAGCCAGAGCAACACACAAAAAGTCAGATCTTGGATCTGGTGATCCTGGAGCAGTTCCTGGCCATCCTTCCTCCAGAGATGCAGAGCTGGGTCAGGGAATGTGGAGCAGAGACCAGTTCCCAGGCGGTGGCCCTGGCAGAGGGTTTTGTCCTGAGCCAGGCAAAGAACATCAAAGTGGAAGAGGAGCAGGTAAGTGTATGTTGTCCTGGAAACTCCAAGGGACATGAAAGCATATTTTGTCCACACCCCAACAAGAGGCTAGCTTGTTGTTGTGTACCTTCAAGTTGTTTCCAACTTATGGCAAACCTATCATGGGGTTTTCTTGGCAAGATTCATTTAGAGCAGGTGGGTTTCATGGCTGAGCTGGGAATCAAACCCATAATCTCCAGAGTTCTAGTCCTACACTCAAACCACACTCCCTGGGGCTAGTCTACACATAAATCTATTTTGGAAATTGCTGTGGATTTTCATACACATAAATCTATTTTGGAAATTGCTGTGGATTTTGATACATTTGTATTAACATTTGTTTTCACTTTCCTGTGCAAATTCACATCTGTTTTCCCTCCTCTGCAAACGCATAGCTGTACAAATCCATACAAAGTGGATGGATGGCCACATATTTGATAATGCTCATCCTTGCAGATACTCCAGTAAAACCTGCAAATTCTTTTTCTGCTGAGCTTATGGAGTTTTTCACTCCCTCCCCCCACAGAAGCCCAAATTCCTTCAAATTGCATGTGGCTGGACTGCAATCTATTTGAATCAAATGAGGAATATTTTAATTGTGTAAACCCAAGGTGTTCATATTGTGTGTGTGTTTTTCCCCTTGGAATTTATGCCATGAATGAATTCCAAAGATGGAGCTGGGCAAAGTGCTTCACTCCAAATGTAGTTAGGCATCAGTTTCCAGCATTGCTTGCCATTGGCAGGGAGGGGATGCAGTCCAAGAGCATCCAGAGAAACAGCATTTGCCTCTCCTGGTTCCAAAACTCCAAGCGGTATACCAAAGGGCAACCAAAACAAAGAGAGCAATTATGTTATAAAATACTGTACCAATGTGTTCAGAGCTCTTTTTTTCTCTGAAAATAGGGGAGTAAAAAGGAAAGATCACAGAGACATATAAAATTATGTGCAGTAATTGAGGGGTTTTTATTAATTAATTTATAGACTCACAGAATCATAGAGTAGGAAGAGACTGCAAGGGCTATCCAGTCCAACCCTATTCTGCCATGTAAGAAGACAAGTCAAAGAACTTCCATCAGCCTCTGTTTAAAAACTTCCATAGAAGGAGACTACACCACACTCTGAGGCAGTGTATTCCACTGTCTTGAGGCAGCTCTTACTGTCTTCCTAATGTTGAGATGGAATCTCTTTTCCTGTAGTTTGAATCCATTGCTCCGGGTCCTATTCTCTGGAGCAGCAGAAAACTAGCTTGCTCCATCTTCAATAGGACATTCCTTCAAATATTTAAACAGTGCATCATGTTCCCTCTTAATCTTCTCTTCTCCAGGCTCCATATTTATATCCAGCCCTCAACCATGCAATCTCAGAATGGCATATGATGACACACACACACACACACAGAGAGAGAGAGAGAGAGTTTAAAACTATTCCAGATGAAAAACAACAGATGAGTTGAAAGAGGGTAAAAGCATATTTAAATTAAATAGCCAGGTGAAAACAGCAGAAAAAGCTAAAACAGTTAAATCCATGTTTGTTTTTGTAGTGGTTGTTTGCTTTCAAGTTGTTTCTAACTTATGGTGACCCAAAGGTGAACCTATCATAGAGTTTTTTTGGCAAGATTCGTTCAGAGAAGGTTTGCCAATGCCTTCTTCCCCTGGGGCTGAGAGACAGTGACTTCTCCAGTGGGTTTCATAGCCAAGCAGGAAATTGAACCCTGGTCTCCAGAGTCAAAGTAACACTGAAACCACACACTACGCTGCTCTCACCATGAACATGCACTCTTTAAGAGCCAGTGTGATGTAGTGGTGTGAGCTTCAGACTACAGGACCATGGTTGAAATTCTCCCTCAGCCATGAAAACCCAGTGGGTACCCTTGGCCAAGTCACCTTGCTCAGATTCAGATAAAGGCAAATCCCCTCTGAACAAATCTTGCCAAGAAAATCCCATGATAGGTCCGCATTAGAACAGCACTGGATGGAGGGACAATTAGCTATGTATTTATGTCCCCCCCCCCCTACAATTCTGAGAATATCCCAGCCAGCATGGTGGCACAGTCTCTAGTGCATTCTGGGATTTTCAGTCCAAAAAGTAATGTTTCCTGCTTCTAGCTATCCTGTTTGCTGTTTCATGTGCAGGGGCCCAATGTGGAAAGACCGGCTAATTTCTCTGAATGGGCAATGGAGCCATCCATCACCTTTGAGAAGCCGCTCTTTGGAAGAATGACTCAGGAAGTTGAAGCTCCCAACACATCGTATGGTACGGAAACATTTGTCTTATTTTCTGAGTGCTGTAAAGTTTTCAGAGATAAGTTCTAGTTTGCTGGGCTAGATCCTGACCAAGACATATTTAAGTGTAGATTCATTGAATGTAGATTCAGTGGGATTTAAGCATTCTTGTTTTGACAGTTGTTTAATTCAGGAGTCGTGTGTAAAAATTTATTCGTATTCCATTGTCTGCTTTTAGTTGCATTATTGTTGGTTTATCATTTTAATATGAGCCTGTGTGGTTTGAGCATTAGACTAGGACACTGGAAGACCAGGGACTGAATTTGGGCTCGGCCATGGAAACCTACTGGGTCACCTTGGGCAAGTCACACTCTCTCAACCTCAGAGGATGGCAGTGGCAAACCCCCTCTGAAGACTTCTGCAGTGTAGATGCAGCCTTCCTCATGGCCTTCCCCAGCCAGCCCAGAGTCCATTATCAGTGCTGTAAAATATTTTGTCTCTATCCTCTTTGGCTCTCCTCCAGGCAATGAAATGACATCACAGATGCCTTCTAAAACATCGCCCATTTGGGATGGAGCTGATACTGCAGTTGCACAACCAGTTCAGGTAGGGGAGGATTTCTGGAGGAACATACAAAGGAAGTGAGTTGAATGGGTCCTAAATTTGGAAACATCCAGCTTTGTTATGGGGCCCAAAAGTAAATGGTTTCTCTTGGCTGGATCTGGACTTGGAGTGATTATGTTGGTGTAATATGTCTTTAAACAGCAGAAAAATATTTTGCTAGTTGACAGTTGGAATGTTGGGTTGGTTGAGAGTTATGGATGAAGCACAGGTATGTTTGATTGCTAAATGTGTGAACTAGGTTTGGATCTGTGAAGCAGACTTTGAATTTGATTATAACTCAGGGAGGTATATATATTTATGTGTGTGTGTGTGTTGTATTATATTGTACAGTATATATATTTTAACTGAAGATAAAAGCCTCCAGGTAGTTTGGATGAATCAGCTGTCTGTGATTGTTTTCTTTTCAGTGTGAAAAGTGGTCAGTGCACTGCCAATATCAGTAGCTAGGGTTTTTTTGCTTCTGTACTCTGCTGTGTACATTATTTTGGGCTGTAGCTGGGTGACTTTTACCCAGACTGTGCCAGGGGTTGGCCTTGTCCCAAATTTATTATTTCTGGCTGACACATTAGGGGAACATGTCCTTGAGTAATCAGGAAACTTGCTTGGGCCAGAGTCACATATAACTACCACGCATGGTTGTTGTGAGAGTAACATGATTGAGGGGGAAACGATCAATCGTGGACAACTGTGGAAGGATAGGGGTTTGCATTAGCCCCCAGAAGTCTTTGGAGGGCTGCACCCCTTGCTTGCATAACAAAATCATTGGTTTTTGCCCCCCAAATGCCCTCCAGGGACAACATTTTGAGTCTACCTGGGCCATTTTAGCCTTGTGGCATAGTTGTTTGAGTGTTGAACTGTGACTCTGGAGACCAGGGTTTGATTCCCTGCTCAGCCCTGGAAAGCCATGGGGAGACGTCAGGCAAGTCACATGCTCTCAGTCCCAGAGGATAGCAAGGGCAAACATCCTCTAAAGAAATTTGCCAAGAAACCCCCATGATAAGTTTGTCTTAGGGTCACCATAAGTCAGAAACAACTTGAAGGCATACAACAATAACAAGAGGCCTTGTTTAACATCAGGAAGTCCAGAGACACCACCTCCTGTTCACCTCCTATTTCACAAGAAGCCCCTCTTGGGTCACAATTTGCCCAGGAGGGGGATGATGTGGTGGAAATGCTCTCCACACCTCAGAGAGAGCATTTTGGAGTGTGTGTGCATCTATATGCATATACATATATGATTTTTGTAAAAATTGTTTTGATATCCTAGCCTAGGAGTCACAAAAATGACCCTAGGGATTGCACTTTGCCTAACCCTGCTAGACATAATATAATAATAATAATAATAATAATAATAATAATAATAATAATAATGATTTATTTATAGCCCGCCCAATCACAAGGAATCCAGGCGGGTTACAACAGTAAAAATAAAGATAATAAAATAAAATACAATAAATAAATAAAATACAATAAAATTACAGAGAGCGAAGTGAATACATTCACAGTTAGGCCTGATGGAAGTTGGGCCTCTCTTTTTCACTCCCTCCCAGGTCTGATGGTGATGTCATGGAGGGAGGGCTCTTCTTCTTGAGGCAAGGATTTTATTTTAATTAATTTTAATTTAATTCTTCTCATTAGTTTGCTTGGGTGTCAGCTCAGTTTTACTCTGTGGTGCATACTTTGTTGCTGTTGTTTTCCTTTATTCTTGACCCTAAGGCAAATCTATTATGGAGTTTCCTGGCCAAAATTGTTCAGAGGGGATTGCCTTTAACTTTAATTCCTCTGGGGCTGAGAGAGTGTGACTTGCCCAAGGTCTCCCAGTGGGTTTCTATGGCTAAAGGGTGGATTCACACCCTGGTCTTTAGAGTCCTAATCCAATACTCAGACCACTATACCACAGTATGCATGCCCAAGTTTAGTTTGTAAAATGCATTGAGTTTTGAAGAAAACATTTTCAATCAGCTGAAACATAATGATGAATTAGAAATACAACATCTTTCACTCAGCCTCAAAGATGTAACTTATAGTGGAAATAATAACAGTTCAAGGAGAGGAGTGCTCTGCCTAACACAGGCTGATGGAAATAATGTTTCTTTGCCTTATACATTTGGCCCTCTACATCCATGGATTTTTGTATCAATGCATTCAACCATGCATGGCTTGAAAATATTCCAAAAATTATAAATTCTGAAAAGCAAACCCTGCTTTTGCCATGTTATATAAGGGACATTTTACTATGGCATTGTATTTAATGGAACTTGAGCAACCATGGATTTTGGTATCCACAGGGAGTTCTGAAACCTTAAGTTAGTTGCAGGAGAACTGGGAAATAATAAATACCGTAAATAAAAAATAAATTAAAAATAATAAGAAACCGAGCAGAGGTTATTAACTTGGCTTTACTTTATCATGTGATGTTTTGATGTCCGCAGGGATAAAAGCCATTTACTTACATTAGAAATTTCTCTTTTCAAATTTGTGTACGAAGGAGGGAAATTATCACACCATTCCCAGGGCATACCTATTATTATTATTATTATTATTAACCTTTATTTATAAAGCGCTGTAAATTTACACAGCGCTGTACATACAATCTTTTAGTCGGATGGTTCCCTGCCTTCAGTCTTACAATCTAAAAAGACACGACACAAAAGGAGAAGGGAGTGGTGGTGGGAAATAGGATCAGGTCCAGCAGTTCTTCTCCACCTTCGAGGCCTGGACCAAGGCAGATGGACTGGAGGAAGGGCTTGGCTTCTTAGTGGATAGTTAAGAGGAGGCTTCCTGGGTCAGAGAGGGGCTTGCCTCTGGGAACGCTTCTCTAAACAATATAGTCTTTAACTCAGTTTTGAAACTGGGTAGAGAAGTGATGAGGTGTGCATGTGGGGGAAGATAAGAAATGTTTTCCTTCTTCTTCTAGTGTCGTGTATCCTTTGAGGAGATGGCTGTGCAAACTGCAGAGGAAGAATGTGCTCTGACAGATCTAGACCAAAAAGCTTTATGCAGAGCAGGCCTGGAGGAAAACACCAAGAACATGGTTTCTCAAGGTATTTATTTATTTAAAGTACTGGTAGGCTGCTGTTCACAGTAAAGCAACTTCCTAACAAGGTTTCTAGCATATCAATTTTCAATATATGAACAAAGTATAGAGTGCTATAGTAAAACAGGTTGAGTCTTCCTTATCTGGAACTCCAAAATGCAAAATATAAAAACCAAAACCTTTTTCATGGATGGCTGAGAGAGTGAAAACTTTACTTTCAGATTATTCAAGGTACACACACTTTTTTCATGCACAACATTATTGAAAATATTGTATAAAATTACCTTCAAGCTATTTGGATAAGGTGTATATAAAACATAAATGAATTTTGTGTTTAGACTTGGGTCCTATCTCCAAGATACATCATTATGTATGTATATGCAAATACATAAAAACAAAAAACAAAATCCAACAACCCCCCCCCCCCCCAAACAAACAAAATACAAAACCAAACCACCTCTGATCCCAAGCATTTTGGATAAGGGAGACAACCTGTAATATCTAGTCAGAGGCAGCAATAATACTAAAACAGGTAAGCAAAAATTAAAAATAAAACCACTAATACAGTTCCAGCTGTCCAGTAAAATCCTTATTTGAAAGAAAGCATTAGTAAACAAAAGAGCTTTTGAAGACCTATATTTCAGAAGAAGGAACTGGCAAAATCACCTGAGTCTTGCTTGCCTAAGAAAATCCTATGAAATTCATGGAGTCACCATCAGTCAACAGGCGACTTGAAGGCACAAACACATGCATTAAAATCCTGCCGTGATGAGACTCAATGTGCCTCAGCAGAAACTGAGTTCCAGAAACATGGGACCACTGCTTGTGAGGCCCTTCCATGTGTACCAGCCAACCAAGTGTTCTTCCAGGACAGCACAAAAGTAGGGCCCTCGGCGATATTCTAAGAGTAGGCATGTCATTCAGTCTTCCACTAGCACATGTGCTGAAGATAGCCCTTCTCTCCCTAGGTATATCTATAATGCGAATTAAAGCAGTTTGATACCACTTTAACTGCCATAACTCTGTCCTATAGTATCTTGGAATTTATAGTTTGGTGAGACACCAGAACTCTCTGATGGATCAGGCTGAATACTGCACCAGATTACAAATTCCAGGATTCTGTAGGATTGAGTCATGACACTGGGGACTGGTCTAACAATCAACAACTGCCAATAAATGATGTATGTACACACACACACACACACACACACACACGGTCCACAACTGGGCAGACAATTTAATGAAGAAAATTAAGATTATTCAAGGTAACAGTCAAGATGGCTATACAGGTCATCAAGCATTATGCTGAGTTTTCTTCTGTATATCTATGTATCAGTTATCTATATAGCTATCACTTATTAGGGGATATAAAAACTGGATGTACAGCATGGTGTAGTGGTCTGAGTATTGGATTATAACTCTGGAGATCAGAGTTCAGTTCTCTGCTTAGCAATGGAAACCCATTGAGTGACATTGGGGGAAATCACACACTCTCAGCCCCAGCAAACCCTTGATAGGGTCACCTTAGGGTCGCCATAAGAGAGAAATTACATGAAGGCACACATCAACAGCAAGAGCACGTTGGTCTGTGAAGTTTGGACTAGATCCAGCATGGGTCTGTCTTAAGACATAGTGGTCTTAAGCAGAAGAAGGTTTCAAGTGACATTCTCAAACTATTGAGGTAGCTTAGTTTCAAAGGCTTAATTTTCCCTTTTGTGCTCATGCAGTATTTTTCTTTTTCTATTTCAACAGTTGATGGATGGGACGTTAAACCATTTGGGAAAAACATGCATCAGGAGAATGAAGAGAATCACGTAAATCAAAAGGGACCTAGTGTGCAAGCAGGAAACCAAACAGAGAGGTGGAATAATAAATTGATCACTTCCCAGAGAGAGATTCTGGTTCAGCACGAAAAACAGAGGGGGAAAAGAAGGAATGTCTACCCGACATTTGGGAAAGGTTTCAGTCACAGATCAGACCACAGTGTCCATTGGAGAGCACATGTAGATGAGAAACCATATAAGTGCCTGGAATGTGGAAAGAACTTCAGCCAGATCACACATCTTAGGTTACATCAGAGAATCCACACTGGGGAGAAACCATACAAATGCTCAATATGTGGGAAAAGCTTCCATCGGAGCTTCATTCTTACCGCCCACCAGAGAATGCACAAAGGCGAGAAACCATACAGTTGCACAGAGTGTGGCAAGAGCTTTTATGACAGGTCACATCTTATTAGCCATCAGAGAACTCACACTGGGGAGAAACCATATAAGTGTTTGCAGTGTGGAAAGAACTTCAGTCACAAGGTAAACCTAACCTCCCACCAACGAATTCACACAGGAGAGAAACCCTACAACTGCTCAGACTGTGGGAAGAGCTTTTGTGACAAACAGAACCTTCTGAGACACCAAAGAATCCACACAGGAGAGAAACCGTATAAATGTCAGGAGTGTGGAAAGAACTTCAGGCAGCGAGCGACTCTTACTTCCCATCAGAGAGTCCACACAGGGGAGAGACCATACCATTGCCTGGAGTGTGGAAAGAGCTTTTACAGAAAAGCAGATCTGAACAGACATCTAAGAATTCACAGCGGGGTAGACAGGCCTATCACTTCGTGGAGTGTGGAAATGGCTTCAGACGGTGTGTCTGTCTTGCGTCCGATAGAGGAATTCTCCCAAGAAAATCAATCTGTAACATCTGAAATTAAACATGAAGTAAATGGTTAAATCAGCTGATTTTGGATGAAATCCAACTCCTCCAGCACTGCTGTTAGATATTTACTGGTTCCATATGTGTTTCTGTTCTCTGTGGTTTTATACTTTTGAAAAATCAATTAAAAACATTTTAAAGAAAAACATACACACTGAGTGGAAATAACCTCTGTTCGTATGTCCTGTCACTCTAAGCGATGTAATGTGTATTAAATACCTTCTAATTCAATGTTGCTATGTGTTTTTTCTCTATTTAATAATTTGTCGTTGGGTTTGAATAATGACTTTTATTTATTTATAATTTCTCAACCAATCACCTGAATTTTCTGGGAAGGGCAAATGGTGATTAAAAGCATTATGTTGCTCTCGGGACTTGCTCTTGTGGCGGTGGTGGCAGTTGTGAATATGGAACAGTTACCTAGATTTACTCCTCCATTTGTTGTCATTGTTGTGTACCTTCAAGTCATTTCTAACATATGGAGACCCATGGCTGGAGGTATCATTCATGGGGTTTGCTTGGCAGATTTCTTCATAAGGGAGTTGCCATGGCCATCCTCTGAGGTTGAAAGTGTGTGACTTGTCCAGGGTCATCCATTTCCTAGCTGGGAATTGAACCAGTCTCCAGGGTCATAGTCCAGTCCTCAAACCACTACACCACATAGGCTCTGTTTATTCCTCCATAGCTGTTCTGTATTCACAATGGCTGAGGGCCAGTGTGGCATAGTGGTTTGAGTGTTGACCTGCAACTGAAGACCAGGATTGAATTCCCAGATTGGCCATGAAACCCACTGGGTGACCTTGGGAGGTCACACTCTCTCAGCCTGAGGGGAAGGCAATGGCAATCCCCCTCTGAACAAATCTTGCCAAGAAAACCCCAGGATAGGTTTGCCCTAGGGTCGCCATAAGATGGAAATTACTTTAAGGCACACACACACCTTCACGATGGCTGCTTGATCACAGGTGTGATGCTGATGTGGTTGCATCAGTGACCTGCTTTGCTGGATGTCAGCTGTGTTGTGAGAGATAGCGTTTCCATCATGTTAGAGGGAATTGGGCTAGGAGAGGTTGCTTAGTTAGGATCGCTTACCTAAGTAGCTGATACAGAATACATAGGCCATAGATACTACTTAGTAAGACTAAGGCCTGATACAGACAGGACAAACTAAAGCTGCTTCGAGTCACTTTGTATGTATGCTGTTTCAATTATACATATGTCCTAAGATTCCAGAAGCCGCGCCAAAGCCACGATCCAGTCCTAAGGACTGGAGTGCAGCTTTGGTGCAGCTTCCAGACTCTTAGAACGCAAGCATCATTGAAACACCATACCTCCAAAGTGACCTGAAGCAGCTTTATTTTGGCCTGTCTGTTAGCCTTTTTTGTTTCCATTTTCATTGAATAAAATTATATATATTTAAATTACATATTCTAAAAGCATTAAATACAAAGATGGTGAACTGTGATACTTCTAACTGTAGTTTTACAGTTTTTATTGTGTTGGGATGTTTTTATTGTGGGGAACTGTCTTGGAAGGACTGTTAGTGCTGACCATAGGTGATAAGTATATAAATAATTTCATAAATAAGCAGCTAAATAAAGCAACCCATAGATTTTAGATCAAGGGTAGGCAAGCTTTTTGAGCCAGGGGCTGGGTTGCTGTCCCTCAGACAACTGGGGGGCCGAAGCCAAAAATTAAATGATTAAATAATTTTTTAAAAAATTAATTAAATAAATAAACCGGGACAAATGTAGGACAAAATTTTCAAATGGAGGACACTTTTTATAAAAGATGGAGGACACGCAAAAAATTTGCTGATTTTTAAAAAAATGTTAATATAAATGCATGTTTCGGAGGCTTCTATCGACAATTACCCCCCTTGCCTGCCACTTGCCCCCCTCTCCTGATAGGCCAAAGGCCCCACGCCCACACGCAAGAGGCCAAAGGCTCCGGCGTCAATCAGCAGCAGGACTGGGTGGGGGCCGGTCCCAAGGCCTTGCCGGGCCGCATCCGGCCCGCGGGCCGCAGGTTGCCTACCCCTGTTTTAGATGGCATTCAGACTACATTCCAGATGGATAGACTCCATGATAGATGGAATCTGCAAGACCTGACACAGCTGCTGATGACAGGATGACTTGGAGTTCCCTCATTCATAAGGTTGTCATAGGTCCAAGAAGATTTGACAGCATTTAATAACAACAAAGGTAGAATTGCCAGTACAGGATCTACCCTGCGGAGGAATTCTGTCACCAAAGTCCTTTGGGGAGATAAGGTTTGAACAGAAAAACCAATCTTTATTGGCTCCTATTGCTTTTGTTCCCACGGAGCTTGTGTCCATGCCGGGGCAGGGGTTTCCATGGTCGAGCAGGCATTTGAACCCTGGTCTTCAGAGTCATAGTCCAATGCTCAAACCATGCTTAGTAGCTTGAGCATTGGACTATGACGCTGGAGACTAGAGTTCAGCCATGAAAACCCACTGGATGACCTTGGGCAAGTAACACTCTCAGCCTCAGAAAACCTTGTGATAGGTTCACCTTAGGGTCACCACAACTTGAAAAGGACTCGAAGGCACACAACAACAACAACAACAACAACAACAACGCTTCCTGTAGCACCCAAGATGCTGGGACCAAAATGCTGTCACTTTACTGTCTATCTGTCTGTCTATCTATCTATCTTACACATATCTGCCTGATGAAGTCTATGAATATTCAAAAGCTAGTACAGTATTTAACATCTTTTGGTTGGCCCATTAAAAGTATTATTCAAAGATATTTAGGGTTTTGGTCTATTTTTTCCTTAATGGCCAATGCAGGCAAGAACCCAAGGTCTGTTTTTCAGATGATGCTGGACAGCTTAAAGTTGGCCAGCAGGTTGGTATCAGTTCTGAGTACTTATTGGCCTAAATATCCTAAAGACAGCAGATCCTGTCTGATCTTGGAAACTGAGCAGGGTCAGCCCTGGTCACTACTTGGATGGGAGACTGCCAAGGAGTACATAGTACTGTAGGGTATAGTTTTTTGTGGGTTTTTTGGGCTATGTGGCCATGTTCTAGAAGAGTTTGTTGTTTCGCCAGCATCTATGGTTGGCATCTTTCAAGCCACAGTTGCTGGCAAAATGTCCTCTAGAAGATGGCCACATAGCCCGAAAAACCCACAAAAAACTATGGATGTTGGCCATGAAAGCCTTCAACTTCATACTGTATTTCAAAGGAAGGAACTGGCCAAACCACCTCTAAATATCCCTTGCCTAAGAAAGGCCTAGGAAAAACTCATGCAACTTGGAACCCCCCCCCCCCCACACACACACACATAAACACAGGCATTAAAGGGACAATGGACTTCTCCAGTTTTCAGTCTGGCAACCCTATTAGCCTCCTCCATAGGTTTTGGAGCAAAGATTAGAAAGGATAGAAGGTCCAACTCATGGTTAAAAAATGACAGAGCCTTGATTCCTAGAGAGGCATCCAAGACTGCATTGCAGCACCCACCCTCCGCACCTCCTGCCCCCTATTCCTTGCATGCATGCATGCACACCAACAAACACACACACACACACACACACACACACACACACACACACACACACTGGGAAAGGACAAAAGAAACCCTGCCATCTTGACATAGGGGAAGCCTCCCTCCTCCTTAAGAGGAATCTGGTGAGCAGCAGATGTTTTCAGGGGGTGAGGGTGCAAAAGGGGACTGCAATGCAGACAAAGAAGAGGTGTGTGCATGTGTTGGTGTGTTTGTATTAAATTCAAAAGACTGGGATTTTTTCCTCAACCTTCCTAGAGGCATCCTTAAATTGACCCACATAACACCCTCCTCCAAGGCAAAGTACAGTGGGATAAAGGGAGGAGAAGGATGGAAGGGAGGAAGATATGAAGGCAAAGGGGGCTAAAGAATAGTGGGTCACACATTTGGGTGTGTGGTTGTGCCCACTTGGCAGGGCAGCTATGGGAAGAAAGGCGAAAGGATGGGATTGTCCCTCCAATAAGAATTCTGCCCATGGCCACTTCACTTCTCATCAACAGGGTTTTTAAAATACAAAATCCTTCAAATCACATGAGTTCAACCCAAATAAGATGCTTTAAAAGAGCATTTTTAAAAGCAACTACAGTGGACCCTTGTTATACGCTGGGGTTTGGGTCCAAGATCCCCCGTGGATGACAAAATCTCTGTATGTGCAAGTCCTATTAAATATAATGATATAGCAAAATGGTGTCCCTTATAAAAAATGGAAAATCAAGGTTTGATATTTGAAATTTATACTTTTTTTTAACATTTTCAAACCGTGGATGCTTGAATCCATGTATTAAAAATCCGTGTATAAGTAGGGCCAACTGTATTACTAAAGCTGGTGTGGTTTTGTTGTTGTTTCAGCTAAAACAGTGTTTCTGTTTTGGTTTGGTTTGCATTTATGTAAGATGCAATATATGAGTAAATAAAAAAATTAAATTGTGTAGGTTCCAATATAGGAGTAAATAAGAAAATTAAGGTGCAAGATGCAGTTCAGATGTCACAGCAGCTTATTGTTGTTATGCGCCTTCAAGTCACTTCTGACTTATTGCAACCCCAAGGCCATGATCCTGGGGTTTTCTTGACCAGATTTGTTGAGCAGAGGTTTGCCCTTGCCTTCTTCTGAAGCTGAGAGAGTGTGACTTGCCCAAAACCATCCAGTGGGTTTCATGGCTGAGCTGGGAATCAAACCTTGGTCTCCAGAGTGGTAGTCCAATGCTCAAACCACTACATCCCTCTGGCTCTCCATGCCCATTAGCTGTAATAATAATAATTATTATTATTTTTCTTCTTCTCTTTTAAAAATTTGAGTGTTGGACTGTGACTCTGGAGACCAGGGATTGATTCCTGGCTTGGCCATAAAGCCCAGAGGGTAACCCTGGGCAAGTCACACTCTCTCAGCCTCAGGTTGTTTGAGGTGAACATATGTGTCCCTCTAGGCACCATACTGTCTTCCATGTTGTTCAACATTTACATGAAGAAGCTGGGTGAGATCATCTGGAGACATGGGGCGGGGTGTTATCAGTACGCTGATGACATCCAAATTTGTTTCTCTATGTCTCGGGCTGTTTCAGCAACCAAGGAGGGCATCTCCCCTCTGAATGTCTGTTTGAGGTCAGTAATGGATTGGATGAGGGAAAATAGACTTAAGCTGAATCCAAACAAAACGGAGTTACTCACTATAAGGAACCCCAATCTGGGTATGGAGATAAGCTCACCAGTCCTGGACGGGGTCACACTTCCCCTAAAGGACTGTGTTCGCAGCTTGGAGGTGCTTCTGGACTTGTCACTTCATCTGTCATCTCAGGTTGATGTGACGGCCAGGAGTGCCCGTTATCAGCTTCAACTGATACACCAGCTCCGATCCTACCTGGACTCACGGGAGCTAGAAATGGTTGTACATGTGCAGGTAACCTCTAGTCTCAACTTCTGCAATGCGCTCTACATGGGGCAACCCTAATACCATGTTCAGAAGCATGCAAAATGTGGCAGCCAGATTGGTTGCAGGAAAATCTAGGTTCAACCCAATTACACCTACCTGCCTGTCAGCTTCCAGGCACAATATAAGGTGTTGGTTATTACCTATAAAGCCCTACATGGCTTGGATCCTGTTTACTTGAAGGAACGCCTCCTCCCATATAATCCTTCCCACACATTCAGGTCCTCCGGACCGGGAGGAACTTACTGCAGTCAGGACAAACTAGACTGGTGATGACTTCCCAGAGGGCCTTTTCAGCTGCTACTCCAAATATCTGGAATGACCTGCCAGAGGAGGTTCGTCAGATCACATCTTTTGACACTTTTAAAAAGGCGATAAAAACGACACTCTTCCAGCAGGCCTTGCCAGACTAACCTCTCCTAAAACAGAATCAACCGCCCATGTTAATCAGCCCCTCTCATTATTGCCCATTATTGCTGTCACTTCTTGCCAAGCTGTTTTAACTGGTGTTATTCCAGTTAAATGTTTTTATTGTTATTTTGTATTGATGGGAGGGGGGTAAGAAGGGTGGGGGTTTTCAGGGACTGTTTCCTTTTTATTTTTTGTGACTCTGTATTTGAAATTTTCCTTGCTGTTACCCACCTCGATCCTCAAACAGGAGAGGCGGGATACAAATAATAATAATAATAATAATAATAATAATAATTTGGTTTGTTTTAAACCAACCTGGTTTAAATTAGCCAACCCTGTTTTTAGGAGTTTATCACACCATGGCTAATTTGGGCATTAAAGAAAGATTAAAGCGCATTTAACGCATCCCACAAATGTAGTGGAAATGGCAAGTAATTATTACATGCAATTGTGCAAAGAAAGTGATATCTGAAATGCATTGTCACTGCAGTCCCGAAAGTAAAAAGATGTGTGTTAATGCTTCTTTGTGACCACTTTAATGGCGGGTTTTGTGTAATTACACAATTTTTCTAGGATATTCACGGGATAAACTCCCGATCTCTTTTGTGTGATTAATTGCTTACACGTCTCTATTCTCTTTCCATTGGCAAGCCATTTTTGTCCTGTTTAAATGTTGTTGTTACTGTTGTTATGTTATTATTATTGATGTTACATTTTAGCACCCTTTGGTAAATCCAGTGTGGCATACAGGTTTGAGCATTGAACTACAACTCTGGGGACCAGAGTTCGGTTTCCAGCTCTGCCATTAAACCCACTGGGTGACCTTGGGCAAGTCACACTCTCTCAGCCTCAAGGGAAGGCAATGGCAAACCTCCTCTGAACAAATCTTGCCAAGAAAACCCTGTGATAGGCTCACCTTAGGGTCACCATAAGAGAAACAACAACAACAAGATATATATAAACACACACACCATTGGTATGTGAGAATGTAAATTCAAATTCATTCTGTATCCGATTATTTGCATTCATTTGTCTTTCTTACAGAAAGAAGTCCAAAACTGGTACTCCAAATCACCCGGGTCTTCTTGTAAAGCCTCATTCTGCTTTTAGAGGCAAACACATGCAGACGTACAGGTTGTGGCCTCAGCTTAATGTCTCTCTTCATTCCCCAATAAATTCTTCTTGACCTCGACATAAGAAAGAAATTGGCAGTGCACCAATTCTTCTGAGTCCATTTGGAGCTGGAGTACAGGCTGAAGATGGAAGTGACAAATGCAGTTGGTCCCATAGCAGAAAGAGACTATCACGGTCCCGATGTCGCTGAGCCGGGTCTCAGTGGGACATTTTGGGAAAGAACAGCACAAAAGATCCAGAGCCACAATGCTGACAGCTCAGCGCTACAATGCCAGCACTTCAGGGGGTTCAGATACCAAGAGGCCAAGAGACCCCGAGAGGTTTGCAGTCAATTGCATGACCTTTGCCGTCAGTGGCTGGATCCAGAAAGGCACTCCAAGGCTGAGATGCTGGACCTTGTGCTCCTGGAGCAGTTCCTGACCATCCTTCCCCCAGAGATGGAGAGCTGGGTTCGAGAGTGTGGAGCAGAGACCAGCTCCCAGGCAGTGGCCCTGGCAGAGGGTTTCCTCCTCAGCCAGGCAGAGGAGAAGAAACAGGTAAGAACATGTCACTTTCCTAAATCCAAGGGTCTGAAAATGTAAAGATAGGTACCCCTGGCATTCCCATCTATTACCCAAATTATTTACTTGTGCTAAAGGACAGAAGGAGAGTGCTAGTGTACATATGATTTTTTAGGAATTAATTAATTAATTAGCAAAAATTCCAGGGTTTTTTGTGGGTTTTTCGAGCTATATGGCCATGTTCTAAAAGAGTTTATTCCTGATGTTTCACTAGCATCTGTGGCTGGCATCTTCAGATGACCCTGGGTTGGGAGGAGTTGGGAGGAGTGGTTTCCATGTTCTGTTGTCGAATGGCAAGGCCAGAGGGTGGGAGGATATGCAAGGAGGGTTTGTGTCTGCTTAATTAGTGGACCATTGTCTGCTGGGAAAACCCACCCTGATCCTGGGTGGTTTTCATCTGCATTTTCCACTTCCATGCCAGCACTCTCTGAAGATGCCAGCCACAGATGCCAACGAAACGTCAGGAATCAATTCTTCTAGAACATGGCCACATAGCCCAAAATACCCACAAAAAACTATGGATGCTAGCCATGAAAGCCTTCACCTTCACAGAAATTCCAGAGTGGCAGAAGCGATTGGGGAGGTTTGGGCTCCAGCAAGTTCCCCGTTCCATACTTATTTATGAAACTGCTCTCCAGATTCTTTTCTCCCCCGTTCATATGATGTTTTTATTAAATACGGTAAGTAGTGCATACAAATTGAAGGAGGGGAAAGAGAATAAAGAATGAGATTCTTTTGCATACAAATGAGAGGAGGAAAAGGGAATAAACAATTAGATTTAAGCAACAAGGAGACAGCCAGTGTAGTGTAGTGGTCTGAATGTTGGACTTGGACTTTGCTAGACAAGGGCTCGAATCCCTACTCAGCCACGGCAACCCACTGAGTGACCTTAGCTTCAGAGAAAGGCCAAGGGAAGTCCCCTCTGAACAAATCTTGCCAAGAAAACACTGTGACAAGTTTGTGTTAGTCACTATAAGTGGAAAAGGATTTGAAGGCACACAACAATAATCTTTTTTTTTAAATCGACAGGGAACAAGAAGAGTTCATTCAGCGCAGTGTAGATCAGCCTGTATTAAAATAAGAATATTTGATATTACAACATGAAAACATTTGTGTTGTAGTTCATTTTTTAATAGGTGCTGATTTTCCTGCCTCAGATCTTTAATTTTCTTTCAGGTGAAGGCAGTGTTTTCTGGGTCCACTGAGTCACTGAGTCAGTCCCAACAAGGGACAGAGTTCAGGTGGCTCACGTACGAGGATCACGGAGGTACCACCCCGCCAGGTAAGGGAAAATGAGCATTTCTGTCCAACATTATATTCTTCCTCTATGCCAGGAGCACGCTTCAGATTTCTTGGGCTACTTTAAATTCCATTTGTTGGGAAGAGAGACTGATTACAGGTGCATCTACACTGTAGAAATAAAGCAGTTTAACGCCACTTTTAATTGCCATGGCTCCATCCTACAGAATCATGGGATTTGTAGTTTTGTGAGGCACTGGCATGCTTTGGCAGAGCCCCTATGTAAAACTACAAATCCCAGCATTCCAGAGGATGGAGCTACAGCACTTAAAGTGGCTTTGAACTGCATTATTTCTACAGTGTAGATGAACTCTCCCATTTCAACTACTTGGGACCTATCTAGCACTACAAATCTGTATATTGAATTTTTCACAACATTATAAGCAACTCATTTCTACCTTAATCTCTTAGACGCTGTACAGACCGCCCCTAAGGGGCGACCTGCAACTGCCCCTTTTAGCGCCAGATTGGGGTTGCGTTAACCACACGCTGCAGCCCTGATCTGGCCTTTCCACAGCACAAAAAGGAGCTGCAAAAAGCAGCTCCTTTCTGTGCCACGGAAACGGCATCATAGTTGCCGGCACCATGGCTTTTCTGTGATCCTATAGTGCTACATCATCTGGATGCAGTGCCAGAGGAGTGCCATAATGCCGTTTGCCATGTGGTGTGTTTGTCATGCCATTTGCCATGTGGTTTGCATGGAGATGGAGTCAGGGCATGCATTGTGTGGACACTGTGCCCTCACTCTGCCCCGATGCTGGTCTTAATGGCCAGTCTATACAGCCCCCATGTTTGCTTCAAAGACCAAAATCACAGAACAGGAATTTGTAGATCTAAGCTGCGGCTCATTAGGGTCTTTGAAGAGCCTCCTTATTGCAGTTAAAAAAGAAAAGAAAAACAGAACAGTGCCTCCTGCAGTTTCTAGGGGAGTGCAGTTGCTTGCTAAAAGAAGGCACACTGCCCTGCACCCTATTTCCCTCCAAGTTACTTTTCACAAACATAACATGTGACAGTCCAATGGCTTCTGGTTTCATAAGGGATTGAAAGTGTGGTTCACAGGGTCCCAGGAGCCACCTTTGTACTGCCTTTAAAAAAACAACTACGCTTCATTTGGGAGCCTCCAGTGTGTCTGTTCACCCTTTCAGTAGGTTGCAGCCTCCCCTTGTACATAGTTCAACATTTAAGATACATTTTTTTGAAAATCAGGACTGTTTGGGGGAAAGTGACACTGAAGACTACAGTTTTTAATTAATGAATTGATTAATTTAATACCAGGATCCCCTGAAGCTTTCACTTTGAATTAAATTTCTATGATCTCAGACATTACACACCAAAATATTGCTCCCTGTCTTGGATTCTGAACTGTCTTTTACTTGCTGCTGCTACGATAGATATCGCTAAGAACTGGAAGACAGAAAATTAGCGACTACCGCTCCACCATCTTCACCGGAATTTTGTGAATATTCTAATTGAATGAAACTGATAATAAATAATAAGTTTTAAGGTAAAAAAACCCCCTACAAATTCCAGACTTCCATAGCATTGATCCAAGGAGGTTAACGTTGTTTCAAACTGCATTATTTCTGCAGTGCAGATGTTGCCTCATTTTGTTTATGACTTTATTATGTTTGATTTGTTAAACCATTACCTGTTACATCTGTATTATTTTATATGAAACCAATAAAACATAAATTAAAAAAACTTCTCTTGTGACACATTAATTTTTGCCTAGCATTGAAAATGCCAAAAGATGTGAAGGATAAAATATTTACTCAGTTCTTGTGTCTCAATAACAGGTGGCAAAATGAACCCAGGGCTGCGTTCGAGACCTTCTCCTGGAAGAGTGGAAATGTTTGCTGTCCAGCCAGATGAAGTATGAAGGGGGGAAACCAGAATGAGAAATGTGGGCAGGCACCCTGAATGTCCTGGACTTGCAATAAGGGTCCCAGACCTCAGGTCCTGGCCCTCAGTCTCAGGACCAGGATGCGCTTCTCACGGTTAGAGGAAGAAATCTTCGGGTTAGAGCCCAGCCTTGAAAAGTGTTGGCAACAGGAATGTCACAAGAGGGGTGTGGGCCACACTAGGTGACACCTCAAGTTGGGGGTGACCCCACTGCTCCCTAAACATCTGCCTTTGGGCAGAAACAGGCTCTGGTGTTCACCTGCGTCTCTTTAAAACCTTGAAGAGATGGTATGAGTGGGGAGAGGCTCAATGTTAGGAGAAAGGAGAGGCCCCAAGATTTAGACAGTTTTAAAATTTAATTTTAAAAAAGTTAAAGTTACAGTGCTGAATTAGAAATACAGTCTGCCCTCCATATCCACTGATTTTTCATCCACAGATTCATCCATCCACTACTTGAAAATATTCTAAAGAAATATAAATTCCAAATAGCAAAGCTTGACTTTGCCATTTTTTTAAAATAAGGGACACCATTTTACTATCCCATTGTATTTAACGGGACCACGGATTTTGCTATCCACAGTGGGTCCCGGAACCAAACCCCAGTGAATAACAAAGGACCATGGTACAATAATAAGAATTTGAATAAGAATAAATGTTCGAGTGCATTTCCTAGCCTTCCTAGCCATTGGCTGGTCTAGCTAAGGCTGCTGGGAGTTATAGTCCAACGACATCTGAAGGGGCACAGAATTCCCACCCATGCAGATACAAAGGACAATTACTGTTGATACCCTTATGCTTCCTTAACACCAATGTGTCTGCTTTCCTTTGAATCCCATCTACACTGACATATGCTGTCACACTATGATTTGTGGCACCTTCAAGACTAGCAGGTTTTATTTGCCTCATGGTTTACTGTCCTGCAGCCCACATCTTCAGATGCTTGTGAGTTGCAGTCCACAAAACGTTAGGCAGAATGTAACTTGTTATTCTTTAAGTCAGCACAAATGATAGTGTGGCAGCATATGCCAGAAATCTTATCTGGGGGCAATGCTTTAAGTTTGTTCCCTTCCCACAACTACATCTTGACTCACATGTACTTATCTTTACCGCCTTTTCAGAGCCATGTGTTACCTGTGAATAAAAATGGACTTACGGTCTTGTTTCAGGATCTGGTGATCTTTGAGGAGGTGGCTGTGTATTTCACAGAGGAGGAGTGGGCTCTGCTGGATCCAGGCCAACGGACTCTACACAAGAACGTCATGGAGGAGACTCATGGGATTGTGGCCTCTCTAGGTAAGGCTCCTTCTCTGCCTTGACTGGAACCAGGAATTTCTGCTAATCTTGACTTTATCACAACATGCACAAAGTAGATGTAACACTCCTGCATTTATCTCTGAGAATAAGAAATAGTAAAACACACAAGGTGGTGATGACAGGCTAATAATCAATGCAAAATTAAGCCCAGAAAGCTAAGTCTCTGTACTGCATGATAAATCAACAAGTTGATATCTTTTGAATCATCTCTCTGGCTTTGCTTCGCGAACGAAGATTCAGGAAGGACTCATCCCGCGCTTTGTACAAGCGCGTTGATGACTAAAAAGGCCTATACTTAAATAAGCTATTAATTCAAGAATGCATCTGCTAACCTATATGTTATATGTGAACATTTATAATAGTAAAATATTAATTAATAATATCAGAAAATTGGTCTTCATATCCTTTTAGTACTTTACACATATAACTATCCCATTTTACAATATACAATTTCATTGGTTTATTTTGCTATATGGTGTTAGTTTTCTGGCCTTAATTTTGCATTGATTATTAGCCTGTTACAAGCCCCCTCCCCCCCCTTTATCACAACATGTCATTCAGGATATCACTAGTAGCGACCCTTCCTAATTTTGTGTCATCTGCAAATTGGATAAGTATACCCTCTATTCCATCAGCCAAGTCACTGATAAAAGTCTTTTTATGGGCCCAGGACAGAATCCTGTGGCACCCCACTGGTCACTTCTCTCCAGGATGAAGAGGAGCCATAGTTGAATACCCTTTGGGTTCAGTTGGCAAGCCAATTACAAATCCACCTAACAGTTGCATTGTCTAGTCCACATTTTACTAGTTTGTTTGCAAGAATATCATGGGGGGGGGGACCTCGTCAAAGACTTTACTGAAATCAAGATATGCTGCATCCACAGCATTCCATTTATAACTCTATCAAAAAAAGAGATAAGATTAGCCTGGCATGACTTTCTTTTCAAGAAATCCATGTTGAGTTTTAGAAACCACAGCATTCCTTTGTAAGTGCTTACAGACTGATTAATGATCTGCTCTAGAATCTTTTGTGGTATTGATGTCCGCCTTGAGTCCCTGTACTGTGAGGAAGGCAGGATATAAATAAACATCATGATGATGATGATGATGATGATGATGATGATGATGATAATGTAGTTGTTTGGGTCCTCTTTTTCCCCCCTTTTTGAAGATGGGGCAACATTTTCCCTCCTCCATCCAGAACGATGATAATTGGATTCTTCTCTTCACTCAGTCATGTTTCTAGAATGGTTATGTAAGGTGTAGCTGGTTGTAATGGCTTCTGAGTAGGCTCTCAGTCTGATGAAGAAGGGATTGGTGCCTCATTTTCATACTCGCTGTTCCTGCTTCTTTCTTATTTTTGTGTGTTCCCTAATTTATGGATCCATTTCTCTCTGATCATGCTTCTGTCCCTATTCCTACAGGTGACGCACAGGAGAATGATGAAAGAAGTGAACACTGGAGAAGAAATACTGAAGTAAATCAGAAGTGGAAGAAGATGTCTCTTGTTTCTGAAGGCACTGACTTCTCTGAAATCCCAAAACAAGAGGAGGTTTGTACAAAAAAAGAAGAAAAGCTCTCCCACGGTGTAAAACAGTCGAGTAGGATCTCAAGCCTTCGCATACCTACAGGAGCACATGAAGCAAAGAAGCCATTTAAATGTTCAGAGTGTGGAAAGAGTTTCAGTCAGAGCTGTAACCTTTTAAGCCACCAGAGAATCCACACAGGAGATAAACCGTATACATGCTCAGAGTGTGGAAGAAGCTTCAGCCAGAGCAATAACCTTACCTGTCATCAAAGAACCCATTTTGCAGATAAACCATATAAATGTTTAGAGTGCGGAAAGAGTTTCACTCAGAGAGGTAGCCTTACCTATCATCAGAGAACTCACACAGGGGAAAAACCATTCAAATGTTTTGAATGTGGAAAGAGCTTCACTTGCAGAATAAGCCTTACCAAACATCAGAGAATGCACACTGGGGAAAAACCCTATAAATGTTCAGAGTGCGGAAAAAGCTTCAGCCAGCGAGGTAGCTTCACCTATCATCAAAAAAACCATGCTGCCGAAAAGCCATATAAGTGCTCCGACTGTGAAAAGAGTTTCTGTTTGAGTAGCACCCTTATTTATCATCAAAGAACACACACAGGTGAAAAGCCATTTGAATGTGCAGAGTGTGGAAAGAGCTTCAGTAGGAACACCGGTCTTACTAACCATCAGCGACTCCATACTGGGGAGAACCCCTATAAATGCTCAGACTGTGGAAAGAGCTTCAGACACAACAGTGCCCTTGCCACACATCAGAGGACCCACACAGGAGAGGCACCCTACAAATGCTCAGAGTGTGGGAAAAGCTTCAGCCAGAGCAGTGCCCTTACTACTCATCAAAGAATCCACACAGGAGAAAAACCATACAGATGCTCAGTGTGTGGAAAGAGTTTCCGCTGGAGTAGTAACCTTACTTCTCATCAAAGAACTCACACCAGGGAGAAACCCTGGAAATGTTCTGAATGTGGAAAGAATTTCAGTTCTCTCCAAAGCTTGGATATACACCACAGATTGCACAGTGGTGAAAAGCAATCTAAGTCATTAGCAGCTGTGCCATGTCCGCCCTTCCTGTATCAGAAGAGATCTCCATCTTCCACAATGTAACTTGGGACTTTATCACATGAGGCTAGAAAAGTGAAATAGCAATAGGATAAAAGGGACTTTGGCTGATATTTATCACACAATGCCGTGTCCCTCCTGCTGCTGCCTTGCATTCCGTTCATTTTTGTAATACACCTTTTCATTGATGGGCAAAACCCGTCAATAGGTTCACAATCTCACTGTTGCTCTATTACTGTCTTTGTCTGATAGGTCCCTTTTGCTGCAGTTCTGCTGCTCAGGCAGCCACATGGTGTGAGTGGGCTTGATTCTGCTCCTCTCCTCCTCCCCTCACAGCAATAGCAGCTGCCAACACCTTCCCAAAGCCAGCTGCTGTGTGCACATTCACACAGCAGCCAGCTTCAGGGCTTGTATCTCCCTTCCTCCTGAAGAACAAGCCTACAACCTGGCACTTCAGGAGAAAGGGGGAGAAGCAGTGATAGTGGTTGCCAATACCTTCCTGAAGCGCAGAACTGTTGTGCACATATTCACACAGTAGCTGGTTTTGGGAGGTGGTTGGCAGCCCAATCACTTGTCCCCATCTGATGCCTGGGGCTGCTGTGTGAATGTGCGCACAACAGCCCCGCACTTTGGGAGGGGTGCAGAGCAACAATGGCCAACACTTTCCTGAAGCCAGCTACTGTGTGCACATTCACACAGCAGCCAGCTTTGGGAGTCAGTTGGCAGTCAGGAGCACTCATTCCCCTCTTCCTCCTCCTGAAAGTGTTTGGCAGTGTGGAAAAGAGATCATGCAACCATGGGGCACCAAAATGCTGTCGTGGGGTTATGCATAAGAAATGATGCCAAACCAGTATGTTTCTGTTCTTAAACTAGCGCAATTGTGGCAGGACAGCAGACTAGTGTGGTAAAGTCCCAATTCTTCCAACGGCTGATGTAAATGACCAACAAGACTGATCCAGTCCACAGGAGAGTTGCTCTGGCTCAAGACACTTTATAAGGCAGTACAGCATGAGGACAAACTGAGACATCGTACTTAGTTTATTTATTTTATTTGTATGCTTCCAGAAGGGACCCTTTGATAGAAGCACTTCCTCCTCCTCCTCCTCTGGTTTGGGCTTGAATGTGTGGATGCACAGAGGCTATTTATTTGTTTTATTTATTTCAAGGATTTATTTCCTGCCTTTCTCCCAAAATGGGATTCAAGATGGGTAAGCTGTAATGAAGAGCCTAAACTGTCCTCAAGCCTTGCAGCTGGGAAAAATCCTTTGTGCAACTCGCTTACGTCATCTGACCATTTTTCCAGGATTGTTTTGTGCCCGAACAACTCAGTTTACCCAAATTGATCTGGCATTAGCAGACAATGCTTTCTTCCTGATTTCTAGCCTAACTTTCAGGGTATTATCTTCTGAAATCACAAAGTGTAATAACCACCATGTTCATAATCTTAAAACATTCCTGTCAACCCCAGCCATTGATTATCATCAGGAATGAAATGTTTTAAAATGACACCCCCATAGAAATTAAGATAATGCTAACTGGAATAAGAGGTCTTCAGGTATCACTTGAAGACTGACAATGATGGTGTTAGCAACCTTACCTTAGACAGGGAATTCCAAAGGCATGGGTCTGCTGTGAAAGACCATGCTCCTCTTATTAGACCATTTTGATTTGAGTGTAATATATAAAGAAGGCTTTACATCAGGAGACAAATGGTGTCATGGTGCCTTTGTTTTCTGGTTCCCATCCCTTGAAAATCAAATCCACCTCTGGTTTTACGTGGATGCTATATGTGACCTATCTAACATGAATAAACATTTCTAAATAAAATACATAAAAATTAAATGAAAACAGTGGCACAATGATTAAATGCTGAAACTGCAGCCACAGGGTTGTGACTTCGATCCCAGGGGCTCCAAGGTTGACTCAGCCTTCTGTCCTTTCCTAGGTTGGTCAAATGAGTACTCAGCTTTTGGGGGGCAATGGCTTACAGATTGTAAACCGCTTAGAGAGTGCTGAGTTCACTATTAAGAGGTATAGAAATGTAAATGCTGTTGTAAAAATGCTCTTGCTATTAAATTATTTGTGAGAGGCAGGTTGTGTTGAAACACACACATACACACACACATGATCATTACACAGCAAAGGTGGACTTCCATCACCCTCTTCAGGAAATGAGCCATGATTGCAGCCAAGCCACAATTGGCAGTTCCACACATCTTTGTAGCTTCAAGAGCTGGGGCCCTTTCACACTACACAGTTATAGCGCTTTCATACCGCTCCGGGTTGTGACAAAGGCACGTTATACACTGCCATTTAGTATGCGCTCCGCATGTACTAGGGTTAGGAAGGGGCGTGTTAGGGTTAGAAAGGGTCTCACCTTCCTAACCGGCCCTGTTCCTAAGGACACGCAGAGCGCGTAGTAAATGGCGGCGACCGGCCACACAGGTGCTGCCATATTTATGTCTCGGATGCACAGCGTCTGGACGTGGCGCAGCGGAAGTGACGCCGTGAGTGCGTGCCTCACGCCTCATGGCACCACTTCCGGGGGCCAAAAAGGAGCATAATTTCGGCGCTCCTTTTTAGCTGCACCGGGAAGCCTCGCGGTCTGGCCACTGGGGCTTCTCGGCGTAGCTAATGACGGTGGCGGCAGACCGCCTGCTTTAGGGCGGTCTGTAACGCGCCAAAGTTTTCTTTTTGTGCCATCCAATTATGCGAAGGCCCTGTCTAGTCAACCTTCACCCTAACGCTGCCACCAAATTATGTGACGCACAACCTTTCTATTGTGGGACTTATGTTATCCCACCGCTGCCACCCGTGTTTTGTAATGTGAGTAGCGTGGTATTAACTCAAGTCCAGGCGTGTCCTTTTTGAATCAAACAAATAAAACTTTATTTACAAGAAGGTTTAACAGTGTTGGTTTTAATATGATATCTTATGTAATTGTTACTGTCTATTTTGTTACAGTTACCGTTGGTGTTATAACTCTTTAGCTAAATCACCAGTTCCGTATTAAGTTCCTCTCTTAAACTTAGACCTAACAGTCCCCAAAGCTATCACTATCCCGCAGGATATCACACTCCAGCCACTCCCTTTCCTAGAGTCCTGGAAGTATAATGGTAGGGAGCCCTTTCCCACTCAGACTCTACCCTCACCGTCCTTCTCTAACCCTGGAACCCTCACTCTCAGGATCCCAAGCCCTAACTGACAATTCCCTCTCAGGAACTCTTGGGACCCAGTCCTCTCTTGGACTCAATTGTTCCCTCAGTTCTCAAATCCCAGCTGTCAACATTCCACAATCTTATAGTTAGACGGTTCCCTGCCCTCAGGGTTACAGATAGAGATTTATTTCCCTGCTCTCCTCTGAAGACCATTTAATGGCAATGGCTTGTGAATTAATCTCTACCCCTGTGCATAGGCTGCATCTATACTGTAGAATTAATGCAGTTTGACACCACTTTAACTGTCATGGCTCCATTCTATGGAATCTTGAGATTTATAGTTTGTTGTGGTACCAGAGCTCTCTGAGACTGCATCTGTACTGCAGAAATAATCCAATTTGACACCACTTTAACTGCCCTGGCTCTATGCTATGGAATCCTGGAAATTGTAGTCCTGCAAGTTATTTAGCCTTCTCTGTCACAGAGCTCTGGTCCCAGAACAAACTACAGATCCCAGGAGTTCATAGCATGGAGCCAGGACTCTTAAAGTGGTGTCAAAAGTGGATTACTTCTGCAACCTGAGAGAGAAGGCTCAATATCTCTTTTATGGTTTTTAGAGGATTTTTAAATATTTTATGTTTTCATTGTAATGTTTATCGAAATGCTATTTACCTGTGAGCCGCCTTGGGTCCCTTCTGGAAGAAAGGCGGCATACAAATGAAATAATAAACAAACAAACAAACAAATAAATGACATATCTCGCCAACTACAAATACCATAATTCCAAATAGCATTAGAGCCAAGGCAGTAGAAACTATTTTATATGTACTGTTACACTGCAAATTTTATGAGGATGTCAGGCCAATTTATATTGCGCCTCTAATAGAAAAAAACATGAATGACCTACTCCAGGATATAAATCCTTATATTATGTGTATAGCAACTAAATTCCGTGTTGCTCCAATTAAAATAAGACAAATTCAGAGAAACAAAAATCTCCCTATCTTAAATGTACTACTACTATTATTATTATTATTATTATTATTATTATTTTATTTAAATTTGGAATTTTTAATTGAAAAATTGGCAGGGGGAATACAAATGTTGGATTTTATTTCATTTTCTCTTATAACATCCTATGATATTCTAATCAATTCTAATTAATTTCTAATTATATCTTATGATATAATGTCTAATTTCAACCCATAAAGTAGCAAAGGTGTTGACACAAAATCACCAAAGAGGGAGTGCATTATGACTCTGTGTCACTTTGTAGTTCACTATGGCATCTGTGAAGTGTACTTTGTATTCCTTTGCTGGTCATGGACCGAATAAAATGTACGCACATGATGCCAAAAAAATGTATGTGCCGTGGTAGCTAAAGCAGTGTCAAAACTGGACTGTTTCTGCCGCCTGAGAGGGAAGGCAAGGCTCAGTCTGTCACCAAACTGCAGATCCCAGGATTCCACTGGAGACATTGCATTTAAAGCAGTGTCAAACTGTAATAAATGTGCAGTGCAGACACAGCCTTAGGTCTCAGGGTTTGGGCATGGGAATCTTTTGAATCTGGGGGTGGATGGAGAGGGTTGAAAGGAAAGGAGAGGGTTAAGGAGAGGGATTTTCTCTCTTCCTAGAGCGACAGTGGAGGCTGGGTGCTGCAACACCCACTTTCTGCTCTCTTTCCCTCCTCCAAAAGCAGAAGCAGAAGCAGAAGCAGAAAGCATTAGGCATCCCCTTCTTGAGAGACAGGTAAGACTTTTAGTGCAAAGCAGAAAAGGAAGGGAAAGGGAACAGAGACCATCCATCCATCCATCCATCCATCCATCCATCCAAAGAGCCAGGGCTAGTGTAGCTGGAGTGGAATAGTGGTTGGACTGTTGTTGCACTATGACTCTGGAAGTCCTGGGTTCAATCCTGCCTCAGCCATGGGAACCCACTGGGAGCAAGTCACACTCTCTCAGCCTCAGGGAAAGGCAATGACAAATCCTTCAACAAATCCTTGAAACAAATCCTTCCAAAGAAACCCTTTCATAGGGTTGCCATGAGTCACAAATGTCTTGGAGGCACACAACAACAACAACAACAACAACAACAAAACAACAGATACATGTATATTTTAATCCAACAACAACAAAAGATAAATATATATTTTAATCCAACAACAAAACAACAGATATATGTATATTTTAATCCAACAACAGATACATGTATATTTACACAACAACAACAACAACAAATATGCATATTTTAATCCAACAATGGATATATGTATATTTACACAACAACAACAGATATATGCATATTTTAATCCAACAATGGATATATGTATATTTACACAACAACAAATAGATGTATATTTTAATCTAACAACAAACATATTTCTATTTTAATCTAACAACAGATATATGTATGGTTACACACAAGCAGCAACAGATATACAGTATCTATATTTTAATTCAACAGCAGATATATGTATGTTTACACAACAACAATGGATATAAGTATATTTACACAACAACAACTATATGTATATTTTAATCCAACAACAGATATATGCATATTTACACAACAACAGATATATGTATATGTATGATATATGTATATTTTAAGAACAGCAGATATATGTGTATATGTATAATATACAACAGATATATATGTATATGTGTATGCATATATAACAGATACATGTATAAGTGTTTTAAATTTTTATCTTTTTAACTGTATTTTTATTCTTTTAATAAGTAAACTGTTTTAATATCATAATGATTCAAATTCTGTTTTAATCTATACTTTTAACTGTAGTGTTCTTTTAATGTTGTGAGCCGCTCTGGGTCCCAGTTCTGGGGAAAGAGTGAGATAATAATAATAATAATAATAATAATAATAATGTATATAAAAGAGTTCGATTTCCCACTGGGCTGACCTTGGGCAAGTCACACTCTCTCAGCCTCAGAGGATGGCAATGGCAAACCCCCTCTGAAGAAATCTGAACCAAGAAAACCCCATAGTTTGTTGTGGAACCAGAGCTCTCTGGCAGAGAAGACTAAACAACTCACAAAACTACAGGTCCCATTATTTCCTAGCATTGAGCAAGGACAGTTAAAGCCTAGTCAAACTGGCTTCTGCAGTGTGTTTTATTATTATTATTATTATTAAACTTTATTTCTATAGCGCTGTAATTGTACACAGCGCTGTACAAAGTCGGTAAAATTAGAAGTAAATAAAAGCCTGCCCAAGGCGTACATTCTAAGATAATAACAATTAAAAGAGGAATAGATAAAATTACCATATAGAAAGGAAAAAACAGAGTAAAAACATCAAATATCAAACAAATCACATCACATCAAATATTGTCAGACAGCCAGATAACAATCACAAATTCCCTGAGAACGCTTCCCTAAACAATATGGTTTTCAGCTCAGCTTTAAAGCTGGTTAGGGAAGTGATGAGCCGTGCATGCAGAGGAAGAAGGTTCCAGGAATGAGGGGCAGCTAGAGAGAAGGGACGGATCCGGGATGGGGCAGAGGAGATCCTAGGTTGAGAGAGGAGACTTTGGCTACCAGAGCGGAGAGTGCGAGTAGGGATGTAGGGAGAGAGAAGATCAGTTAAATAAAGAGGGGCCAGCCCATGCAGGGCTTTAAAGGTGAGTAGCAAAAGTTTGTACCTGATGCGGAAAGGAAGAGGGAGCCAGTGAAGGGAAGACAACAGAGGGGAGACATGATCATAACGGCGAGCGAGTGAAATAATGCGTGCAGCTGAATGCTGAACAGAAATTAATGGGTGGAGATGAGAGAGGGGAAGCCCTGCCAAGAGGAGGTTACAGTAGTCTAGTCGTGAGACCACTAGGGCATGGACCAGTGTCTTTGTGGTAGAAGCTGAGAGATATGGACGGATTTTGGCGATATTATAGAGAAAAAATCTACAGACTTTGGCTGTAGTCTGGATCTGTGGGATAAATGACAAAGAGGAGTCAAAGATGAAACCGAGACTGCGGGCTTCCTGGACCGGCTGGATCGAGATGTTATTGACGGAAATAGAAAAGGAATAGTGAAGGGTGGGCTTAGGAGGGAAAACAAGAAGCTCAGTCTTGGACATATTGAGCTTCAGACGCCGATGGTGCATCCAGTGGGAGACAGCTGTTAAACAGGATGACACTTGCTGCTCTAGCTCTGGTGAAAGATTAGGGGTGGAAAGGTACAGCTGGGTATCATCGGCGTAAAGATGGTAGGAGAAACCAAAAGAACTGATAAGTTTGCCAAAGGAGAGTGTGTATAAAGAGAACAGAAGGGGACCCAAAACAGAGCCCTGAGGAACTCCAACAGATAAGGGGACAGAAGACGAGGTCTGACCACCTGAGACCACTGAAAAAGATCGATCTGACAAGTAAGATGTGAACCAATCGAGAACAAGGCCCGAGAAACCAAGGTCAGAGAGTACATCTATTAGGAGACAGTGGTCCACGGTGTCGAAGGCCGCAGACAGATCGAGTAGGACAAGGATAGAGTAAAGGCCATTCGCCTTGGCCCGCAAAAGATCATTCGAGATCTTAGTAAGGGCCGTCTCTGTGGAGTGCCGTGGGCGAAAACCAGACTGGAAGGGATCCAGAATGGAGTTGGTTTCAAGAAACTCAAGACAGCGTGAATAGACGACTCGTTCCAACACCTTGGAGAGAAAAGGAAGAAGAGAGATTGGACGATAGCTAGCCAAGGAAGAGGGGTCGAGAGAGGGTTTTTTCAGGATAGGGGAAACTAAGGCATGTTTGAAGACTGAGGGGAAGGAACCCGAAGAAAGAGAGAGGTTAAAGATATAGAGGAGGGAGGGTAACAAAGAGGGGGCTATAGAGATTAGAAGACGAGAAGGAAGTGGGTCAAGAGAACAGGTGGTAGGTTTGGATGAGTTCAGCAGCGAAGAGAGTTCTTCCAAAGAAACAGGAGGAAACACAGAGAGTTTATTAGTAGGAGGGGCGAGGAGATTAGTGGTGGGAGCCAAATCAAGAAGAGTTAACTCAGAACGAATTGTAGTGATCTTTGTAATGAAGTAGTTGACGAAGTCGGAGGGAGACAATAGTGGAGAGACAGAGGGAGGAGAGGGTTTTAACAGTGTGTTGAAACAGGAGAACAAGCGCTGCGGGCGCCTCTCGTTGGCGCAGATCAATGATTTGAAGTAGTTTGTTTTGCCATCGACAGGGCGCGTGAAAAAGATAAAAGAACGAACTTAAAATGGATAAAGTCAGCCCACTCCCTGGACTTTCTCCAGAGACGTTCGGCTGCTCGGGAGCAGGACCGGAGAAATCTAACAGTGGGAGTGATCCAGGGCTGAGGCCTAGTCATAGAAGAAGAGGAGGACACGCGCGTAGATACTGGGGCAAAGCTGTCAAGAGTTGAAGAGAGAGTAGAATTCAGTAAAGACATAGCTGAGTCAGCAGAGTCCCCAAGATTGAGAGAAGCGAAGGATGAATCCAAGGACTGAGTGAGATGGTTAAGGTTAATAGAATGAAGATCACGGAACTGGCGAAGGACGGTATGACGGGGAGGTGGGATGTAGGTAAGAGTAAAGGAAAGTAGGTGATGGTCAGATAGTGGGAAATCAGAAGCCAAGTAGTCAGACACGACACACTTGGAGGGGAGAACTAAGTCGAGACAGTGACCAAGGGAATGGGTTGGAGAGTTGGAATGGGGTTGGAGACCGAAGGAAGCTAAGAGAGAGCTGAAGCGAGAGGTTGAGGAATTCTTGGGATCGTCGAGGTGGATGTTAAAGTCACCTAAGATCAGGGAGGGGACAGTATCTGAAAGAAAAAATGTCAACCAAGATTCAAAATCTGTGAAAAACTGAGACGCTGAACCAGGAGGACGATAGATGATGGCAACCCGAAGTTGCAGAGGAAAATAGAGTCTAATAGAGTGTAATTCAAATGAGGAGAAGGAGTAGCTGGGGGGAGAAGAGAGAACCTGAAACTGGCAGGACTTTGATAATAAGATGCCGACCCCTCCTCCGCGACCCTCAGGGCGGCCAGTGTGGGTAAAAGAGAGACCGCCAAGAGAAAGGGCAGCAGAGGTAGCAGTATCGTGGGCCGGAAGCCAGGTTTCAGTGAGGGCAAGAAGATTAAATGATTGAGATAGAAAAAGATCATGGATTACCGCTGCTTTTGGGGCAGCGGAGCGGCAATTCCAGAGAGCGCAAGAGAAAGGGAGTTGGGAGATAGGGAGGGGGCGGATAGGGATGAGGTAAGGAGAAGGAGAGGTGCGAGGAGCCATGGAGAAGAGAGGTTTTGGCACATAGTCCAACATTTAAACCATTATGTGGCTTCTACATATATGTCAGGGATGATGGGAGTTGTAGCTCTTCACCTCTGGCTCGAACTCACCACCTTGTTACGCACCGGCGCTGACCAGTTTTGGCCAATGGATAAAGCTTTGCTTCAAAAGCAGCAGAGTTACAGAGAATAGGCTGAAGACCCTGACAAACTCTCCAAGCCTTCTCACTCTCACTTCCACAGAAGTCTTCCCACTTCTTCAGGATTCTGCTGGTTCTTGTATCTTCAGTCAAGATACCAGACAACTCAGTAGTCTTATATAAAAGATCTACTTTATTCTACTATATACAGCTCCAAAACTATCCAACACAACTCCTCACTACTATCCACTACTACCCACAAAATACATTGGGATTCATAGCCATTATTATAGTCCTTGGATCATACCACCCACTCTTGTCAGTTTCCACCCAGTGGGCGTGTACATCCACTCTCATTGGTTCTCTTGTTTCTACCCAGAATTAATGATTTCATCATCTCAGCCTTGACCACTTAACAATTCTCAGGTGTTCTCAATTATCCACTTTACATTTCTGTCCTTGGCATTTAGGACTTGTTAATTCCATTTACCTACTACACCTGTGTGGCTCTTAATTTGCTTCTGCTGGGTCATCCTGACTCTCACATACAAGTTTTATTTCATTCACTGTATGTCCCATGTTGCTTTTTCCTTAACAATATATTCAGATTTAATAGAAATAAAAGAGTTTTTTAATGGTGTTTTATTGAAAGATGTAAAAATCATACCAAAGCCTAGTAACTTTGGATTGTTAAACTTGCAAAGCATTAAAACAAGCTTTCTAATATATAAAATAATGTTTCACACTATTAACATAATGAGCACGATTCAATTTTGTTTCGTTAAAACATTAACGCAAAAAGACTGGTTTACACATACACAAAAAATAGGATTTAAAAATGTGTTTCTCCCCCCAGAATCCTGTTTAAAAAACAGCTAAAAATGTGGGGTGTCAGGGGAGCAACTGGGGTTCTCTCTACCAGACTGGGGCATTTGGAGGTTATGCCTCAGACAGTGTTTCCCAAACTCTGGTCCTCCAGGTATTTTGGACTTCAACTCCCAGAGGTCCCAGCCAACTTGACCAACAGCCAGGGATTCTGGGAGCTGAAGTCCCAAAACCTGGGGGACTAAAGTTAGGAACCACTGCCAGATAGCGGTCCTGGGGAGGACAGACGAGAACAGAAAGGGAGAGAATATTTGGTGGAAGGTAGAGTTAATCTTTTGAATCTTGATGTTACAGTTCATCTGTTTGTCTTACAGGAAAAAAGAGAGGCACGTCGTGTTCGAAAAGCAAATTTCTGCTCAATGAGTAAGATAGATGCAGACAGAACAGATGGTGGCCACTGCTAGGTGTGGAAATGTGGTTCTTCTCCAACACCACCATTTTTGCTTTTATTTTTTATTATTATTATAATTTTTATTCATTTTCATCTTCTACACATAATATCGATATAATATACCAATACAGTACAATATCACAATACAATTTGTCTTCATGTCTTCGATTCTTCAATACCATACTACTCAAATATCACAATATCACTGTAATTCAGTTTTCTTCCAAAAATTATCTATCTATCTATCATCTATCTATCTATCTATCTTACAATATTTATATATTCTGTTTGATTTGTGTTCCATCCTTTCAATATACATCCTTCTGATATATGTAATATTTTCCTTCTCATTTCCCTTCCTTCTCCTTCTCCTTTCTTAAACCTTCTTGCATAAATTTCTTCCCTTCCCTTTCTTCCTTACTTAACTCCTACTTTCTCCTTTCTGCTCTTCTTTATTTTCCCTCTTACCTCTCTCTTTTTATTTCTTTTCATCCTCCTTTGTACCCTTTCACTCGCTCTTACCTTCTTCAACTTAACTCTTATCTTCTTCAACTTACTCTGTTATTTGCCTTAACAGTGGATCTGATAACCGAGTAAGGAGATCCTCTGAGTCCTACACAAGGCACAGATCTAAGGTGGAAGAGCCAAACTCCACAGGTCCTGAAATGCCAAGAGAAAGTCTTCATGCTGCTGAGACTGGGGAGCATGGGACATCTCTGGTGGGAAGCATGCCAGGGTACCTGGCCAAGAACACCTGCAGCTCACAGGTCTGGTGCCAGTGCTTCAGAGCATTCATGTACCAAGAGGCGGCAGGACCTCGAGAGGTTTGCAGCCAGCTCCACAATCTCTGCTGTCAGTGGCTGAAGCCAGAGAGACACACCAAGACTGAGATGCTGGACCTGGTGATCCTGGAGCAGTTCCTGGCCATCCTTCCCCCAGAAATGGAGAGCTGGGTTCGAGAGTGTGGAGCGGAGACAACCTCCCAAGCAGTGGCCTTGGCAGAGGGCCTCTTCCTGAGCCTGGCAGAGAAGAAGCCGGAAGTGGAGCAGGTGAGAGCATCTGGCTGCAACAGCATCACTAGGGAGGACTGCACTGGGTGACACCCCAGACTGGGGATATACACTCAGTGGGTGATGCACCCATTGGCAGTGGCATCACTGGGGGATGCAGCCTGCATCAGGTGACACCCCAGAAGAGGGGTGACACCCAACCGAGCCATCCTCTCACCAATGGAGGAAGGGATGAGTACGCCCGGCCTGCTTCACAGCAAGTGACAAGGAGGCTGCTACTGCTGCCATAAGGAGGGCATGACCGGCCCTGCTTCCCTACAGCAATGGTGGTCTCCTCATGAGGTTGCCACCACCATGAGGAATGAGAAGGGATAAGCATGGCTTTTTAGCCCCCCTCCCCCCACTATGGGTTCCTCCCGGCAACCCTATACCTGCAGCATTGTATTTCTTTCCATGAGCTTCATTATTATTATTAATTATTATTATTTACAGTGTTTATACCCTGTCCTTCAGCCCTAAAGGCTCTCAGAGCGGCTTAATGTCTTTTTTCCGTTGAAGACAGTGCCAGATGAGATGGACACTGTGGTCTCTGGGGCTGAGATGTCTCCACTGGGCACAAGAAGCAAGGTAGACCTTGGGCAGATCATCCAGGAAAGTGATGGAGCTGCCACTATAGTTGGTAAGGGACACTGACTTTCCTGTCATCTTCATCTTCTCTCAAGAGACTTCTGTAATTTCTGGACTGCTTTAATGTTCTCCTTGAGCCAACATAGTGTAGAGCTTTTGGATGTTGGACTAGGTGGGTTTGAGTGTTGGACTGGGACTCTGGAGACCAGGATTCAATTCCCTGTTCAGCCATGAAGCCCACTGGGTGACCTTAGAGAAGTCACACTCTCTCAGCCTCAAGGGAAGGCAATGGCAAACTTCCTCTGACTCAATCTAGCAAAGAAAATCCCATGATAGGATTGCCTTAGGGTTGAGATAACTCAGAAACAACTTGAAGGCATAAAACAAGTCTGAGGGTGTATCCACTCTGTAGGATAGAGTCATGGCAATTAAAGAGGTGTCAAACTGCTTTAACTGTGTGAAATCGAAGGCTTTCATGGCTGGCATCCATGGTCTTTTGTGGGTTTTTCGAGCTATGTGGCCATGTTCTAGAGGATTTAAAGGAATCCTGGTTAAGAAACCCTGATTTAGAGCAGGAACTTTTAAATTTGTTTCTATAAGATTTGTTGTATATGGCATGTATCACATACATTGGTTTCTTATCAGTGAGGGATCAAAATATGGCTTTTATTAAAGGCTTAATTTTTAAACATGTACATGGTTTTTAAACTTTTTTAACCTTTCTAAGGTTTTTTAATAGCTTGAAATGTTTAACATGTTTTCATCTGGTTTAAACTATTTATTGATTTTAAATTGGAATTGTCTGAATAGTTTATATTGTTTTATACGTTTGCTTTCCTGAGATGCCATGATAAAAAGGTGGGATAAAACTATTTTAATAAATAAGTAGGTATGATGCAATGTTTTCAAAGGTAACCCTAGTCAAACCGATTTCAGTCAAAGAGTACAGTGGGCTCTCTCCATTCACTTGGGTTAGGGATGAAGAACCTCTGTGAAAGTGAGAAAACCTCAAATAAAAAACCACTTTTTTTAACCTGAAAGAACACTACTTAGGAATCTCTAAGTCCTCCTGTGTAACATCTGCTGGAGGTTAACCATAAAATTGTACTGGAAGACCTATAAATGCCTTGAGCAGGGTCCTCACTAGGTTCTCCAGCACAACCTCTTGTGAAAGATGGCCATAGAGTTACATCAGAGGACCTAGAGATCCCTACAGAGAACACATTAATCAAATCCACAAAAGTCAAGCTGCAAATGTGGAGCGGTGACTGTAGCTCGTTACACACTTCCTCTGTTCCCTTCACAGGTGATGGATTGTACCCGAGGACTCTTTCGGTGCCTTCTCCTGTAGCAGTGGGAATGGATCCAGTCCAGCTGGATCAGGTAGGGGGAGATGAATGAAAAGGGAAGAGTGTTCTTTGGATGACTTGGTTCTGGAACAATAATAAAAAGAGCAGCCAGTGTGGTGGAGTGGTTTGAGTGTTGGGCTCCAACTCTGGAGACCAGAGCTTGAATTCCCGCTTGGCCATGGAAACCCACTGGGCGACCTTGGATGAGTGTCTTTGCTGCTGCTCCAGAATCCCACAGTTTAACAGTTCAGAAATTATCAGACAGCAAAGCTGCAATAACTCGTTTCTTTTTACTAAGGGAGGCCTATATGTTCTATCTGCCTTAAAAGTGTTTAATGCTAAATCTGTTGCACAACTTGTATATGTTACTAGCATTAAGGGATGCGGTGGCTTAGTAGTTAAGACATCAATTCTGATGACTGGAGGATCAGAAGGTTGGCAGTTTGAGGCCCTAGTGCTGCATGATGGGGTGAGCTCCTGTCATTAGTCCCAGCTTCTGCCAACCTAGTAGTTCAAAAGCATGCAAATGCAAGTACATAGATAGGTACCACCTATGTGGGAAGGTAACAGTGTTCGGTGCAGTCATGCTGGCCACATGACCACCAGAGCAGTCCTCGGACACACTGGCTCTTCGGCTTAGAAGTTCGTTACGACTAGACATTCATGTCAAGGGCCTACCTTTACCTTTTACCTTCAGTATTTGGATTGGGGGAATGTCACCTGAAATTGACAGGCAATAGACAAAATTTCTAAGGACCCTTTTTCAACTCCCCAACTGTTTCCTAAACTTGGTGTTATTATTGGAGACAGGCCAAAGCCCTCCCTTGATAAGGGCCCGGTGGTATGCTTTAAAACTGTGGCTGCAGTGGTGTCTTTGGGGTTGGTTCAGGTTTGCTTGTATACCTGCCCCAAGACAATTATGTAAGTTGTTGGCACAAATCTCTGGCAAAAAAAGCATCTTTGGTTGATCTCTCTTCTTCACTCCGTTTTAACTTGGGATTGCAGATGGCCTCTAAATTTCTCAAGCACAGACTGTGGGACATACCTTTTTACATCATGCATTACTGCTCCTATGTAAGCTGCTCGCCTAGTATATTGAATGTATATTACACTGGGCCTTTCCAATCAGCTGACTACATTATAAATTCAACAGTGCCAAAGTATCACAGACTTTTTTCTCAGGACAGATGCAACTTTTTTTTCCACGAAATTGCTCCAAGGCAGATTTGCTGGGGTCCCTTACTTAGAGAGATGGTGACCTTGTCATAATACGGAAGCTGAGTCAAAGAAGCATATTCTTTTGTCCTGTAGCTTTTACAATGAGGCGCACCAGAATCTGATTATCTCACTACTGAGGAAATTTGTTGGATGTTCTGCTCAATTTCATATCAGGTTCTTGTTGGAGGATAAGTTCCCAAATGTAACATTGGCTGTTGCTAAATTTCTTTCAGAGGCACCGAAGGCACAAAGGCACAAAAGGATTAGAGCTCTCTATGTGTTTTAATTAAAGCTGATAGCAATCAATTTATTGTTTTTATTGTACTATTTATTCCTTTTGGATGCTGTTTTTAATTTTATGTGTGAGTTTACTATTGGATATATTGTATCTGTATCATAATAAATGATGATGATGTTTAACTACGTGTTATATGAAAAAATATTTTATTTGTTTTCAACCTATTTAACTGACACTTTATCTGAAAAATTGCCAGGATCAGTTCATATCCCTCAACGGTCAGTCTTTAGGCCCAGACTCTAAATGAGTGCTTCTCAAGCTATCTGATGTAAGAAGCCAGGTTTGTTCTTCCCAGTGCACTAGGGACCACTATTTTGTATTTTATTTTGTTTTGTTTTGTTTATTGCACTTATGGTCACACCTCTGTATCCAGGTTCTTTATACATGGCATTCAACCATCCATGGCATGAAAATAGTCCCAAAAATATACATTCCAAAAAGCAAACCTTGATATTTCCATTTAGCCATATAAGGGATGCCATTTTATTGTGCCATTGTATTTAATGGGACTTAAATATCCATGGATTTTGGTATCCACATGGGGTCCTGGAGCCAAACTTCACCAAATCTCAACATGGGATCCATATTTGTGCCCATTAAAGATCCAGCTTGGCATAGTGATTTGAGCATTGAACTATGACTAGAGTCTCCAGAGTGGCTTGGCCACAAAACCCACTGGGTGGCCTTGGGCACTACACATGCTCTCAGTCTCAGAGGAAGACAGTGGCAAACCTCCTCTGTACAAATCTTGCCAAGCAAATCTCTTTTTAATATGGGTTTATTCAATGCCTGCCTTAGCTCATTTTGGACTGTTATGTAACATGTGGGTGCCAATGTGGTGTAGCAGTTTGAGTGTTGGAGTAGGACTCTGGAGTTCAGGGTTCGAATCCCAGCTCAGTCATAGAAACCCACTGGTTGACCTTCAACAGGTCACACTCTCTCAGCCTCAGAGGCAAGCAAAAGGCAAACACCTTCTGATCAAATATATGATTCTATAATTCTATGATCAATCTTGCCAAGAAAAGCCCATGGTAGATTTGCCTTAGGGTCGCCATAAGTTGGAAACAACTTGAAAGCACACAACAACAACATGTACCATGTGATAAGAAATTGTTTTCTTCTTCTTACAGAATCTAGTGACTTTTGAAGAGGTGGTGGTGCATTTCACAAAGGAAGAGTGGGCACTGCTGGATCCAGGCCAGAAGGCACTGCACAAGGAAATCATGGAGGAGAACTATGAGGTTGTGGCCTCTCTGGGTAAGGCTTCCTCTTTGCCTCAACTCAGAGACTGTGGAAGTAGGAATGGCTCCTGTTGTTGGCCTGTATTTATGCTCTACAATTCTGGACACTGTCCATTCTATATGGGAGATTCTGGGAGTTGTAATTCTAAAATATTACTTTCCCACATGCTGGATATATAGAATATAAAAAGCTGAATTACATGTTGAGATTTATCTGGAATTGTGAAATCCAGAATGCTCCAAAATTGTCTCCATGGGTGGCTGAGATAGTGACACCTCTGCTTTCTGATGCTTCACTGTACACAAATTTTGTTTCATGTTCATGCACAAAATTATTAAAAATATTGTGCATAAAATTACCTTTAAGCTATGTGCATAACAGGTGTACAAAACATAAATAAATTTCATGTTTAGATTTGGGTCCCACCTCCTGAGATAGCTCATTATGTATATGCAAATATTCCAAAATCCAAAATAATAATTAAATAAATCCATAATCCAAAACACTTCTGGTCCCAAGCAGTTTGGATGAGGGAGGCTCAACCTATATTTGTCTTCAGATTGAGAGGGAAATGTCTTTACATAAATAGGGCTTTCGAAACAGACTGACCCAGGAATCTGTTCTTTGTCCCTTTTACCCAGTATTGTCTATTCCAGTTGGCCATCAACTTGGATGTTTTTCCATCCTTGTTATCTGAGTTCCTTTGAGTGAAGATGCTGGGGACTGAATCTCTAACTTGATACATGAAGAGTACCTAAAACTCTATACATTCATAAAATCATAGAGTTGGAAGAGACCTCAAGGGCCATCTTGTCCAATCCCCTGCCATGCAGGAACACACAATCAGACGTATTGTTAATTCTAGTCAACAGTAGCTGTTTACAGCTGCCCCTCACTGAACTAAGCCGGTGTGTTCCTTTAGCAGAAAATTTAAGACAAGAGGTAGAAATAACCTGTACAGAATAGGGATGGGTTCCTACCCCCCCAAAAAAATGCAGTTCAACATGTTTCAGAAAATGTTTTATTTCAGAAACTGTTTTTATTTATTCATTTTCCCACTGATGCTGAAGCTCTACCTCTCATGTCTGCCATCTTCTGAACAAGCATCTCTGCTCATTAATTTTCCCTAAAGGGACTGTGCAGAGCAAACAGTAATATTTAAAGATGTGGCTATGGTAGCAGTTAGCTTTTTCCTTCTCTCTGCTAATGGAACAGTGGGTGGTAATGGCCTCTCTGAAGGGAATTTTACACCAGTCTGAGGTTGGAGGGGACGGTGTCAATGGGGAGAAGGCAATAACAAACTTATTGGCTTCTTTCCAGACTTCTCACCATTTTGCCGCCTCCTGTCCAAAGCATGTCCAGAGGAGGGCGACAAAAATGGTGGAAGGTCTGGAAACCATGCCCAATGACGGGCAGCTTATCCTGGAGAAGAGAAGATTAAGAGAGGTCATGATAGTGATGTTTAAATATTTAAAGGAAGGAGGAAGCTTGTTTTCTGTTGCTCCAGAGAATAGGACACTGTGCAATGGATGCTAAGTACAAAAAAAGAGTTTCCACCTAAAATTAGGACAGTAAGACGGTAATTGGAGTCTCCTTCTTTGGAGGTTTTTAAACAGAAGCTGGATGGCCATCTGTCAGGAATGCTTTGATTGTGTCTTTCTTAATGGGAGGAATTGGACTGGATGGCCCTTGGGATCTCTTCCATTTCTAAGATTCTATCACTCTAATAGGGTTTGTTCCTTGATTTAAGGAATTACTGCCCTTAGTCATGTTTCTGTATTCCTGCAGGTAATGGAAGAAAAAGTGATACAGAAGATGAACCCCAGAGAAGAAATCCTGACGTAAAACAAAAGCAGAGAAAAAGCATTGCTACTTCTCAAGGTGCCATTTGCTGTGAAATCCCAGACTGTCACATAGAGAAGGGACAGAAACTATCTCTGCAGTGTACAAAAAACCTAACTTGGACATTAAATGCTAACAGACATTCAAGAATGAGTGAGACAAAGATGATGTTTAAATGCTCAGAGTGTGGAAAGAACTTCAAGTGGAGGGTACATCTGAGTCTTCATCAAAAAACACACACAGGACAGAAACGTTTCCCATGCCCCAATTGTTGGAAAAGCTTCACTCATTATCGTAGCCTTACTGTCCATCAAAGAACCCACAGCGGAGAGACACCATATAATTGTTCAGTGTGTGGGAAAGGCTTCATACAGAGCAGTAACTTTGCTGCCCATCAAAGAACCCACACAGGAGAGAAACCCTACAAGTGTTTACAGTGTGGAAAGGCTTTTGGACGGAGCACCAGCCTTGCTGACCATCGAAAAACACACATAGGAGAAAAGCCACATAAATGCTCAGATTGTGGAAAGGCTTTTAGACGGAGCAATAACCTTGCTGTCCATCAAAGAACCCACACAGGGGAGAAACCATATCAGTGCTCAGAGTGTGGAAAAAGATTCGGACGAAGGGGTAACCTTGCTTCCCATCAAAGGACCCATACGGGAGAAAAACCATATCAATGCCCAGAGTGCGGAAAGGCCTTTGGAAGGAGCAATAGCCTTGCTTCTCATCAAAGAACCCACACAGGAGAGAAACCGTATGAATGCTTAGAGTGTGGTAAGACCTTTAAACACAGCAGTACTTTTAATAATCATAAAAGAACCCATACAGGAGAGAAACCATATGAATGCTTAGTGTGTGGCAAGACCTTCAAACACAGCAGTACTTTTAGTAATCATAAAAGAACTCACACAGGAGAAAAACCATACGAATGCTCAGAATGTGGCAAGGCCTTCAAACACAGCAGTACTTTGAGTAATCATAAAAGAACCCATACAGGAGAGAAACTATTAAATGCTTACAGTGTTGAAAGAACATCAGACAGAGGAGTAATGTTGCTTCTCATCAAAGAACCCACACAGGATAAAAGCCCTATAAGTGCTTAGAGTGTCGAAAAGGTTTCAGATGGAGGGGCAACCTTGCTTCCCACCAAAGAACCCACATATAGGAGACAAAGACGAACCATATAAATGCTTGCAGTGCAGACAAAATTTTAAGTGGATGATACATCTTATTGTACATCAGATAACCCACACAAGATGGAAATGTTTTTCACACTCACAGTGTGGAAAGAACTTCTTTCATCAAATAAACCATGAAGGAGAGAAATGATATAAATGCTTAGATTTATATCGAAGTAAGAAAACAAAGAGAGAAGCCATATAAATGTGCACAGTACAAGAAGGCATTGAGACAGATGGATAGGATTGCTTTTGTCAAATACAGAGGATAGAAATCGTATAAACAAAGTATGAGTTCTTGCTCATAGCTGGTAAATCCGGGGAGGTGGGGGTGGCTTAACCCCATCCCCCAACTCTTCTGGAAACATAATCCTTCCACTGTTAAGTATATTGAAAGGCTGACATGAGAGATGTAGGGGTGCAGCTGTAAGATAGGACTGCCCCCTCCCTATGTAGTTTTATACTACAATTTGCATGACCCTTTAGGACTATGTTGCTGTTCACCACTATTTTCATGTGTGTGTGTTTCAATAAAAAAATACATACTTTTCCTTAAATGTCCTATGTCCTGGCTGCACTCACCTGCTTTGGAGTAAAAGATGGCAAAGTTGTAATGGTGACAACTAGGTAAGAGCATCCATAATAAATATAAATAAAATGTCAAATATATTTTATAGGCACGATAAATCATTTGATCGCATTCGGTGCAGGGCGATCTGTAACAATCACTGTGGGACTTGAATAACTTTTTATTATGGCATAAGTTTCTGTAGGTTGGAATCTATTTTGTATGTACAGTATGTATCTCTCATTGTACTTTTAGGTATGACTGGAGTCATATGCCATCTTGAGATTGTTTTGAATTGAAGCTCTTGCGCTTCTGAATGTAATGCTTGTATGATATCAACCCCAGTGGTTCAGAAGACTCTCTGTTTGGTTCTTCATAAATGCATTCTAAGGGAACAGGTGCCTTTAAAAATAAATACAGGTAATTTTTGAGAGCTAATGTCATGTAGTGGTTTGAGTGCTGGACTAGGACTCCAGAAGAACAGGGTTCAAATTCCCTCTGAGCCATGGAAACCTACTGGGTCACCTGTGAAAATCACACTCTTTGTAAACCCTCTTTGAACTAATCTTGCTAGGAAACCCCCATGATAGGTTTGCCTTAGGGCCATACAACTTCAAGGTATACAACCACAATGACAACCACAATGATTCAAAATGCTGGTCATGACCTACAAAGCCCTACACAGTTTAGGTCCAGGTCAGGAATACTAAAAGAGAAGGTAGTTCAAGATGGATGGGAGTTTCTCAAGGGGGAGATACTGAAGGTACAATTTCAAACAGTTCCAATGAGGAAAAAAATGGGAGATGTCATAGAATCAGAGAGTTGGAAGAGAGAAAAGAGAGATGCATTGGAAAGTGCAGCCCAAATGGGCCTTGTGCCCTGCTTTTACCTGGCAGAGCCTTTCTGCAGAGGCCCATGGCTGCCTGTGTTGCACTTGTCCTGATGCCAAAAGAATAAGGGACATACTAGGATAATCCTTTTTCCTGTTCCCTTTTTCTGAAAAATAGCGAAACTATTGATTCTGCAGAGTGGTGTGAATCACTTAATGCCAAAAGGAAAGAAATAGCTAGCTAATGACTGTAAGTAGTTATTTTTTACATGAACATCTCACTATTTGTTCTGCTTATAATATGAGGTGGTCCATTGCACTGATTTTTCTCCTCATCAATACATGTACGTTTTGCATTTTATCTTCAAATGAGCATTTGAAAAGGTGGTGATGTAAAGCACCCTTCGCACTAGAATCATGAGTTGGAAGATATCACAAGGTCCATCCAGTCTAACCTCCTGCCATGCAGGAACTTACAATGAAAGCATTGCATGATTGTTGTTACTGTGGAAGCATGTTGTTGTTGGTGGTGTTGTTTGTTAACTGCCCTAAAGTCAACTTCATCCCAAGGCAATGCTATGAATAAGAAACCTCCAAGTCACCTTATCCTTCACTCCCTGCTCAGCTCTTTGATTGAATCCTCTTTTGCATTAGCCTCCCAACCTGAGGCCATCCATCAACAACAGAACAATACACATGCAAATCACTCCTGCATTCCCAGGCTCACACAGTATATATAGACCTACTTTTTCCAGGCAAGCATTCTCTGAAGATGCCAACCACAGATACTGGCGAAACGTCATGAAGAAACATGACCACTTAGACTAAGAAACCCACAAAAAACTATGGTGCTTTACAGACCGCCCAAAAGGGTGATCTGCCGGCACTCATGTTTGCTGTGCGAGGGAACCACAGCGGACAAACCGCGCGGTTCCCCAGCACAGCAAGAAGAACGTGCAAAAAGAAGGTTCTTGCGGCGCTGTTGTGACGTCGCAAGGTGCCAATGGCGCCCTTGCGGCGTCACAAGGGCGCTGAGATGTGCGGACGCTAGGCGTCCGTCACATCAAAATGGCGGCACCCATTTGTATAGGGCGCCGCCATTTTGACGCCCTCGTTACATGCGAGGGCGCCGCCCCTCGCACGTAATGACGGCACCCAATAGGGCCAGTCCAGAATGCGCCTATGACAGTCTCACTTTAGTCATCTCTGCCTTAGAGAACATTGGGCCCATCTTCTGGTCATTTTAGCTTTCCCAACCATACATGGGAATTGGGAATCTGATGGTGTGGCTAAATCCTAACTTTAGTATTTAATGATAATATCTTTGCACTTCAGGATCTCCTCTAGTTCCTTATTTATACATTAATTATTTAGCTTATTATTTTGATTTATTTCATTTATATGCTGCCATTTATTTTATTTGGTGACGAACAGCATCCCAATGTTAAGTTGGAAACCAAAGAGGTAAAAATAAAACATGGCATCTTTCTCTGTCAGGAAGGAATAATAATAATAATAATAATAATAATAATAATAATAAATTTATTTGTATCCCGCCTCTCTGTGTAACACGACCGGGGCGTCTTACAGATTAAAACATACAATCCCGCATCCCAAAATCCCACCCCGCCCAAAATACGATTAAATAATTCACAATTAAAACATACTTTAAAATAACAACAAAAGTAACTACATGAATACCACAATTGTATGTAGAGAGATCTTGTAGCACCTTTGAGACTAAATGAAAGAAAGAGGTGGGCAGCATGAGCTTTATACATATACATATATATAATCGTTCTGTGTGTGTGTGTGTGTGTGTGTGTGTGTGTGTATAGTATCTATATAATTATAGATTTATAATTTATAAATTATATATTGGCCATTTCACAAATACAAACAAAAATCCATCAGTGATCCCTTTATTGGCCAACCAAAATGAAAAATAGACTTTTTGGAAGCTTTTGAAGCTCCATGGGCTTCTTCCTCAGGAAAGATGTTACAAACCAATGAGGAGAAGCAAAAACAACTGGAGATGTTAGTCAGATGCCTCCATTTTGTTTCAGTCCTTAGTGAAGGACTCTCCCTCATAACATCTTTACTAAGGACAGAAGCAACAAAAGGCAGGCATCTGACTGACATCTCCAATGCCTTTGTTTTTCCTTCTCCTGTTTGGTTTGAAATGCCTTTCCTGAGGAAGAAGTCCATGGAGCTTCAAAGCTTGCAACAAGAATATTGTGCATTTCAGTTGGCCAATAAAGGGATCACTGGTGGATTTGTTAAATGGTCAAGACAGCTACCCTGCATTATATATATACAGTATATATATATATATATATATATATATATATATATATACTTTATAAGTTCTACATCTATAATTATATCTTATAGAGTTATATATATATATATATATATATATATATATATATATAGTACAATTATATATGAATATGTACATTGTGCATTTCGGTTGGACTGCACAGGTATCACTGATGTGTGTGTTTATATGAAATACAGTGTGTGTTTATTTCCCTGCATTGTGGGAGCCTTGTGTCGTTATTATATTTTATTTTATAATCTATATATTATTCATAATTTGTATGATTTATTATTATATATTATTTAGACTTATAAACTTGTACTAAGGCCCCGAGGGGAGCCTTGTGGGTCCTTTCTGTTTGTCCTCCATCTTTGAACTTGGCCTGAGCTTTTGAGGCCAGTGTTGCCAACAAGCCTCGAAGATAATTCCCGAAAATGTTTGTCCAAAACCCGCTGAATCCCCCCAGATCCCACGGACTATTCAGTCACAATTCCCAGAAAATTCCCATAATGTTAAAATGGCAGATGTTTTGCAAATAAACGTAAACATAATTGAATAAAAATAACCCTCAAAATCACCATTGAACCAAACAAAGAATGTTTCAGTCCTTTTAAGATATTTATTTTGAGATGAAGGGGGTTCAGGAAGCTTTGTGCCAAATAGAAATGTGTTCGGCTGCAACCGCACTGCAGAAATAAATCCAGTTTGACACCCTTTTAATTGCCATGGCTCAGTGCTAGGGAATCCTGGGAATTCTAGTTTTGGGAGACATTTAACCTTCTCTCTCAGCAAACTCTGGTGTGACAACAAACTACAATTCCCAGGATTTCATAGCACTGGGCCATGGCAGTAAAAACGGTATGAAACTGGGTTGTCTCTGGAGTCTGGAGTGAAGATGCAGCCTGAGTTGGGTCCAAGACACACTGCAGAAATAATCCAGTTTGAGACTGCTTTAACTGCCCTGGCTCAGTGCTAGGGAACCCTGGGAAGTGTAGTTTTGTGAGAAAGAGCTCTGGTGCCACAACGAACTACAATTCCCAGGATTCCCTAGCACTGCGCCAGGAGAGTTAAAGCGGTCACAAACTGGATTATTTCTGCAGTGTGTTTTGGACCTTAGTTATTAAAAATGCTCAAGGTCCAATCCATACTGCAGAAATAATCCAGTTTGACACTGCTTTAACTGCCCTGGCTCAGTGCTAGGGAACCCTGGGAATTGTAGTTTTGTGAGAAAGAGCTCTGGTGCCGCAATGAACTACAATTCCCATGCATCTGAGGAAATACGCTGAAGTCTAGGAAAGCTCATGCTGCCAGCTTTTCTTTCAGTGAGACTCAAAGGTGCTACAAGATCTCTCTATCATCATCCATTATTATTATTATTATTATTATTATCATTATCATCATCATTATTAAATCCAAATGCAGCTGAAGAAGTGGACTTAAACTTGCAACACTGATATCCTGTAGACTCATTCTCTGGGGCTGTGATATGGAAGTGTGCAGGCAATTCCCTTGTTCAACCAGGGAATCCTGGGAATTGTAGTTTGTTGTGACATGTTGAGACTCTGCTTTTACCGGCAGCCAGGGCTCCATGCATGAAATTCTGGGCTTGGTGGTTTGTTGTGCCCAGAATCCCATCATCGCAGGGAGCCTCGCAGTTAGAAGCAGTGCCAAACTGGATTATTTCTGCAGTATGGATGGCAATGGAAAAGGGAACGAAAAGAGAGCCACAAAACAAAATTCTTGGAAGACAGGGCAGGGATGCCAACTGACCAGGTGCTCTGCCCATGCTCAGAGGCATATTTAATCACTAACACACACACACTCAGGGACATCATCACATTCACATCACACAACCCAAATGGTCCTCACAGTACAACAACGACCCTGAGAGGTAGGCTTGGGGCACTCTGCCCAAGCTCAGGAATTCAGAAATTCAATTGTCACTCTCAGGCAGACACAGAAGTCCAGAACATCAAGCCATGATACCATGATCAAGTATTGCCTTTGTGTGCCTGAAAACTTATGTCTTCCTTGGAAATCCAAGGCAATTGGGATTAAGCCAGCCAAGATCCCTCACTCCCTGCCTCTCTCCAGCACTGCAGCCACTTTGCTTTGCCCCTGGAGGCTGAGAATGCCTGAGTGGGGGGGGGGGGGGCAATCACTGTCCTCTCTCTGATTGGCTGAACTATTCCTCCAAACAGTTGGGGTTGGTTGGGCTTGCTCCGTCCTGGCTCTCAGAGGGACTCAGAGAGAGAGAGAGAGAGAGAAAACTGTTACACTCCAGAGGGTTGGTTGCTCTGCAGGCAGCAGTCTGGAGCTGAAAGGGCCAAAGTCGCCGAAAAGGCACTGAAACAGAGCTAGGCGCGAAAATCACACGAAAAGCTCTGAAAAGTCCCCGTTTTCGCGTGAAAGTCGCGAAATTGGCAACACTGTTTGAGGCCCAGTGGGACTAAGCCACGCCCCTTCCCTCAGATGCCCCGCCCTTCCTTCAGGCTCCGCCCATTTCCCCTCAACGGACGCCAACCGCCTCGCTTCCCGCTCAAAGGCTGCAGGGCTCTCAGGGGGAGGAGGAGAGGAGGATCTGATTGGTGGACGGGGTCCTGAGTGGCGGGAGGAACGGGCCAATCAGGGCTCGGAGCCTGCCTTGGGGGCGGGACGGTGGCTGAGGCAGGGCCTTCGTTCTCTCTGACTCTGAGGAGTTTGAGGGAAGAAGAGGAAGGAAGCGGCTTCTCTTGCTCTCTCTCTGAGTCTGTGGAAGAGAAGGACTCAGGGAGAAAGATCCAGCGAGAGACACTGAGGCCTAGACATTCTCAGTATAAACCTATGACTTAGGTATCTTACTCTGAGAGAGGTAGGTAGATGTGTATAAAGAGAGAGGGAGAGGGAGATTGTAAAACCAGGATTAGACCTTGGAGCCCCTTTGAGACTCAAAGGAAAGAGGGGAGACGTTGGCTGCAGGATCTTTCCTTTGGGATGGCTTTGGGTTGGAGTTCCAGTTTTCACGTGTGATAAAGGCCCTAGGTTTAAGTCAGAGGCCTTTGGAGAGGGCAGTTGGAGGGAAGAAGAGGAAGGACTCAGGGAGAAAGAGACCTATATATTCTCATTATACACACACACACATATATATATATATATACACATACACAGACATACACACACTGAAATATTTTACTCTGAGAGAGGTAGGTAGATTTTAACTTGTTAGCCGCCCCAATTGTTCTCAGAGGGGCAGGATACAAATAAATTTTATTATTTTTTATTACTATTATTATTATTATATGTATGAACTGAGAGAGAGAGAGAGAGAGAGAGATGTCTGTTTTTAGAATCCAAAGACAGAACTCTGTCAGTTTGTAAAACCAGGAGCTCAAGAGAAGGCCTTGGAGCCCCTTTGAGGCTCAAAGAGGAAGGAGCTTCCCTGGATTTAACTCAAAGGCATTTGGGCCCAAGAATAAAATTTGCCTTTGGACCCAAATGCATCTGAGGAAGGAGGCTCAGGTCTAGGAAAGCTCAGGCTGCCAACTCCTGTCTTTCAAATTGCATTCAAAGGACCTCTTTAGATATATATTCTTAGATATATCAATTCTGAGACAGAGAGATTCTGAGAATATATATATATATATATATATATATTAAGAGAGAGATTTGAGAGAGAGAGAGAGAGAGATTGTGAGATACATATGGATATTGTTCGGTTCAGTTGCCTTATGTTTTGAGGAGATGAGATTCAGGGTCTGTGTCTTCTGCTCCTCTTCACGGTCTTCCTTCCATGAAAGTAACTGGGGCACAGAAACCCTTCAAAGAGGGCTTCCCTCTCATCCCCAAAAGAAAAGGCAAGAGAACAACAACCGATACGGAAGGAAGGCCCTGCGGAAGGAGAGAAGCAGCAGACGGAGGGAGACATGGCTGTCAGGGGCCTCCAAGCCCTTTCCGGCAGATGGGGGCCCCATCGTGGGGCTTCCTCCACAAGAGCTGTCCAGAAGGGGCTGCCATTGCCCTCCTTTGAGGCTGAGAGAGTGTGACTTGCCCAAGGCCTCCCAGTCGGTCGAGGGAGGATTTGAGCAATATTAAATAAATACAATCCATGAATACTTTCCCAACAAACTCGCCAAAACACACAACCTTCACCAATAGAGAATATGATTCTATGTTTAGAGCATAACTTGCTTTATTCTGAGTCAGACCATTGCTCCATTAGCTCAGTGTTGCTAAATAACTGGAGGCAGCACTTTGAGGATTCAAGGAAGATTCTTTCCAAAATCCTTATTTATTTTTGGTATTTCTAAAGTGGCACTCTAAGGAAGTTTATGCCTGGATTCCTCCATTGCAGTGCTCTGTCTGCTGCTCCTTCTTGCCTCTCAGTAGAAGCTGAGGGTCAGTGCAAAGTACTGTTTGTAACCCACCCTTAGGTTGAATGAAGCACTTGCCTGAGGCACCAGATGTTGGCAGACAGCAGAGGCACTTTCTCTTTGATGGAGGATGCAGTCGAGTCAACTGCAGTTTATCCAAGGATGAAGGGGTTACCCAAAGAAAGGGGGGTACTGGCAAAGGTCCCCACCAACTATCAGCATCACTTAAAATGTTGAGGGAATTCTCCTAAGCTTGGAAGAAGCGGGGTACCTTTAGGATCGTTGACATCTGTGTGTACCAGAACTCCCTGAGGAGGGCTCCATGTTTGGGTGAATGAAGAAGGTTTCATTAAGAACTATGCAAGAGTGCAATGAAGCACAATAAGAATTCAAACATAAACAGCATTGAGAGCTAAACAAAATGGCAATCTGGAAACTGGAGAGCGAAGTTGGAGAGGTGCAGAGGGGTGATAACTCCCTGTCCCAAGAGGAGACCATGGACATTGGGAGTGGTTCAGACTGGGGTCTGAGAGTGAGAAAGTGAGAGGGAGATGCTCTCTATGCCCAGGAGGGAGCCAGGTTTTGGGACCAAGATTGATATCTGAGCTCCTACCCTCAAGGGGTGGGCTATCTTGCAAGGTAACAAAGACCCAGGAATCGACATTGGGATTCTGGACAAAATCAGTGATTGGATGAGGACAGCCCCAGGCTGGATGGAGAGGGCTGTTGGCTGGAAGAGGGCAGAGGGCAGGTGGACCGAGTTGGCTTCTCCTTCGCCTCCTGATGCAAGAGGAAAGGGCAAAGGGCCTGGGCTGAGGAAGGAGTCAGAGCCCCCATTGAGCTTGGATTGCAGCATTACCTGGGTCACAACCATGTCCTCAGTCTCTGCTCCTTTCTCATGGGAAATACACCTGGGATTCCAAAGGTCATCCTGGGACCCTTAAGAACATGTTGGCTCCAGATTTGAAAATATGGGGAGCCCAAATACATTGCAGGGTGTACTGACATGGGGTGTCACCTTGTATTTTACTTCAGTTAACAAAATGTCCTGTAAGCAATGTAGAAAGATTAAAAAGCAACATCATTGCTGCTGACAGAGAGGTGCTAAAAGGGGGAAAGAAAAAGGAAAGGCAATAGGGAGAGAGCAAGTGGAAGGATGCTGCGTTGAGAATCTGAGTAATGTGGATTTAGTTGTAAAACGTCTCCTTCTCTCAAGAGCGTTTACATGATCTCTTGTTTTCCATGCTTCTTTTGGGAAGAGCCATGCAGAAGAGCTTTGGGGAGAAGATGCTCAGTTCTGAGGTCCAGCGCCAGCACTTCAGGCAGTTTGTCTTCCAGGAGGAGGCTTTGGGGCCCCGAAAGGTTTGCAGCCAGCTCCACAATCTCTGCTGCCAGTGGCTGAAGCCAGAGAGACACACCAAGGCTGAGATGATGGACCTGGTGATCCTGGAGCAGTTCCTGGCCGTCCTTCCCCCAGAGATGGGGAGCTGGGTTCGAGAGTGTGGAGCGGAGACAACCTCCCAAGCAGTGGCCTTGGCAGAGGGCTTCCTCCTGAGCCAGGCAGAGGAGGAGAAGCAGGGAGAAGAGCAGGTGAGCTCATTTGGAGGGGATATTATTATTGTTGTTGTTGAAGGATTTTGAATATTATTGTACCTGGAAGACATGGTTTGTAGCCAGATTACTAACTGGGTTTGGTTACAGGAAACCTGTGACTCCCCTTATAAAGTGGTTTGCTGGTTATTGATTCAGCTCAGGCCCAGTTCATTGTGCTGGCTGTGTCCCGTAAAGCTCCATCTGAAGGAGGAAGAGGAGCAGCTGAGGTCTTTTCATCTGATCATTTTGCTGGACCATCACTATTTCTTTGGAAGGGATTTTGAAAATTCTTGAACCAACTGAGGCTTAATGTAAACAAGAAAATAGAGTATGCAAAGCGATCTTGTAGCACCTTTGGACTAACTTCAAAAGAAGTTGTAAGATAAATACACTAGAAGATCCTTTTGCAAACTGATATTTCAGACTTACACAGCTATGTCTCTGAACAAAAAGGGGCTGCTGGTTACTGGGAAACTGTGACTCCCCCTTTAAGCAGCTTTGGTGGTTATTGATTCAGTTCCAGGCACAATTCATCCAGTTGGTTATGTCCTGTATAGCTCTGCCTGGCTTCCTTTCAGTCTTTTTGAAGGAGTGTCTTCTCCAACATGAGTGTATCCTCATGGTCCTGTCTTGTGGGAACGTGGGATCTCAGAGGCTTCCCTTGGGGTCTAGAACTCCCTTCCTGGGGAGGTTAGACTGAAACTAGTTTTAGTGAAGTGTGTTTCTATTGTTTTAATCTTTCCTATTAGCCTCTGATGTTTTAATAGTTTCACTTCTGCAGATAGCTTGTTTTGAAATAAAATTTGTGTATGCATTTATTTTTGTGTCTTCTTCTTGTTGTTGTTGTTCTACTTGTTCTATTTGCTGTAAATCACCGTGATTCCGAGTCCTGAGGGGGGAAAACAAGGGCTAGAAATGGAAAAAATAGTCATAATAATGATGTAAATCTAGCTACCATTTCCCAGGTTTTTTTCTTTCTTCCTTTCTTTTCCTAATTCTGTCAATATGGTTTTGCATCAGGCTATAAAAATGTCTCAGGTGCTGTTTAGGTTTACAAAGTGTAAGCTAATGGCCCTCAACAATCTGGATACTCATTTTAGCGACCTCCTCGGAAGGATGCAAGCCTGAGTCGAGCTTGAGCCCTTTTGCTAGTATTGAATTCGCTACCTTATGGTTTGTGAGCGAGTGGCTGCAGTACAGCATTTAACCACTGTGCCACCATGACAGGAAGATGATGGTGTTTATCACACAGAGTTTTCTGCAGCTCAGATCCGGGTTGACTGCAGGTCCACAATGCGAATTCACATTATAACGTGAATGTGTTATCAGACGAGATTCCTTTCTATGAGCACTCCTTCTGTGGGGCTTCCGCAGTGATTCCAAAGTGACCCCTCATTTTGGTAAAATTGGAAAAAAGTGAATTCACAGAATTCGCTTTCAAGCTTACTTCAATTTCACTTCGAATTGGTCTGGTGTGGAAGATCACTCCGATGTCGCCCCCCTTGGCCCCCTGCGTCCTGCTCCTTCCTCCCCCCCTCCTCCTCCTTCATGCTATCTCGTCCTTTCTGCAACCTTGCCGCCCATCCCACCATCCCCTGACTGCTCCTTCAGCCCGATCCTGGCCCTAGTGCCCCCCATGACCTATCCCATCATGCCCTGCCTGCTCCTGCATCCCAATCCTGGCCCCAGTGACCCCCTGCAACCAATCCCATCATCCCCCGCCTTCTCCTGCATCCGAATCCTGGCCCCCAGTGACACCCTGCGACCTATCCCATCATCCCCTGGCTGCTCCTTCAGCGTGATCCTGGCCCCAGTGACCCCCTGCGACCTATCCCATCATCCCCTGACTGCTCCTGCATCCCAATCCTGGCCCCAGTGACCCTCTGTGACCAATCCCATCATCCCCCACCTTATCCTGCATCCGAATCCTGGCCCCCAGTGACACCCTGCGACCTATCCCATCATCCCCTGCCTGCTCCTTCAGCGTGATCCTGGCCCCAGTGACCCCCTGTGGCCTATCCCATCATCCTTTGATTGCTCCTTCATCCCGATCCTGGCCCCAGTGACCCCCTGCAACCTATCCCATCATCCCCTGACTGCTCCTTCATCCCGATGAAGGATGACAGCTAAGGAGGGGGCAGGGAAGGAGGACAGTGTCTAGAGTCCCATTGAGCATGCGCAAGGGTCCCAATTAAAATCGTTGAACCCTCAAAGTATGTTCCGGTGTGGTAATACAATTTGCACTCACCACGCTTTGCTTGAGTCCGCATCGCGTGAATTGCTTGGAATCAAACTGACTTTGCTTCCCCCTCGATTTGGAAGGGCAACGGAAAGGCAACCAGGTGTGGTAAAACATCACATTTTAACATGAATTCGCATTGTTAGACAGAAGTGACTCTGGATCTGGTGTGAAAAAACTTCATGTTTTGTGTTGCTAGAACAGGAGTGACTGCGGATCTGAGCTGCAAACCCCACATGTATGATAAGGCTTGAAGAAACACTAGCAAATTCTAAGACTGTGTTTGTGTATATGAGGAAGAATGCTCCAGTGCACCATGCGGAATTGAGCTGAGTGGATGTCATAACCTTACTGAACTACAAATCCCAAAATACAGCAGCAGGCAGGCACAGCATTTAAAGCTCCCGAGCCCCATTTTAAGAGTGTAAAACGAATTTACACAAATAGTTTAATCCTAAAATTAAATGCCTCTTCAGAAGAACCTCAGCAGTCATGAGTGAAACTCTGTTCAGGAGCAGAGGTTTGTGTCTCCAGCTCCTTCCAGACTTGGCAGTGGCCTTTGTTTTCCTGGCTGGCAGTCTTCTGCGTATGGACTCAGTTTTCCCCCAGCTCTAACAAATGTTTCTCTCTTTCTCCTCCCTCCCCATTTCTGCTTCTGCTGCAGGACTTGTTTGTGAAAGAGATGGCTGAGAAGGAGAAGTGTCCTTTTGAATCCAGTCAAAGACAGCAGCCGAAGTGGATCACGCAAAACAGAGAAGGGATGTCCTCAACAATGAGTAGGGACTAAGAGGGTAGTTTCCGCTTTGACTCCCTCTTCTCAAATATGTCTGAAATATCCAGACTCTATCTATTGCAGCACTTGGACCATTTTATATAGCCTAAGTAGCACTTTGAAATTACAGGCATACCTCAAGTTAACAAAGCCTCTGACATTGAAGTATATTTTACAAGGACTTTTTATACCTGACCAGCCTTCCTGTTCCTCTTCATCCTCTTGTGTTGCTAGCTTTTAAAAGCAAAATTGAAAGATGGTGATGGAGGATATGAGAAGCGCAGATTTCAGTATCCAGTTACAGTGGCATGTCTACAGACAACAGTGCAATAAAGACTGATGTGGGAAATGGTGTATGCTGCATGGCACATGTAGGAGGGACTGTAAGGAGAGAGAAGGGTTAGACATACTCCTTCCTTTTTGGTTCCAGGAGACAGAATAAGGATCGGGTCTAAGTGTACAAGCACATCTCTTCACCCTGATGGACTCAGAACACCTTCTGGGAGGCTAGATCAGGTAGGGAACAGGATCTCAAGTGAGCCAACAAAGGGCTGGGCTGGGTGCCTGTCTCCCTTTGAAAACTCCCTGGTCCCCACAGAATCTTGTTCTTTCCGTTTGCTTCCATCACAAGTTGCCACTGTAAGGAGACTTTGGATGGCATGCTGTAAGCATTTCAGTTTTCTTGAGCAACTTGAAAGAATTAATTTTCTCTTTCTGCAGGTGACCTTTGAGGAAGTGTCTGTGGATTTCACAGAGGAGGAGTGGGCCCTGCTGGATCCAAGCCAAAAGGCCCTTCATCGGGAAGTGATGGAGGAGATTCTGGGGACCCTGTCCTCTCTGAGTAAGGCTCCCTCTTTCTTGGGATTGTGCAGTTTAGAAGTGCTGAAAAGTAACCCTGAGGGTTATTCTTCAATCTTGATAGATTACAGCAGGCTGAGTGGTTTTCTTTCAGCTTTGCTTATGTCTCTGGCCTCTCTTCCGAGAAAGACCTTTAGTAGCAGATCCTGATCAAGGTCCCAGTGCATGATGTGAAGTTCAGCTGGGCTCCTGAGCTTGGACCACTGGGAGGAGTGTTGGGGGTTTCACTAGCTGTATCCCCCACACAAGGGGCCTGGTTTGCCTCCTCCAATTGCCGCTGTGGCCCCATCCAACCACCATGAAAAATAAAATGAAAGATTATATTGTTAAGGGCAATTGAGAAAGCGGAAGTAGAAATCAGCCACATCTTGCATCCTTGCTCCCACTTACTCCTGTTCCTCCCAATGAATCCTCTAAAAATGGATACAGAGGGAGAGCCTTCCAGGGAGGGGAGGGCCAGATCTGGAGGAAGTAGCTACCATTACTTTCCCAGACCTTCTTGCCAAAAGACAGAGAAAGCCAAGCCCTGGTGTGGACCCAGTGGCTAGTTAGCATATAGTGATACTTATGTGAACTTGCCATAGGGTTTGTCATCAAGATTTGTTCAAAAGCAGTTTGTCATTGCCTTTCTCTGAGGCTGAGAGGGTGTGACCTTCCCAAGCCCACTCAGTTCATTTGTACCCTGGTCTCCAGCGATCTTAGTCCAACACTCAAACTACTACATGCTGGTTCTCCTTTGGCCCCTTTAGATAACAAGGGATTTCATGTTCTCAGTAGAAGAACAAATTTTGGGACTGAGCAAACTGAACTGAACTAGATAACGAAGGTATAGTTGGACCTCCTGATCCACATATAAATTCCAAAAAGCAAACCTTGCCAATTATTTAAGAGGCAGGATTTTACTCTACTATTGTATTTAATAGGACTTGAGCAGTCCCAGAAGATAGCAATAGTCTTCTGTATCTACTCTGTTGTCTAGATATTTTAGGATTAGAAATTCCAAACATTTTCAAAAATTTATTAGGAAACTCTTACAGTTGGCACTTGGTATCTGAGGGGGTTCTGTTCTGGACATCCCCCCAACACACATGAAAGGCAAAAGACACAGGACCTCAAGTCTCATTCTTCCCAATGGCAGATCTCATGTGTGCGCCGCCATTGGGGAGAATGTGATGGGACCAGCTGTGGATGTTTCAGTGCGCAAATGACAGGCCCATAAAAAATCGACTGTACGTTGCAAAAAATGTTCTTTAACTGCCCTGGGTCAATGCTAGGGAATGCTGGGAGCTGTAATTTATTGTGGCACCAAGGATCTCTCTGATAGAGAACACTCAATGTCTCACAAAACGAAAATTCCCCGGATTTCCTAGCATTGAGCCTGGGCGTTTAAAGCAGTCTCAAACTGGATCATTTTTGCAGTGTGTTTTGGACCTACGGGAACCTTATCTTGCTGTTCCCCAAACTAATTTTCCCACGACTTGAGAATTTCTTGTTAAGATACGTCATACAAATAAAAACTGCTGAAATGGAAAAGTGCCAGAAATTAAGTCCACAGAGCGATGCTCTAAAGTTCTTTCTTCAGATGAATTCATCAGCCTGTATTTCAGCATTACCTGATGAATGTAAAAGCTGGGAGCTGATCCCCAGTCTCCAGGGATGCAAGACCACTTGCTGCACAATACTGATTCTGCATTAATGCCGCCAAGCACAATCTGTTCCGTTTGTGAGAAGTTCCTCTCCTTTCCTGGCACATTTTACTCAAGATCAGAAACAATCCAGACGTTGCTTGCCCAGAGGCTTACAATGGGAAAGGGACAGCAGAATTAAATCCTCTGTCATGGACAGAAATGAGGTACAGTGCAGCCGTGTCATAAATGGCTCCCAGCATATGCTAGAAGCCGCGCTTGAAATGAGCCCCATTAGTTCTAATAGGGCTTGAGCTTACACTTTTCCCCCCCCTTGTGTGGGGTTGGTGGTCCAGAACGGATCCCCTGCATACGGGAAGGGCCAACTGTATTTGATTAATTCAGAAAATGGTTTACTACATAAAGGAACAACTCAATTAGATAGTTTGTCAAATATACGAGGCCCTGTAATTTCCAATGTTAGTTGTGTTCACCCAGCCCTAGAAACCATTGAGGAAATACTGGCCACACTCAGAGATGCACATCCACCATTGGAAAGGGACATTAGAACAGGAAAACCAAGATAATTGTCGGAGTGTGAGACCAGAACCCTGGGCAATCAACCAGTCAGTTTGATTAATAAATCAACAGCACTTTATTGATAGCTCCAGAATCAGCAATGCTCCATCACTTAGCTTCATAGCTGAGACTGGCCCCTCCCAGCCAAGCCAAAGCCTAAATTCCCCCCTTAGCTGAACTACTCCGCCCCTAGCAAAAGCCCGCACAAGAAAACCTCTCCTTCACCACCCTGGTTCCCATCCTCCATTATTTCCCCCTCAACTGCTCTTCTCCAATACTGAAACTACATCCCCAGCCTTTGAGAGCAAGGCCTTCAAGGACACTAGATAAGCACCACCTGGCCCAGCAAGGCCCTACATATCTCTATCTCTAAAAGCCTAGCTAAAGCACACCCCATCCCCCATCATCCACATCTACCATACATCTGATGGAATACATCAGGATTCTAACAATAATTGTGTTTAAGGTGATGGATGAGGCGGGAGATGAACTGAAATTACTAGTTCCTAGTTCTCTTCCAACTCTATGACTCTTTTTTTTAATTCTATGATTCTATGGTGCCAAAATCCTTAGAGCTGCCTGCTTTCAATGAAAGAGAACTTAACTCTTAGCATAAACAATGAAGAGATACTGGAGTCCCATCTCTATTTATGAGGTTTTCTGATATACATTTTTTTCTGATCAGTATTTTGTCTCCTTTCCAGGCAGTGATGGGCAACTGAAAGAGTGTAAAGAGAAGCCATGGCAAGCATTGATGCCAAGAGACCTGTGCAAACAGGTAAAAGAGAAGGAAAGAAAAACTGACACAGAAAACGAGTGGAGAACCACAATCCAAAGAACAATACAGAAACAAAAGAAAAGAAGTAAATATCTTTGTCTTGCACATGACAGAAGGTTCAGTTCTAAAGCAACTCTTACTCTTCAGAAGAGAGTTCAGACAAACGGGAAAGCAATCAAAGATGGTGAGTGTGGAAACGGCTCCAGTTTTATTTCAATTAAACATGTTAACAGACGAATGAGACCATTCAAATGCTTGGAGTGTGGAAAACATTTCACTCAGAAGACAACACTCAACTATCATCAAGCAGCTCACAGAGCAGAGAAGCCATTTAAATGCCTGGAGTGTGGGAAAAGTTTCATGGAGGAAAGAGCCCTTACTGATCATCAAAAAACTCACACAAGAGAGAAATGCTTTAAAACCCTACAGTGTGAAAAAGGTTTCATTCCTCATCAATCAACTCACACAGAGGAAAAAATCTTTAAATGCCCGGAGTGTGGAAAAGGTTTCGCTCGGAAGACATACCTCACTCGTCACCAAGTAACTCACACAGGAGAGAAACCTTTTAAATGCTTTGAGTGTGGAAAAGGTTTCGCTCAGAAGACATACCTCACTCGTCACCAAGTAACTCACACAGGAGAGAAACCTTTTAAATGCTTTGAGTGTGGAAAAGGTTTCGCTCAGAAGACAGACCTCACTCGTCACCAAGTAACTCACACAAGAGAAAAACCATTTAAATGCCTGGAATGTGGAAAAGGCTTCACTGGGAAGACACAACTCACTTATCATCAAAAGACTCACACAGGAGAGAAACCATTTAAATGCCTGGAGTGTGGAAAAGGTTTTGCTCAGAAGACAGATCTCACTCGTCACCAATTAACTCACACAGGAGAGAAACCCTTTAAATGCCTGGAATGTGGAAAAAGTTTCGCTCGGAAGGAACACCTCTCTTTTCACCAAGCAACTCACACAGGAGAGAAACCCTTTAAATGCCTGGAATGTGGAAACGGTTTCGTTCGGAAGACAGACCTCACTTATCATCAAAAAACTCACACAGGAGAGAAACCCTTTAAATGCCTGGAGTGTGGAAAAGGCTTCAATTGGAAGACACACCTGTCTTCTCACCAAGCAATTCACACAGGAGAGAAACCCTTTAAATGCCTGGAGTGTGGAAAAGGCTTCGCTTGGAAGACACAATTCTCTTCTCACCAAACAACTCACACAGAAGAGAAACCGTTTAAATGCCTGGAATGTGGAAAAGGTTTCACTCGGAAGACATACCTCTCTTTTCACCAAGTAACGCACACAGGAGAGAAACTTTTTAAATGCCTGGAGTGTGGAAAAGGTTATATTCAAAAGATACACCTCACCTATCATCAAAAAACTCACACAGGAGAGAAACCCTTTAAATGCCTGGAGTGTGGGAAAGGTTTCATTGTGAAAAGAGACTTCACTCGTCACCAAAAAACTCACACAGGAGAGAAACCGTTTAAATGCCTGGAGTGTGGAAAAGGTTTCATTGTGAAAAGAGACTTCACTCATCACCAAAAAACTCACACAGGAGAGAAACCGTTTAAATGCCTGGAGTGTGGAAAAGGTTTCATTGTGAAAAGAGACTTCACTCGTCACCAAAAAACTCACACAGGAGAGAAACCCTTTAAATGCCAGTAAATAGCCTTGCCTGCAGACATGCTTGCCAGATGGTCACAGAGTAGTTTCTGACAATGCTGGCTCTTTGGCTTACTAACAGACATGAGGACCACTACTTAGAGCAGGGGTAGGCAACCTTTTGGAGCCGGGGGCCGGGTTGGTGTCCCTCAGACAAGTTGGGGGGCCAAAGCTGGGGGGTGGAGCTTCCACCCTCCCGGGGCGGGGCTGCATGCTGGGGGCGGAGCTTCCACCCACCAGGGCGGAGCCACCCTCTGGGGCGGAGCCACCCTCCGGGGCGGAGCCTCCACCGAAGCCCTGCAAGGAGGAGGAGGCATGTGCCCGCCCTCTCCTCCTCGGTCCCTTTCTGGACAAACACCCCCAACCTGCATTCCAAAACACACACAACAGCACAGTTGTGCATTTCACATGGCTTTACTTAACATGGCCTCTTGCATATTTCAGAGGCTTATTCCATAACCAAACCCCTTGGGTTTAACACTTAGCATGGTTTAACATGGCTATGCATATTGAACATGTGAAAGTGGTTTCACCGTTCTTGGACCAAGTGTACTTCTCAGAAATGTGTACTTGGTCAAGGGACTTTGGTTTTTCTTCACTGCGCATGGGTTTGTAAAAATCACAGCAATTTACATTGGCCTTGCCTCAGAGGCTTTCTGATATCAATATCACCATTAAAGAACCAAAAACACACAGAAAAGGCACTTTGGAAAGTCACACTCTCTTGGCTTCAGAAACAGTGCGTGCATGCCTCTCAAGCTGACTCATATCATTATCATCATCAACATCATCACCACACTATCATTGTCAAAGCAAGGGAGACTTGTTAGCATTAAAAGCACACAAAACACACTTTGCAAGGTCACACTCTCTCAGCTTCTGAAACAGTAGTTGCATGCTTCTCAAGCTGACTCATCACCATCACCACCACACTATCATTGTCAAAGCAAGGGAGACTTGTTAGCATTAAAAGCACACAAAACACACTTTGCAAGGTCACACTCTCTCAGCTTCTGAAACAGTAGTTGCATGCAATTAAAAAGAATGCAAAATAAAACAAAAAAACCCATGTGGCCTCTGGCCACTCACCACCTTCTCCTCTTCCTCCTCCTGCTCTTCCTCTCTCCTCTTCCTCCTCCTGCTCTTTCTGTCTCCTCTTCCTCCTCCTGCTCTTCCTCTCTCTTCTTCCTCCTCCTGCTGCCCCCATCTCCTCTTCCTCCTGCTGCTGCCTCCTCCTGCTCTTCCTCCCTGCTCTTCCTCCTGCTCTTCTTTCTTCTCCTCCCCCCTCCTCCATGCGCCTGGGGCCAGGACGGAGGAGACAGAGGAGGAGGTGGGCAGCGTGGGGCTGCATGAAGCCAGGCGGGGAGGGCCGCACGGAACCCCGCGGGGAGGCGGGGAGGGCCGCGCAGGGCCCCACGGAGCCGCGCAGAGCCACGCAGGGAGGCGGGGATGGCCCCACGGAGCCCCGCGGGGAGGCGGGGAGGGCCACGCAGGGCCCCGCGGAGCCGCGCAGAGCCCCGTGGGGAGGTAGGGGAGGGCGGCGCTGGTCTTCATCCTTTGCCTCCTCCACCCCAGGCCGCGCGGCCCTCCTCTTCCTCCTCCGCCGCCATTTTGTTTATCAAAATGGCGGCGAAGTCTCGCGCGACCTTTCCCATCCTGGGAAAGGTCGCACGAGACTTCGGCTGCCATTTTGAAAAATAAAATGGCGCCCGGAGCTGCACGGAAACGGCAGCAATCAGCGGCAGGACTGCGCGGGGGCCGGCAGAAATGCCTCCGCGGGCCGGATCTGGCCTGCGGGCCGTAGGTTGCCGACCCCTGACTTAGAGTCAAACACAACTTGACAACTTTATCAATGGGGAATACCTTTACCTTCATGTGGAAAAAGTTTCACTCAAAAGACAAAATTTCATCATTATCAAAAAACTCACACAGGAGAGAAATCATTTCAGTGCTTGTAATTTGGGAAAGTGTATATTCAGAAAGCATTCCATACTTATCATAAAAAAAATTGCACAAGAAAAAAGCCATTTAAATGCTTTGAGTATGGAAAAGGTTTCATTCAAAACCATCAACCAATTCACAGGGCAGAAGGAATTAAAGGTATGTGACTATTTAAAATTTTCATGTTCTCCAGAAGATTAAAAATGTTTTGTTTTTATTTAGTATGTGCATATTGTTAGTTTAAATAAAAAGTGTGATCAAACATGTTAAATTCTTCCTCTCTCTTTTTGTGGTGAAATAACCATTATTTCCATGTTATTGTTGATAAATCTGTTCCGATGTCGACTCATTGGTACCAAACCTCTTTTAATGAAGCCTAAGCATATCCCTCTCATCTATGATGTGAATCCATATTTACTTATATCCCCCATTCTCCCAAAATTGGGACTGAAAGCTGTTTACAGTTTAAAAGCACAATACAGTCCCAGTGCCCAGCCAGCCTTCTAGAGACAGAGAGCCTTAGTCCTGCCTCTGATGGCAATGCTAGGCCTTTGGGTCTGGACTGCAGCTGCTTAGACTAGTCCAAAGCAGGAGCTGAGAAGAAGAAGCCGAGAGGGGAGTGAGCCGGCTCTTCAAGACCCAGGAAGCCCTTTGGTTTAGAAGGGGACAGAGGGCCACCACTTGGAACCATAGACTTGGAAGGGGCCACAAATGCCATCCAATTCATCATCCAATTTGATTTAGAGAAATCAAGTGTCAGTTGATGGCCCATGAGACTCCTTCCAACTTTATATGATGGTTTGATGGATTGATACTCCTGCTATGTAGGAAGACACAATGAAAGCCCCCCTGACAGATGGCCATCCAGCCTTTGTTTCAGAACCTCTAAAGAAAGAGATTACAATACACACCAATTTAACCTGTTCTAATGTCGAATAGCCTCAGGAAATTATTCTTCTTCCTAACGTTTAGGTGGATATGTTTCGAGCAGTAAAAAAAACAACAACCTTGCTTCAATGTAAGTGTCCATGCCCCCCCCTTTTTTCTTTGAAGATGGGGACAACATTTGTTCTCCTCCAATCTGCTGGGTCCTCTCCTGTTCTCCCAGAAATCTAGAAGATTATTGCATGTGGCTCTGAGATGACTTCTGCCAGTTCTTTTAATGATGTTGGATGTCGTTCCTCTGGCTTTGGAGCCTTGAATTTGTTTGGAGTAGCCAGGTATCCAGTCTTACCTCTTTACCCATTCTGTCTTTATCAGTATCCATTTAATTTTCATAGCAAATTTCCATCGATGGAAAAACCAAGAGAAAGAAAATCAACTCATTTGAAATGTGTTGCTGGAGAAGATTCACTTTGTGATCTGGCTCTGCTCCGCTAGGTAAATCAATTCCAAAAAGTCCCTCATTCACACTATGAATTGGGACCTTTTTTGAAATTGCTGATTTTTGACTGGCCTCTGGGCTCCTTGCCCTGGCCTTCTCTCCCTCCTCCTCCTCTCTGCTCCCTAACCCTGCCCTGCCTTGGTCCCAGGGTTGAGTCGAGAGCAAACGGAAACCGGGGGAGGGAGCAGGGAGGAGGAGGGATAGAAGGCTCCGTTGGGGTTTGCCACTGCTTTAACTCTTTCTGGCTCAAGGCTATGGAATTCTGGGAGTTAGAGTTTGTTGTGGGGCCAGGAAACAGAGCACTGCAGGCAGGGGAGGGAGTGGAGAGGAGGAGGAGGAGGAGGACGGGGAATTTCTTTTTATTGCTAAAGGAAAACTGATAGCAAAAGTGATCGACTGGCTTAGCAGCCACTCACTCCTTTGCAAGTAGTTGCTTTGCCAATCTATCAATTTTGCAATTAGTTTTTATTTATTTTTTAAAAAGGACCCCAAAAGGCAGCAGAGTGTGTGTGTGTGTGTGTGTGTGACATCTCTGATGGATGACACACAATCCCGCTGCCATTTGCCCCTCCCCTCTGAAAGATTCTATCCCCATCTGGCATTCCCACTTATTGGACGTGGGTCAGCATCGAATCAAATCAGGGTCAGAATCGATTTCCAATGGCAACTAGGGGCATATGGCTCGAATCAAGATCCAAAGTTTTTGGTAGTGGGAATGACCCCCAAGCTTGCTCCATTGTAAATGTGATCTCTCTTCCAATATTTAAGCACAGTTATCATGTTACCCCTTAAATCTTCTCCAGCTCCCAGCTCCTCACAGGACATGGTTTCCATAGCTTTCCCCGCTTTGGCCGCCCTCCTCTGGACATGCTCCAGATTGTCAGGAGTCCTCTTGAATTGTGGATTCCAGGTGAAGTCTGATCAAAGCAGAATAGAGGGGGACTATTACTTCCCTCTATCTAGACCTTCCACTCCTATTTCTTTCCTTCAAAATCTACAAAACAGTGGGCCCATTCACACTACGAAATAACCCAGGGATGGGGATGAGGCCAGTGCTTGCTGCTGTGGCTGCTGCTGGTTCTGCGCTGGGGCAGGAAAGTTGGCTGGGCAGCATCTCCCTCTCCTCTGGCAGCCCTCCTCAGGAGGAGCAAGGAGGATGGGGCTGGAAGCAAGTAGTCCAAGAGCCAAGGACCCACCAGCCACTTGGCATCTCCCATCCCTCCCTCCCTCCCTCCCTCCCTCCCTCCTTCCTCCTCCTCCTCCTCCTCCTCCTCAAAGTCACCGTTATTGAGGAGGAAGGGAAAGGTTTTTCATTGGGGCTGGATGACCATCTGGAGAGTGTGTTGTGGTTGTGTCTTCCTGCATGGGAGGGGGTTGGACTGGATGGCCTTGGAGGGGGGGGTTCCCAAAGGTGACTTGGAGAGGACCATTTGTGTGTGAGAGCAGAGACACTGACTACATGGAGAAGATGGTGAAATGCAAACAGGTGACAGAGAAAAGGCAGAACTTAAGTACTCCACACGTCCTTGTCCTGGGCCAGGAACTGCAGAACTGGGGCCTGGAGGAAGAGTCCCAAGAGGAGGCTGAGGAAGGGACCCAGGCAAGGCTTCCAGACGGGACCAGCCTGCAGTTCTCCCTGTTGCAGAGCAGCCAGCCCTCCCTCTTGAAGGGCTTCAGCCAGCTTCTCTGGCGGAATTGCGGCAAGACTCTCTGATGAGAGAGAGGACACCGCTGGGGTCTTAGGTCCTCAGTCAAGGAGGAGGAACAAAAGGATCCAGCAAAAGAGAGAGCTAAGATGCTCAGCCAGGCTGCAGGCTAAGCAACAAGCAAGCAAGCTCTGATTAGAACTAACTGGTGTCAGGCTATTTAGGGGCTGAGTTTGCCTAAAGAGTGGCTGGAAGCAATAAGTCTGTTTTCTGGCTGCCATTCTTGTTACCTGTTTCCAGAACCCTGCATTCCTGCTTCCTGGGTGCCAGAGACTTCTGTCCTGGGCCCAGTGCTATTCAACATCTTTATCAGTTACTTGGATGGCAGAATTAGGGGCATGCTTATCAAATTATCATAGAATCCTAGAGTTGGAAGAGACCACAAGGGCCATCCAGTCCAACCCCATTCTGCCATGCAGGAAATCCAATCAAAGCATCCCTGACAGATGGCCATCCAGCCTCTGCTTAAAGACCTCCAAGGAGGGAGACTCCACTACACTCCGAGGAAGGAGTGTGTTCCACTGTCAAACAGCCCTGACTGTCAGGAAGTTCTTCCTAATGTTGAGCTGGAATCTCTTTTCCTGGAGCTTGCATCCATTGTTCCAGGTCCTGTTCTCTGGAGCAGCAGAAAACAAGCTTACTCCCTCCTCAGTATGACTTCCCTTCAACTATTTAAACAGGGCTATCATATCACCTCTTAACCTTCTCTTCTCCAGGCTAAACATCCGAGCTCCCTGAGTCTTTCCTCATAGGACATTGTTTCCAGACCCTTCACCATTTTAGTCGCCCTCCTTTGGACACACTCCAGTTTCTCAATGTCCTTTTTGAATTGTGGCGCCCAGAACTGAACACAATATTCCAGGTGGGGCCTGACCAAAGCAGAATAGAGTGGTACTATTACTTCTCTTGATCTAGACACTATACTTTTATTGATGCAACCTAAAATTGCATTGGCCTTTTTAGCTGCCGCATCACACTGTTGACTCATGTTCAACTTGTGGTCTACTTAGACTCCTAGATCCCTTTCACACGTAGTTTCATTCAGCCAGGTGTCCCCTATCCTATATCTGTGCATTTCATTTTTCTGCCTGAAGTGCAGTACTTATTGGTTTTTTACCCCTGGTGTTGTTTTTTTTAAAGATTCGCATCATCAGCAGTGGGAATAACCAATGTGAATAGACCCAGGATAAAATGGGATAAAGCTCTGTGTGCCTCATGTTTTGAATACATCCGCTTCATCAGGGTCATTCACATGTTTTTTTTTTAGCACAGCGACACAAATCATCTCACACATTTATTCATGATATGGGACCACATCAATCTACATTGATGTGAGTTTGGTTTTTCACACATGCAAGCATTCAAATAAAGATGGAGTCAACTATGCAAATGCATTTGGAAATCCTTTTTAGTATGCAGCGTTTTATCCCAGGTCTATTCGCATTATTATTCCCTGAGGGCAGGGAACCGTCTATTATCCCCTCTGTTGTAAACCGCTCAGATTCCCAGTGATTGGGCGGTATATAAATAAATCCTATTATTATTATTATTATTATTATTATTATTATTATTATTCACATTATCGATGATACGTATTTTTTTTAAAACTTGGGTGAAAACCTGAAATCAATTATCCCAGACTAAGTGGGTTTTTTAAGTGCCCCTCCCCCGATCTAACTGTAAGTTTTCGGGATGCATGTGAACAACTGAGATTTAACCCAGATTTATCCTGGATTATTTTTACAATGTTAATAACCCAATTGTTTCCGACTTATGACGCCCCTAAGGCAAACTCACTACGGGATTTTCTTGGCAAGATTTGTTCTGAGGAGGTTTGCCCTTGCTCTTCTCTGAGGCTGAGAGCATGTGACTTGCCTAAGGTCATCCAGTGGGTTTCATGGCAAGTGGGGATCCGAACCCTGGTCTCCAGCATTGTAGTTCAACACTCAAACCAATATAGATATTCCAAAATCCTCCCCCCAAATCCAAAATGCATCTGATCCCAAGCACTGTCGTGTGATTGGGTTTTAGTAGAGAGAAAGGTGGGATAAATACATGAATTATTTTTAAAAAGTAAAAACTAGGTCCTAATGGGCAGAGAGAGAGAGGGGAGGACTAGCCTCAGGGTCTGGGAGGCAATCTGGCCAAATTGTCCCTCCTATCCCAGGGACATAGAAATGGAGCAAATGAATGAAAGAGAGACAAAGAGAGAGAAATAACATCAGCATTCTTTTATAGACACAAATGAGCCCTATGATTGGGGAAAGGCAGGGTATCAGGGTTTGATTTCCTGCTCAAGCATATGAAACACTGGGTGACCTTGGACAAGTCACACACTCTCAGCCTCAGAAGATGGCAAAGGCCCTCTGAAGAAACTTGCGGGGGGGGGGGGGGGAATCATGATAGGCTTGCCTGAGGGTTGCCCTAAATCAAAAATAACTTGGAGGCACACAACAACAACAGCAGCAACGAATCGAACAGGTTCATCGCAAAGCAAGGAACTTTGGACCTCCCACATGGTTTGGACTACAATACTCACAGTCACACTATCACAACAAAACTGAGTATAAAAGAATCAAACAAGAATAACATCACCTTTTGTAAAGATTGGCATTGGTGGAGTGACTGTGAGGAGAGCAGATTGTGTTGGGAGGGGATGGCACAGCCACTACCATTCCCATCACTCTGTTGCACCAACCCACATCCAGCAATTTTGGTCCCTTGGCCCTAAGCTTTCCCTCCCCTTTGTCTTCTTTTTCCAGAAGTGCCACCCTTCCTGCTCACACCTGGCAGCTCTCTTGCTTTACTCAATATTCCCACATGCTGCCTTTTCCCAAGTCTTGCCAAAAAGCAGTGGAAACCTCCCAGGGAAAGGTGCCTCCATCCTCCTTTCCCTCTCTCCATTTCTCCTCCTCTTCCTTCTCCTCATTCATTCCTTCCCAGGCCTATCCAGGCATCTCTCCTCTCTCAGCTTAACCCCTTCTGTGTGTGTATATGTGTGCCTTCAAGTCGCCTGTCTACTTGTGGTGACCCTATTTATTCACAGGGTTTACTTAGGCAAAGAAAGACTTAAAGAGGTGGTTTTGCCAGTGTCTTCCTCTTGAATCAGCACCTGGTCTTGGCTGGCCACCTCCCATCCAAGGATTAACCAGTGCTGACTCTGCTTAGCTTCTAAGATCGGAAGGGATTGGGCGCCTTCAGGGTGAAGGTGGTTTTGCCAGTTCTTTCCTCTGAAATATAGTCTAAAGCACTTGGCATTGGTTTGTGGTCTCTCATTCAAGGACTAGCCAAGGCTGACCTGGCTTAGCTTCCAAGATCAGACAGGATCTGGTACCTTTGGGGTATTTAGGCCATGTATGTGTGTGCTTTTAAGTCACCTGTTGATTTACGGTAACACCATGAATTTTATAAAGTTTTCTTAGGCAAGGAAATACTCAAGAGGTGGTTTTGCCAGTGTTTTCCTCTTGAATCAGCGCATCTTTGGCAGTTTCCTAGGCTTCAGTGTTGCCACTAGTATCCTTTGCACTTGGTCTTAAAATAGGAACTGCAACCATGCAGTGATCCAAATATGGTTACTACAACTCCCAGTATGTCTGATTATTGGCTATACTGGTTAAGCGTGATGGAAACTGCAGTTCAACATCTGGAAGGTCCCACAATTCCCACGTAAAAGCTGTGATTTACCCTATCATTTCATAGGCTATGTTGGGAAAGGCTTTTCTCAATAAAGTGGGGCTGAAGATGTTTCGGATTACAACTGCCATCAACCCAAACCAGTTAAGCCAATGGTCAGGAACTGGGTGAGCTATCAACCTAAGCACTTTATTGACACAAGGTTTCTGCTCCCGTCCCATCTCAGGATAGAGAGCGAAAGAGCTCTTGTGTAGGATGAGGAACTGATGACCTTTCCAAAATTACAGCACTACAATTCCCATCAACACCACATCCATCATGCTGGAGGACCACAACATCTAGCCACATAGTGGATTCTGTGCCCCACACTAAAAGAGGCATAGTTTAACTGGTAAAAAAAGGAGGGGGAAACTTAAATTAATAAAATGGCAAGTATGACTTTTGGCTCAATTTAATCTGGATTGTAATTTAATCTGGATTGACTATTTCCCAGAAAAGCAGACTATAAACCTTGAAGGCAGGCGTACTGTGGGTGGTTTCTTTGTTCTACACATTCAACAAAATCAACCATTTTCAATAAGAAAGAACCATTTATTCTGTTACATCAGCAAGGAGTCCTGAACAGATGCCAGTTATTGAGCCAGTCCCTGAGAAAGTCATCTGCAGACCATGCATGTGTTTGTGTTATTCTGGGAATTATATTTCCCCAAAAAGAAACTTTTCCAAGTGCTGGGTCCTAATGAGTGGAAGATGGCCCCTTGTTTTAAAGTTTCCACTACCAAAGTAAAATCTGCAGAGATCACCTACATCCAGAGTTGCTTCTTTCAACTTCAACTCCCTGAATTATAGGATTTGAGAGGCCAAAAATAAGAACATTTCCAAACTTCGATTCTCCATACAGTAACTGCACTAATTTACTTTTCCCCCTTATACAGTATTCTAATATTCAAGCAAGGGTGCATCCACACTAAACAATTATAGCACTACGATACCACTTTATCATCCATACTTATGGAATCCTGAGATTTGTAGTTTGGCACAAGTGCTGAGAATTCTCTTCCAGAGAACTCTAGTCACAGTGCCATAAAATTCAGGGGAACAAACCTGAGTTCTCCAGTGCGGAAATCTGAGTGTCTCAAAAAACTACAGATCCCAGAATTCCACAAGACAGTATCATGGCAGTTAAAGTGGTATCATAATTGGGTAGCACACTCCGACTGAATTTCCTTCTGGACTTAACAACCGCTCTCTCTACTTCCAGTGTTTAGAAGTGGGTGCCCTGGTTAAGTAGTCAAAAGCCAGGTGCATGGGAAAGGGATCAGGAACTTTGGAGAACCCAAAGTCTGAACAAGTGCAAATCATTTTCGAGGGTGAGGAATCCTGCAGAAGAGCCTATACTGAGAATGCTTAGTGACCATGGAATGCGCATTATCAGGGGCATCATTATTGGGGGGTGCAGACCACACTGGGTGAAAGCCCAAAGGGGGTGAATACCTGGTGGGATGGTCACTTGTCATCTGTCTTATCCCACTCCCACTTTTGCCAGCCAAGGTGCCTCTGAAAAAGCGAGAAGGATGCCCCCATTGCAGAACATTGTTTGCCCACACACCCACCTGCCCAGATCCTTCCATGGCTGGCTGGGTGACACAGAAAGAAGGAAAGGGGCAGAGCCATCTGCTACTACCATCCTACACCAGGTGACACCACGCTTAGTGACGCCACTGGTTATTATTGGGGGAGGGAATGGAGCAGCTGGAATTCTGCTGTACTGCAAAATTTGTTAGAGCGTTCAGGTCCTATATCTGCCTTAATAAACTTAGATCCAAGATCATATCCTCTCCAGTGTGCCTGCTACCATCTTGTCTCAAGACTGGGACTAGAAAGGTGGAGTGGGCCAGGCAGTGGCAGGAAGACTTCATAGGTTTCGAGACCCAAGGGAAATGCCACTTCTAGTCAAAAGACAGTTACACCTTCCTATTCTTCACCCTGAAGTGCATCTTTCTAGAGATTTCAGAGCTCCTCCCAAACCATGTGGGATGGAGCACAGTGAAGGTGTTGGGGCTGATGGGGATGTGCCCCAGATTGGGCAGATTCCAACCCCTGCAGCATCCTTGTTCCAGCATCTACCTCAACTTTCACAGTGATCCAGAAAAGACTCCCACCTCCAAAATACTCATCATTTCTGAAAGGGTGCTTGGAAGGGGGTAAGTGAATCAAACAAAAATTCTCTGCTGTCGTTTAAAAGCTCTAATCACCTGGAAGTTCCTCCTGCCTCACCATAGGTGAGTGTCCCCTTGAAAACCTAGCTGATATATTCTAATTGCTCAGATGGGGAAAATATCCCACTTTGAATTTCAAATGGAGGATCCCACAGGATGGGAGTTGCAGTGCTCCAGAAAAAGGCATTTTTCCAATTTCTTATGGAACACCAAGCCTGCATTCAGCACAGTACGAGACCAACCACACCTTTGGCATTGGGCTCTGGACCACAATAGTTTATACCTGATAGAGGCTGTATCTGGACTGCAGAAATAATCCAGGATGACACCATTTTTACTGTCATGGCTCAGTGCTGTGGAATTCTGGGAACTGTGGTTTTGTGAGACATTTAGCCTTCTCTGTCAAAGAGCTCTGGTACTGCAACAAACTACAATTCCCAGAATTCCATAGCATTGACCCGTAGCAATTAAAGTGGCATCAACCTGGATTATTTCTGCACTGCAGATGCAGCCAAAGAAATATAATATACACCCAGAGAATTTGAAAACCAGTAGTTTTTAGCATACCACAGGACTCTTTGAAAATACAAAGCCACTTTCAAGTACATGAGACCATTGGTCTGTCCAGTCTAATGCTGTCTGTTGTGCTCTGTTTTTGGAAGTGCCTCTCTGTTGGCCTCAAGTAGAAGACGATGTTTCTCATCATCTATTACCTGAAATCTTTTTAGCTGGAGATGCCAAGGATCAAAGTTATGATCTTCTGCATGGGTAGGAGGTGCTCATAGGCAGATTATCTCCAGATAAAGCTTCCCTGAAACTCAAAAAAATGCAATGTGTGTGTATGTGTGCTTTTCTGTCCTCCTTTTAGATGGAAGTTTTAGATGGAAATCATAAGTCTGAAGGCCTCATTTCTGCCCCTAGAACTCGTTATGGGCAACAGATTACTAAAACAAACAAACAAATGGAGAGGTATTTCACCTTTGGGGGTGGTGGTACAAAAAACGTGATCTGGGGTCTGGAGAGGTTGAGAGCCCCAAAAATCACATTGAGGATCTACCTGTGACCCCAGGGCCTCACCTTCCCCACCTCTTTTTTAGATGGACTTTTCCCATTGCGAGAAGGTGTGAAGCCAGGGAGAGTCTTTTCTTGCCTTTCAGGAGGAATATCCCTTCAGATTCCTGTGAGTTCTCTGATGCTTAACAAGATGTGCGGTTTGACGGAAGCCCTTCCCACAGGCTGAGCAGATGTAGGGTCTTTCTCCTGTGTGGATTCTCTGGTGTCGAAGAAGGTGTGAGTGGCAATTAAAGCCCCGGTTGCAGTCTGGACACTTTAACGTTTCTTTCCCTTTGTAAGCACTCTTGTGGTAATGAAGGCTCAGGTTTAAACTGTTTCTTTCATCGCACCTGACACATCGATGGGGTAGCTTCCCTGCCTGCGTCATCTGGCCTAAGCTTTTCCCACAAACTGTACATTTATTAAGACTCTCACTTGGGTGCACTATTCTCTGATGTCTATTGAGGGTCGTTCTGCAGGTGAAGCTCTTCCCACAAATGAGGCACATATTCTTTCTTGTCCCTTGGGGTCCTGTTTTGGGGATGGTGAATTTAAAGCAGGCACCCTCCTGGTCCGCCACAGATTGTGATTTCCAGTCTTCTGCTTGTCTTCTGTCTTCTGTCTTTTGCCCATCTTGGTTCTCTTGCTCAGAGGCTTCTGTTCCTTTCAATGTCACCTGAAGGAGTTCCCCCTCATTCTGAATCATCCATCTGTTACCTGCTGCAAAAAACAGATATAAAGAAATAAACATTAAGATTAATGCCCTCCCTTGGAAAATGTGAATAGGAGGCTGGAAAATAATTGCGCTACAGTTTTCATCAGTCATCTCCAGGCATGAGATGAAGGTGCAAATTCTCCAGTTTTAGAGGATTCTGCTCCAAACAATTATTATTATTGTTGTTGTTGTTGTTGTTGCTGTTGTTGTTGTTTATTTCTATAGCACTGTACATGTACACAACTGCAGTAGGCTGAACATAATTTAATGTATGTTTCATATACATCTTATAAACATATTCTGCCAGTAATTTTATACATAACATTGTTTGTGTATACTGAACCATCAGAAAGCGAAAGTACCACTATCTTAGCCATCTTGTAGACAATTTTGTATTTTGGAATATTTTAGATTTCAGAATTCCAGATAAGGGAGATTCAACCTGTAACTCCATAATAAGAAATGTCAACTTTTCAATGTAGTAAGTAATTTTGGAAATATCAAGTCAAAAGCTTTCATGGCCAGCATACATAATTTTTTGTGGGTTTTTCAGGCTATGTAGCCATGTTCTAGAAGAGTTTATTCCTGACGCTTCACCAGCATCTGTGGCTGGCATCTTCAGAGAAAGATGGAAATACTTCATAACTATCTTTTTTTGATACGTTGCGTAGCCTTCGCTCCCGTTCCCTGAAGTTGCTCACCTGTGTGGACATTCACATGTCTCACAAGGTTTTCTCTCCGAGTGAAGCTTCGACCACAGACTTTACATAAGTGTGATTTCTCCCCTGTGTGGAGTTGCTGGTGCCGAAAAAGGTTTGCTCTCCGTGTGAAACTCTGTCCACATATTGTGCATATATGGAGCGTTGGTCCTGCATGAATTCTCTGATGTCTCTTAAAGTTGGTCTTCTGGATCAGGTTTTTCCTAAAGATATTGTAGGTATTCCTTCTGATTTCCGGTTGTGGGATTGTTATTTCAGGGTGCTCCTCCCAGGAATTGGGCACAGGTTTATTCCAGTTTTCTGTTTGGCTTTGCTCTACATGCTTTCCCAGTTCACCTGGATTCACAAAGTTGACTTCCATCTCTTGTCTTGCCACATCATATTCAATCAGCAACTCATCCTCTCCTGGAACAGAGGGAAATATTATTTTCAGAAGTAGGAGTCCACCATCTCTGGTCTTGGAAAGAAAGAGGGATTATTAATAGACATTACTCCCCACAATCTGGGAAATTCTACTTTTAGCACTACAACTCCCAGCATTCCAAGAGTTGTAGTAAAAAGACCCTCACTATCCCATGCTCCCCTGCCTGAAAGTTAGAGAATCTAATTAAGAGCCAGTCTAGGTGTGAGGGCAAACCAAGCCTAAACTCTTCCTAGAAAGCCAAAATGACTACAATGAGGCTGTCATATTTTGGACACATCATGAGACATGACCCATTGGAAAAGATAATGCTGAGAAAAATTAAAGGCCATAGGAAAAGAAGAAGGTTGTGTTACAAATGAATTGATAGTATATTAGTATATTATTTTAGTATTCTAGCATTTTATAGGGTTGCATTTTATTTTTATTTTTTATTATATATGTCTGATGTTCTTTTCCTTTGGTAAAAAATGCATTATTAATAAAGTTACTATTTTTATTATATTATTAATCAAGGAAGCCATAGCCCTGAACTTGCAAGACCTGATCAGGATAATTGATGGCTGGGGGTCTTGGAGGTCTCTTACGATCACTGTTAAGTTGCAGCTGACCTGATGGAAAACTGCAAAACCCATAAAATCAAGCAATTCTGGACTGCACTGTTTCCCCATTCCTTGTAAATGTAAACATTCCTTCTTGCAGAAGCTTCTATTTTCTCATACAAGTAGAAGTCCATTCTTAAGTAGGTACAGCAGGAACTGAAACAAAATGTTGCAGCATGAAATGGACTATCACTGCTGTTCACTCCAGTGTGGAGTTATAACATTCTCTTTCCTACTCCTGAGTAGGCAAGGAATCCCCTGAAGATCATCTAGCTACCACCACCAATTTATCATCTGTGAGTCAGGCTGCATTTGCACTGCAGAAATAATACAGATTGACATTGCTTTAACTGCCAAGCTCCATGCTATGGAATTCTGGAATTTGTAGTTTGGTGAGTTATTTAGCCGTCTGTGTCAGAGAGCTGTGGAGCCACAACAAACTACAAATCCCAGGATTCCACAGGAGAGAGAGCCATGGTAGTTTAAGCAGCATCAAACTGCATTATTTTTGCAGTGCAAATGCAGCCTCAATAACTCAGTGGAAAGTTACTCAGGGATTAACTCGCACTTTCTCCACCTCTGATTCTGCAGGCACTTTCTCCCCCTGCTTCTGGGTGTGTACACACTCCAAGCACGGCATGGGAAAAGAGTGTGGGGAAAATGAGATCTTTAAAGGAAAGTTGTTTTCCAAGTGAGTAATCTAACATTAGCAAGAGGGTATCTTTTACTGGAAGGCATCTTCCTTTAGGCATTACTTCAGAGAAGTTACAAAGTTATAAGCAATCTAGGTGATATTCATCTAAGGTTAAAAACAAATATAAGGCCCCAACATGACTCACTAAACATTCTTATTCTACTCATAATACAGATAGAGATCTGCTTTGATACAGATCTGGTTCCTGGATGTTCATGGGGGGGATGCTGGAGTCCTAGATGCTTTTGCCCAACCTGCAACCAAGAGTCCCCCAGGTGAGGCAGATGCCTCTATCTCTCTCTTTCTCTGTTTCATGGTACCCCCCTAAGTTTTTATAAACCTCATACTGGGAAGCATATCAAAGTTTCAGTCCATTCTGCCCAGCTGGCCATCCATATCGGGCAATTTCTCTCCCAATCTCTGTTGTTGATGCATTTTGCAGCCCCAATAAATGTAATTTGAACTGACACATGCTTAAACCTCTGTTTACCTGGAGGGGTGATCATACCCCTCAGTGAGTTGTCCTGCTTAGGGAGGTGACAAAAGCTTGTTGCTGTTCATTAAGCATACAAGATTTTTGTTTTTTCAATGCTTGGCTCAAGTATTTATGAGCTAGGAAATTTGGACATAAGCATGAGAATCTGCAGACGTTTCATTTGCAAAATAGGCAAGGGGCATGGATTTCAGTGAGAGTTGATGTTTCATTTTTGCCTTAAGTGATAAAAGTAACAGCACCTCAATCATTCATTTTAATTGTGTAAATCTCAGTCAAGGCAATTTGAGGGGAAGGAGAGAGGGAATTCCACTGTAAAGATAAATGCAGGCCATCCTTCCTTGTTAGACACTGGGAAGGGAGTTTTATGTACAAATCACTAATTATAATCCTCATTTCTTCAGGAATTTGTCAGCAATGGTTCACTTGTCTGTGAGGGGTGACTGAGCTGAAATACCTTGTTTAGTACAGAGAAGTAAGATGAATAACAAAATTTCCTGACCCACTTCATAGCCAGGAAGAATAAAGACACACATTTACATCACTAGCCCAGAGAATGTGAAAGCCCATTATCACAGGAGTGGTGCAAAAGGGACTTTTGCAATGCACTGTACAATAAGCTACCTTTGCACCAAGTTTGGAAACTTTAGTTAGTTCAAAACACAGCAGCCAGACTTATCACTGGTATATCTAGGAGTGAGCATATCACAGCAATATTCAAATCACTCCACTGGCTGCCAGTTAGTTCCTGGGCAATGTACAAAGTGTCGGTTCTTACCCTTAAAGCCCTACATGGTTTGGGTCCAAGTTACCTACAAGATCACCTCCTCCTATATAATCTGCCTCTGGAGGACATTTACTTCAACTGACCAGGACTAGACTGGCAACTGTGATTCAGAGGATCTTTCTGCCGGCTGCCCCTAGACGAGATTCAACAATGAAACATGCTGTCTGATTTTAAAGCATTATTAAAGATCTATCTCTTCTGGCAGGCCTATTTAGTTGATTTTAAAATATGAACTTTAAATTGGTATATGTTTAATTCTATGTCTGGTTGATTTTAATTTGTAATGGTATTCTTAAACCATGTTTATATGTTTTAAACTATGTGTTTAAATAGTTTCATGTGTCTAGTTATATATTGTGTTTTAATCTATGTTGTACCCCGCCATGAGCCTTGGGGAGTGGTGGGTAAGAAATAAATTTAAGATCATTGTTGCTGTAATTCTGTTCTATAGTTCCCACCCCGATAGGGTTGCCATGATAGGATTGCCTGTTCTGAATTCCTTCCCCACTCCCAAAAAACTGATTCCTCCAGCCCTAGATTCCTTACATTTCTGTCAACTTCACACTTCTCTCAAGCTTGCTGATATCTCCTTCTAATATATGGATGGTACTATATGGGCTATAAGGAGATCGGCACTCACAGCTGGAATGCTGGAAATAGAAGGATGGTTCCATACCAAGCAAACTAGGACTGTCCACAGTGCCACTTTCTTGTTTGACCTTTGTGTAGAGCTCGGAAGAAGCTTCATCTGTTGTGGGAAAACTGACAGCCACTTCTGTAGGTGTTGGCAGTACCTAGAAGAGGAAAAGAATTGGCCATAACGGGAAAAAGAGAAAGGCTTGGAAAAGTTACCACAGATTTTATATCCATTATATATGGATACAATCATCCACATCTTGAAAATGTTTCAAAAATATATAAATTCCAAAAAGCAAACCTTGATTTTACCATTTTATATAAGGAACACCATTTTACTATGCCATTGTATTTAATGGAAGTATCCACAGATTTTGGTTTCAAAATGGAGTTGAAGACTATATCATTCAGGAAAGTATTCCCAGGCACTGTGTGATTGTTATCTGACTGTTTTTTATACTTGCTCTGATATGTGATATTCGATGTTTTTAATTTGTTGCTTGCTTATTTTATCTAATGCTATTTTGTATTATTATCTATTGTTTTATATATGTATTTTGTTATTATCTTGTAGAATGTACGCCATTGGCAGGTTTCATTTTTATCAATTTTTTAACTGAATGTACAGTGCTGTGTAAATCTACAGTGCTATATAAATAATAATAATAATAATAATAATAATAATAATGGGGGTGGAAGATCCTGGAACTAAACATCAACAGATATCAAGGACTCATTGTATTACAGACATAGCTCAGTTAACAAGCCTCTGACAAAGAAGGTCCTTTTCACAAAGGCTTTTGACACCTTAACAGCTCCCTCTTTTCCTCCTTGTCCTCTGTCTAGCTGAAACTTTTTATCAGCATTAGCACTGAGCTAATGGTGAAGGAGTCTTGGAGAAACAGATTGGCAGTATTGGGTTGCAGCAGCACTTTGAATTGTACTGAAAAGCATACCAGTAGCCAGTGGAGCTGTTGCAACAAGGGAGTTGTGTGGTCTTATAGCCAAGCCCCAGTTAACAATCTGACTGGACCCTTTAGAAGGGATCAAGTTTCTGAATACCTTCCAAACAAAGGTTGATGGAAGTTGTACACCAAAACGTCAGGAAGTTCAAATCTGCCACTGCTTGTCTACAAAGATCCACCCAAGGATCTCAGGTTCATTCCCAATCTCAGTACACTTCTGAACAGTTACAGAGTAAACCCTTGGCTCACCTGGCCTTTCCATCCTTTGGGCTCTTGCTGTCCCATCAGGAACTGCTCAGCCAGGGCCACCGCCTGGTAGCAGGACTCTGGGCTCCCTTCCCGGACCCAGCTCTGCATCTCCAATGGGAGGATGACCAGAAACTGTTCCAGGATCAGCTGTTCCAGAATCTGCTCTTTTGTGCAACTCTCTGGGGTCAGCCACTGATAGCAGAGGTGGTGGAGGTGACTGCAAACCTCTCGGGGGCCCTCAGCCTCTGGGTAGCGGAAAAGCCGGAAGTGTTGGCGCCGCACCTCCGCACGGTCAACATTCTCACCCGGGATTTCTTTGTTCGCTCCTCCGTTGTCCCCATTCTCCTCAGAGTTCTGCTTACGCAATATCTCCAGGACGGTCGGAGAGAGTGTGACAGCCACCTCTCCTTGAGACACAGGGCTGAAATTGGTGGCCATTTCAGAAGGAACCAGAGCCGACTTGGTCACTTCCCACCGCATGGTTTTTGGTAATTGTGGGGTTTCCCACTGAGGGATGTGCGCAGCCTTCAGGGAATCCTGCCACTGGAATTCCCAACTCTGGGTCGATCTCTCCTCAGCTTCCAGCCTCGCTTGTCCCAACGCGGTCCAACTCAGAGACTCTCCATTAGGTCCCTGCTGGGCAAGGCAAAGGCTCCGTCCTCCATTTCTTCTCCCTTCTCCGATACAGATGCCCAGCTGAACCAAGGACTCCTGCTCAGCCTGCATTGCCTCCCACAACAGACAACCTTAAGCCAACCTGAGCCACATACCAGGAAAACCTCATTCACTTTCTATACACAAAACAGGATGGAAGGATGCTCAGGCTTCAACTCTGGACCAGTAATGGCTCACTTTGGCCTACCAGATTTAGTGGGTGCTTCTTTGGAACAGAAGTGTTCTCCTGAGAAAAATGTGGCTCCCTAGGAACTCACTATCAACTCGCCTCCCATGGATTAGCAAGATGACTTCTTCCTGAAACAAAGAAACAGCAATGAACCTTGGTATCTACCATCTTCTCTTCCTTCCCAATAAGGCCAAACCATCTCCTCTTTAACTGATCAGATAGTAGACAGTGGATGCAGGTGGCATCTGTATCAACTGCTTTGGCCTGAACTTTTTAAAAAAAGAAATATTTTTTTATTATTAACACAATCACAAACAAACATTCAGGTTCATATCAATTTTCTATATCTAAAAATTATACACTTCTTCTTCCTTGTCTTCTCATTTTTTCTGTTTTCCTTTTTAACTCATTTTACTCCTGGTTTTATTTTCTTCTAATTTGACCCCATATATTGATTCCAGATGATGTTTTATATGTTTATAAATTTTAAATTAATAGACATTAATAGCCTTTCTTTCTGTTAATGATTCCTTCCAAACCAAGGATGAAATTTGTACCCCACTGTCACCTCATATATGTTAGCAATGGTTCCCATTCTTTCTTAAATTTACTTCATGATCTCATTCTCAGCAATTGTGTTTATTTGTCCATTTCCATTTAGTTATATAATTCCCATAACCAGTCATTAAAGTCTGGACATTTTTTAGAATGCTTTAGCCTAGACTTTTAAATTCTTTTTAAAAGTTCCAATATGCTGAAACTGTTTGGAGAACAGGGTTTTTCAGCACCTCAATTAGCTCCTTTAAAGCTCAAATTAAAACCTAGAATAGATGCATCGCAGGCAAGGAAGCCCTCAGCATTATACATGGTGAGCATTGAAAAAGAACTTTCTCCAGTGTAGTAAAACCAGGACTTGCAGAACTGAAGCACGGTGAGATGATGGTCCAAAACACACTACAGAAATAATCCAGTTTAAGACCACTTTAACCGCCCTGGCTCAGTGCTAGGGAATCCTGGGAAGTGTAGTTTATTGTGGCACCAGAGCTCTCTGAAAGAGAAGGCTAAATGTTTCACAAAACTACAGTTCCCAAATTCCCTAGCATTGAGCCAGGACAGTTAAACCAGTCTCAAATTATTTCTGCAGTGTTAATTTGATTTACAGATTCCTAGAGAGAACATATTAATCAAAGCAGCAAATAAGGCGCAAATGCGGAAGGGTGACTGTAATTTGTTTAACAAATTGTTTAATTGCTTTTTGAAGCTTTGTATCTGCATTTTTAATGCTTTTTGAAGCTTTATATCTGCATTTTTAATGCTATTGTGTTGTTTTTTATGTTGTACTGTTTTAAAATTTTTGTTAGCTGCCTTGAATCCCTGTATCAGGAGAAAGGCAGGATAATAATAATAATAATAATAATAATAATAATAATAATAATAATGTGTTTCTATCCTGTCTTTCCTCCAATGAGCTCAAGGAGGTCCTACTTATCTCCCCTTTGTACAACAGCCCTGCAGAGGAGGCCAGACAGAATTCAGAAGCCTTGCCCAAGTTCAACCCAGTGTGTTTCCTGGCTCCGCAGTGACTTGACACCAGGGCCTCACAAGTCCCAGGTCAACCCTCTCACCACTGCACCATACTGTCTCTCCTAGGGGTTCATCTACACTGTTGAAATAATGCAGTTTGGCACCACTTTTAAGTACTGTAGCTCTATCCTATGGAACCCTGGGATTTGTAGTTGCACTTTAGCCGTCTCTGCCAGAGAGCCAGTGTGGCATAGTAGTTTGTGTGCTGGACTAGGACTCTGCAGACCAGGGTTCAATTCCCAGCTCAGCCATGAAACCCACTGGGTGACCTTGGATAAGTCACACTCTCTCAGCCTTGGGGGAAGGCAATGGCAAACCCACCAGTGTGGACTTCCAAAAATATGTAGTCAGAATATCTCATAGTACTGGGGCTGCCTTAAGCTTTCTGGAAGATGCTGGGGTGATGACAGTGATTCCCCATTTGGCCACAGAAACCCAGTGGGTGACCTTGGGCAAGTCACACTCTCTCAACCTTGGGTAAAACAATAGCAAAGCCGCTCTGAACAAATCTTGCCAAGCGACCCCCAGGATAAGTTTTCTTAGGATTGCCACAACAACAATAAGCTAGTGCAGGTGCCTCAACAAACTACGTTTTTAACATGAAAGCTATAAATCCCTCCCTCTACCGTGGCCTTCTGCTTATCATTTTTGGATTAAATATCCTTTACTGCAATCTTTTATTGTACTTCTCTCTTGTGGTCCTATATTCTCCTTCTACCACCTACATCTTAAACTCTTGTTATTTATTCTCCATCCTGTACTTTTTCCTTTATTTCTCTCCGTTTTCTCTATGCCGCTACTTCTGCTTATTTATATACCTATATTGTTTCCTGATCTCTAAGATCCCTCTCAGTGTTGTTAATATTTATAACTATTTTTCTTTCCAATAACTCATTCATAGTTCCCAAATGTCCTCCTTCTCACTAGTTGACTTATCTTTTAGATATAGAGTTAATCTGTCCATTTCCATTATGTCCAGTGTTCTTAATAGCCAGTCGTCTACAGTTGGCATCTCTGGAGTTTTCCCATTGTTTTGCAAAGACAATGCATTATTTCTACAATCCTGCAGTGGTTCCCAAAGTTTGGCCTTCCAGGTGTTTTGTACTTCAACTCCCAGGTGCCCAAGCCAGCTAGTCCAAAACATTTGGAGAACCAAAGTTTGGGAATCACTGATAGAGGCACCGTAGGCCTTTTATTCAGCAACATAATCTAATTCAATAAGGACAGACCCCATTGGGAAGCCTAAAAAGAACCCAGGATGCAATGCAATTCAGGGCAGTGCAATGGAATGCAATGCAACTACAAATCCCTTCCACTTTCCTCCTTTCCCCTCTCTCAGTTCCCTCATTTTCTGAGCCAGAGTGATGTGTAGTAGTTTCAGCATTGGATTAGGACTCTGGAGACCAGGCTCTGCCTTTATGGAAGCCCACCTGGAACCAGTCACACTCTCTCAGCCTCAAATCACACTTTGTCAGCCTCAATGGCAAGCAAACTTGGCAAGAAAACCCCATGAGAGGGTTGTTGGGTGAAAGGACTTGAAGGCACACATTAACAACAAAAGAGAAGGAAAACAGATGCACCAAATAAAATGTTGTTGTTGTTGTTTTTATATTCCCCATAATCCTAATCCTATTTTTGGAGGGTTTTTCCTTCCCATAATCTGATTCCCTTAAACCAAGCCAACCCACTGGCTCCCACTCACATGGAATCCCAGCAAAGGCCCCTCAGGGTTTCATTCAGAGAGATTGAAAAACCCACTTTTCTGGGGAAGAGGAGGAGCCTGGAGGACCATCTTGCAGCAAAAAACCTCCCAGTCCTCTAAGACCAGGCCTCTCTAGGAGATCCTGCCTCCATCCCTTTAACCCTTGGGTGTCCAGCAGGACTGAAACAGAGAGTTAATTTTTTTATTAACACAAGCACAAAGAAACATACACATTCACATCAGTTTTCTTGAGTTGATGTCCAAAACACACACTGCAGAAATAACCCAGTTTGAGACTGCTTTAACTGCCCTGGCTCAATGCCAGGGAATTCTAAGAACTCTAGTTTTGTGACACATTTAGCTTTCTCTGTCAGAGAAAGCTCTGGGACCAGGGACGTAGCCAGGATTTTAGGAAGGGGGGGGGGGTCCAGACTAAGTGCCACCATTATAATGGGGCTTGGGTGCGGCGGCGCAGCAGCACACACCATTCATTTTTCTAATGGAAGGGGGGGGTCAGGACCCCAAGAACCCCCCCCTTGGCTACGTCCCTGCTGGGACCACAATAAACTACAAACCCCAGGATTCCCTAGCAGTTAAAGCTATCTCAAACTGGATTATTTTTGCAGTGTGTTTTGAACCAAAGCTTCTTGTTGGGTGCCTTCAAGTTGTTTCATTTCTTCAAGTCAATCCTATCCTGGTTTTATTTCTTTTGACCCTTTGCCTTCCTCTGAGGCTGAGAGAGTGTGGCCTGTCCAAGTGGGGATTCGAATCCTGGGTCCAAAACACACTGCAGAAATAATCCAGTTTGAGACCACTTCAACTGCCTTGGCTCACTGCCAGGGGATCTTGGGACCCTTGTCTCTCAGGCTGCATCCACACTGCTGACATAAATCCAGTTTGACACCTCTTTAACTGTTACAGCCTCAATGCTATGGAATTCTGGGATTTGTAATTTTGTGAGACATTTAGGCAGCTTCTCTGTCAGACAGCTCTGGTGCCACAATAAACTACAGTACTATTCTTAGGATTCCCAAGTACTGAGCCAGGGCAGTTAAAGCAGTCTCAAACTGGATTATTTCTGCAGTGTGTCTCAGTCCAACACTAACCTGTACACAGCACTTTCTCAAATGGAGGGCTGCAAAACTCATAGCTCTTCTCTTTTCAGTTTCCTTGGAGGCAACTGCTCATTCTCAGCCTCCAGAGAGGATGTTTCGGAGTTTCAAATCCTCCTTTAGGAAAACCACTGAAAAATCCCACAGATGACTTCACAGCTCTTTGGAGGCCTCTCATCTGTCAATCTGTCTGTCAATTTAAGTGTTGATATATTGCCTTTTTTAATGGTCTCTGCTACCCACTCAGGTTAAAACCATGATTGAAGAGATAAGAAGACCTGCAAAAATCAAGATCAACAGCTTCTGAAAGCAACCACAAAACAAGAAAATGACACCAATCCAAATGTTTCTGATTGCAGTGCTTTATGCACTGAGTATTTAGTACTAAAAAAACTGAGTGTGGCATAGTGGTTTGGGTGTTGGACGACGACTCTGGGAGACCAGGGTTCGATTCCCTGCTCGGCCATGGAAACCCGCTGGGAGACCTTGGGCAAGTCACACTCTCAGACTCAGTGGATGGCAATGGTAGACCTCCTCTGAATGGCCTCAGAGGGAGCCATCAGGCAGACCCAGAAACATCAGGGACTGCCTGAAGGACGAGACTTCTCCCTCCTTTAACTGTCACCTTATATTTGTTTTGTATTCAATTTTTACTGTACACCGCTATGATCATTGCGGAATATAAATAAAACATATTATTATTATTATTATTAAATCTGGCCAAGAAAACCCCAGGATAGGGTCTCCATAAGTTGGAAATGGCTTGACAGCATGCAGCAATTTAGTATTAAAGCATATAGCAAAGTCTTGCACTGTATATATCATGAAGAGCTATGGAACGCTCTTAAAGACATGGGAGTGGCAACACATCCAATAGTCTTATATTTTTATAGTGTTTTACCCTGGGCTGTTTTAGATTTGTTAGCCGCCTCGAGTCCCTGTACTGGGATGAAGCCGGGATATGAATCATCATCATCATCATCATCATCATCATCATCATCATCATCATCATCATCATCCTGATGAGAAATCTGTACTTAAGACAAGAGATAACTGCTAAAACAGAATATGGAGAAACAGAACAGTTCCCAATTGGCAAAGGGGTCAGGCAAGGCTGCATTTTATCATCCTACATGTTCAACTTGTCTGCAGAAAGTATCATGAGAAGGAGGAGTGAAGATTTGAGGAAGGAGCATCAACCATCTCAGATACGTGGATGACACCATACTACTAACAGAAAAACATCACAGACTTGGAACAATGACTAAGGAAGGTCAAAGAAGAAAGGGCAAAGGCAAGCTTAACACAAATAAAAAGAAAACAAATTACCATGGCATGGCTGCATCCGCACTGCAGAAATCATCCAGGTTGACACCACTTTAACTGCCGTGGCTCAATGCTATGGAATTCTGGGATTTGTAGTTTGTTGAAGCACTAGAGCTCTCCGGCCAAAAAGGCAAGATATGCGGATGACACCATATTACTAGCAGAAAACATCACAGACTTGGGAAAACTACTAAGCAAGGTCAAAGAGGAAAGTGGAAAGGCAGGCTCACTGCTGAACAAGAAAACAAAAATAATGACTATGGAAGAAATACCAAGACAATGAGGAAATCGAAACAGTCAAAGAGTTCCTGTCTCTTGGATCAAACATTGATAAGAATGGAAACTGCTGTCAAGAAATCAGAAGAAGGCTAGGAATGGAAAGGGCAGCCATGAAAGAATTACGCAAGATCCTAACACTTTATCACACTAACGGTTATAGTGCTATTGTTCCGCTTTAACTGCTATGGCTGCATCTGGTGGCATTTTGCAGAATACACTGCAGAATCAATGCAGTTTGACACTGCTTTAACTACCATGGCTCAGTGCTATGATATCCTGGGATTTGTAGCCAGCATGGTGTAGTGGTTTTAGCATTGACCAGGAGACCAGGGTTCAAATCCCTGCTCAGACAGTGGGTGACCTTGAGCAAGTCACGCTCTCTCAGCCTCAGAGTCTGGCAATGGCAAACCCCCTCTGAACAAAACAGTGCCAAGAAAACCCCATGATAGGTTTGCCTTAGGGCCTCCATACATCAGAAATGACTTGAAGGCACACAGCAACACCAGAACTCTCCCAGAGAAGACGTTAAACTACTCAAACTGCATTAATTCTGCAGTCTGGATCCAGCCATACTGAGCAGGGTGACCAGATGCCCTCACTGCAAAGGAGGAGAAGGCACTGCCAAAAATGTAGGACATTAAAGAAAAAAGCAGCACATAACCAAATAACATAGGAATGTTCAAATGGAGGACATTGGCGGGACAGGAGGCTGAAATGGAAGGTATGTCCTGGAAAAGGAGAACCTCTGGTCACCCTGGTTTAGGAGGGTCATCCTCTCAGGCTGAGAGAGTGTGACTTGCCCAAGGTCACCCAGTGGGTTTCCATGTCGGATCCAGGATTCAAACCCTCGTCTTCAGAGTCCTAGACCTAGTCCAACATTCAAACTACACTTGATTTGTAGTTTTGAACATTGAGTTTTGCCTACTGAGTACTGAATATTGCAACGCCATTCTAAAGCCCTGTATAGATGATTTAACTGAGAGTTCCTGCATGGCAGGGGGTTGGACTGGATGGCCCTTGTGGTCTCTTCTAACTCTATGATTCTATGATCCTCTGCAATATTGCTACTACTAATACTGTTGTTGTGTGCCCCCAAGTCATTTTTGACTTAAGGTGACCCTAAGGCCAACCTGCCATGGGGTTTTCGTGGCAAGATTTGTCCATAATAATAATAATGACAATATTTATTTTTCTCCCGCTTCTCCAAACAGATCGAAGTGGCTAACAACAAAAGCATCAGTAAAATATAATAACAACTTATCACCGTTGTATCCTGAACCCACCCAAACCCTCCTATCCACAATAAAATACAATTAAATTATTAAACCATTACTAAAACAGTTCTTAAAAAGAGGCCAGAGGCAGTTCAAGCAGTTGTTGAACAACTGATTAAATTAATAAGGGACTGCTGGAGTGTTAATCTGGAAAGGCCTGTCGGAAGAGGGATGTCTCAATTGGCTTTTTAAAAGGAATCATATGCTGGGTCTCTTCTGTCTGGCTATGCCATGGCCATCCTCTGAGGCTGAGAGAGTGGGCTTCATGGCACAGTCAGGATTTGAACCCTGGTCTCCAGAGTCCAGAGCCCTGGTCGAACGTTCAAACCACACACGACTTGTAGTTTTGAATACTGAGTTGCAGTTGTCTGAGTTTTCTGTCTGGGGCTACCATAAGCTAAAAACCCCAGGATTCCATAGGCTGGAAACATGGCAGTTACATTGGCATCAGGCTGGATTAATTTTACAGTGCAGATGCAGCCTTAGAGAGGAAGGGAAAGGAAGGACAGGAGTTTCACCCCATGTGGCTCTGCAAAGGTTAAAACCAGAGAGTTTGTGGCTTCCTAGAAAGGCGTGGGAATATTTTTAGGGGGGAATGGAGGCCAAGGAGGTGGTGCATAATGGTTAGAGGGAGGAGAAAGGGATCCGCCTGTTCCTTCTGCTTCTTCTGCTTCCTCCTTCTCTGATCCTCCAAGCAGGACTTTGGAGCCTCTGGCAAGTGACCCTGCTGGAAAAGGAAAAGGGGAAACAGTGAGTTTCAGGCCCTGAGTTCAAATGTGGGGAGGGATCTGGAAAGATGGAAAGAAAGGGGCAAAAAAAAAAAAAAAATGCCAAGAGGGAGGAAGAGGGGGAGATGATGCCCTTCTGCCATCATCAGCTGTGCAAACAAAGGTGCAAGGTTGCAATGCCATCCTCTGCTGTAATGCTACTACTAATACTGTTGTTTTTGTTGGGTTCCTCCAAGTCATTTTTTCACGGATGGTGACCCTAAGGTCAACCTATCATGCGGTTTTCTTGACAGGTTTCTTCAGAGGGGGGTTGCCACTGAGGCTGAGAGAGTGTGACTTGCTCAAGGTCATCCCAGTGGGCAAGAAGAATGGTGGAAGAGTCCAGCTGGACACCAGATTTCTCTGTTGTTGTTGTTGTTGCTGCTGTGTGCCTTCAAGTCTTTTCCCACTTATGGCAACCCTAAGCTGAACCAATCCTGGCAAATTTCGTCAGAGAGGGGTTTGCCATTGCCATCCTCTGAGGCTGAGAGAGTGTGAGACTTGCCCAAGGTCACCCCAGTGGGCTTCCATGGCTGAGCCAGGATTTGAACCCTGGTCTCCATGAATCATAGTCCAGCACTCAAACCACTACACTCTGGCTCTGGAGTATTACTATTAATAATACTGTTGTTGTTGTTGTGTGCCATCAAGCCGTTGCTGACATACGGTGACCCTACCTTGGGTTTTTCTTGTCAAAATTTGTTCAGAGGCAATTTGGCATTGCGTTCTTCTGAGGCTGAGAGAGTGTGATTCAGCCAAGGTCACGCAGTGGGTTTCATGGCTGAGTGGGGACTCAAACCGTGGTCTCCAGAGTCAGAGTCCAGCACTTAAACCACTATGCCAGGCTAGCTCTCACTAATAATAGTAGTACTACAGTAGTACTATATAGGTAGTACTAGAGCTACGAGAGCCAGTGTAATGCAGCTCAGTATTCAAAACTACAAACCAAACGTGGTGTATACTTGAGCATTGGACTATGACTCTGGAGAGCAGGGTTCGAATCCCAGTTCAGCCATGGAAACCCACTGGATGACCTTGGGCAAATCACACTCTCTCATCCTCAGAGGAGGGCAAGAACAAACCCCCTCTGAAGAAACTTGCCAAGAAAATCCTTTGATAGATTCACCTTCGGGTCGCCATAAGTCCAAAACGACTTGGAAGGCACACAACAACAACAGTACTACTACTACTACTATCATCATCATTATCATCATCATCATCTTTCCAGGTATCAATGACTGGGGTTTTGGACGATCGACGAGTTTTTTATTTTTGGGTTGTGTGTTTTATTTATGCCTTTTCACTTTTGCATTTTTAAAGTGTCATTTTATACTGTTCGAATGAGATTATTTTAACTGTTTTTAAATTTTTACTGTTAAGGTTTTTTTTAACCAATTTTATCTGAGCTGCCTTGAGTCTCACTTTCATATCAAATGAAGAAATAAATATGTCCAGTTTATTTTAAGCATCTAGGAACCAGTGAGGTATCTACAGAGAATGTGGCATTTTCCAAGCCATACCAATTTTTATTTTTTTATTTTGGGTGCATCTACACCTTAGAAATAATGAAATTCAACACCACTTTAATATCTTTGAGTGTTAATAATTTAAGAAATGAATCGCTATGCTATCCATGAAAGGTCATGCTTCCATATAAATCAGTCTTAGCATCTATACTGCAGAACTAATGCAGTTTGACAGCACTTTAACTGCCATGGCTCCATCCTACAGAGTTTTGGGATTTGTAGCTTGGTGAGGCACCAGCAATATTTTCCAGAGAAGGCTAAAAACTGTATAAAACTACAAATCCCAGGATTCCTTAAGATGGAGTGATAAAGGGGTGTAAGACTGTGTGCTTTCTACAGTGTACATGCACTCTTTGTAATGATGCATCTGTGATCCTGTCTATAACCATTTCCTTCAGATGTTTTATCAGCTTGTTTCAAATTGCTCCCAGAAGTCCTCTCTCATCCTGGAACCAGAATTGTTGGGTTTTTCCCCAGAATTTCAGTTTATAGGTTTTCATATTTCATCCTCTTTCCCCACTCTTTGCCTTCAATTCTGCTGGACAAGGAATCATAGAATCATGAGCTTGGAAGGGGTCCCCACTGGATGACCTTAAGCAAGTCACACTCTCTCAGCCTCAGGGGGCTGTTGTTGTCAACTGCCTTCAAGCCAACATTGAGTCATGGTCGCCCTGTACATGAGACACCTCCAAGAACTGTTGTCCTCTATCACTTTGCTCAGGTCTTGTAGGTTTAGGGCCATGGCCTCCCTGACTGAGTCTATCCAGCTCTCTTTCTTCTGTGTTCCACCTTTCTTAGCATTATTGCCTTTTCTGGTGAATCATGTCTTCCCGTGATGTGGCCGAAGTACGACAACCTCAGTTTTGTCATCCTGGCTTTCAGGCAGAGTTCAAGCCTGATCTGTTCTAGGACCCATTTATTTGCCTTTTTCGCTGTTTACAGGATCCTTAGCACTCTTCTTCAGCATCACATCTCAAAAGAATTTATTTTCTGCATATCCGCTTTCTTCATTGTCTAGCTCTCACATCTGTAGATGGTGAGCTGGAATATCATGGTTTGGACAATCCTAACTTTAGGGTCTAGTTCTTTAAAAGCTGCCCTTCACATTCTTGGTCTTCTGATTTCTTGACTGCAGGGCCAAAACACACTGCAGAAATAATCTAGTTTGAGACCACTTTAACTGCCCTGGCTCAATGCTAGGGAATCCTGGGAATTGTACTTTATTGTGACACCAAAACTCTCTGACAGAAAAGTCTAAATGTCTCATAAAACTACAGAATTCCTAGCACTGAGCCAGGACAGTTAAAACAGTTTCAAACTGGATTATATCTGCAGTGTTTTGTCCCAGAAGTCTCCATTCTGATCATGTTTGATTCAACGTATGGGAAACCTTTTGATTGTTCTGATTTCCTTATCATTGAGGATGGATTCATGTAAATCTTCAGCAGTCATTATTTAAACCCCCTCTGAACAAATCTTGCTAAGAATGTGTGATAGGTCTTAGGATCACCATGAGAAGGAACTGACTAGAAGGCACACAACAACAACAACACAAAAAAGAAGAGCTCACTCCTTCCCTAGCAGTCTAGTCCACTGCCCAACAGCTCTTACAAGAACAAAGTTCTTCCTCTTTAGGTAGAATATTTTTTCCCCTTTAGAATGAATCCATTGGTCCCTGTCCTGTTCTCTGGAGCAGCAGAAAACAAGCTTGCTCCATCTTCAACATGACATCCCATCATATATTTAAATTATATCACGTTGTCTCCTAGTTTTCTCTTCTCCAAGCTAAACATCTCCAGTCCTGTACACAAAAGTTCTTCCCTTCTCCTCTTCCTTCCCTTTATTTGCACCACCTTCTCCCCAAAAAAAACTCTCAGTGGAGAACTTTGCATGCCACCTCCTAGTTTTATTTTAATGTTTTCCCTCCCTAGGTAACCATTTGAATGTCTGTGACTGCACTTTTATTGGACTCAGAGGGAGGGGGGGGAATTGGTTGCACAGCTGGTCCAAAACTTTTTGCTGCCTCAAATAGTGGCAAACAGTGCCCCTTCCAACAAATCTCCTAAAGTCACCTCTCTCCTCATTCCTGGAAGCAAAAATGACATAAAAACATTGACCAGCTGCGGGGCTCTAGGGTTTCCATGTGCATCTAAACTGTAGAAATGATGCAATTTGATATCACTTTAAGTGTTGTTGCTCCATCCTATGGAATCCCGGGATTTGTAGTTTTACGCCTTTCGCCTTCTCTGCCCAAGAGTGCTAGTGCCTCTCCAAACTACAAATCCTAGGATTCTGTAGGATGGAGCCACAGCAGTTAAAGTGGTGTCAAGTGACATTATTTCTACAGTGTAAGCAAACCTTCAGTTGTTGTTTTTGTGTGCCTTCAATTCATTTCCAACTTACGGCAACCCTATCATGGAGTTTTCTGGGCAAATTTCTTTGTAGAGGATTTCCTATTGCTTTCTCCTGAGGCTGAGAGAGTGTGATTTGCCCAAGGTCACCTAGTGGGTTTCCATGGTTGAGCCAGGAATAGCCCAAAGGCTCAAACTACTATACCTAACTCAGACACAGGGTTTTTTCTCAGTCCTGCTGGGACACACTATGGGTCAAACTGGGGAACTTCCTTCTGTGTGGAAAAGAGAAGTTACTTCTACCATGAATTCTGCTACTTCTTCAAAAGAGGGAAATTTGGCACAAAAGAGATCCTCATCCGTTGTTGTGCTATGACCCACTTTGAACCCTCTCTTGCAAGTGGTATTGGGCTGAGAAGGGGCAAGCAAAAACGGGTTTATTCAAGGAGACTTTTAATACATAATCATCATGGGCTGGCTTTTATATGGAATGTGTATTGTAGTTTTTAATGTTTGCAGTTTTATACTTACTTTTTATTTGATGTTCTTAGTTGTTTTGATTGTGGAGTCTTTTAGAATGTTCTTGTTTGTGAGCCATTTTGGGTCCCTTTTTGGGAGGAAGGCAGCATAAAAATTAAATAATAATTTTTTAAAATGAAATAACATAACATAACAATTTGCTGCCCTTTCATGACAACCCGGATCTTCTCCTTAAGGCAGTTGCCTCACTCTTCCAAGTTTAAAAATGCTGTGTGTGTGTACACATACAAATAAGCAAATAACTCACAATTCGAAAAGGATCACAAAAGAAAACATTCTAAAAGTACCCTATAATAAAAATAATTAAAAACATAAAATAAAAACAGTATAAAATTGCAAACATTAAAAACTACATATAACATATAACAAACACCCCATATAAAAGCCATGCTTTAGTTTGGGGCCACAAGCGGCCATGGGAAGCGCTTTCTCCAGCGTTTTCTATCTCCTAGTAGAGCTGGCCTTGATTTTCTGCCTTGTCACTTTTCTTGACTGTTGAGCGCTCCTTAGATTCACACCCGTCTGGGTCCATCTGGCATGATATTGCCTGTTCTGACAAAGGGATGCATTCTAGGATTTCAGGGGCATTCTGGGAAGTGAACCTGAGACCTTTTGGCATGCCCAAAGCAACTGTTTTACCACTGAGTTCATCCCCAAACAACTGGTAGTAAAGGAAAATTGCTTGATGCTGAATTAGATATCATGGTCTGTGTGCTTCTGTATTGTCTCTGGTGTCATCCATTCCTAATGTCGTGCCTTCTAGATGGCTTGGACTACAGTTCCCATCATCCTTAGCTAGCTTGGATGGGGGAAATAGGGATTGTTTTTATTTTTAAAAAAATTCAATTGCCTTTAGTGAGCTTAAAGGAAACTATGACTTTCCAAGAGCCAGCATTGCATAGTGGTTTGAGTGTTTAACTACAACTCTGAAGACCAGGGTTCAATTCCCTGCTTGGTCATGAAACTCACTGGGCAACCTTGGGCAAGTCACACGCTCTGTTTATCCTCATGACAACAACATTCTTATGAAGTAGCCCAGACTGAGAGGTCATGGGAGGCCTGAGTTCATTGATAACTATATGGCTCAGTGGGCAACCTAGAACTTTGATTTCCCAGGTTCTTACTATCAGCTTCAGCTTTTTTGTCAGCTGTGTTCCTTCGGGGAACTGGAGGATCTAAAGATTGTAGCATGCATGTTAGGTAAGCTACTTCTGTACAGTTTGAGTATCCCTTATCTGTGTTAAAATGCTTTTGATGTTTATGTTGCGCAGCACATGAGGCAACACATCAACGTTTGGCACCAGTTTTTCCACCTTTGTGACTGTAGTCAGCAGCTTGTGAGCTGGAGAAACACCTGTCACTTTCTCAATGAGCAAAGAGACACTGTAATCTTCTCTCAGATGAGGCTTTTATTCATAGAAGATGTTCCACTGTGTACAACACTATATACATTGACACCATCCACCATCCACACTAGTAACAACCCACTCTGAGGCACCAACTGTCTCACTCTCCCTCAGTGACAGTGGAATGAACATTCTAATGATGCACTGTTTGAATGCTGACACTCATAACTGCCACCAGAGCTGTAAATAACTTGCACAACAGCTCCCCCTAGTGGCCACATCCATGTCATTTCCTCAGACCTGTTTCAACAGGGTCCTGACAATCTGCAATTCTGAAATCAGGAATATTCCAAAATCCAAAATTGTGGGTGGCCGAGATAGGGACACTTTTACTTTCTGATGGTGCAGTGTACACAAACTTTGTTTCATGCACAAAATTATCTTAAAATATTATGTATAAAATTACCTTCAGGCTATGTGTATTAGGTATATCTGTTGTTGTTTCTCCCTTCAAGTAAAAAGGCAAACCTATCATGGCGATCCTTATTGAAATTTTGTTGTTGCTGTTGCGTGTCTTCAAGCTATTTCTGAGAGTAGACCCAAACCATGTAGGGCTTTAAAAGGAACAAGCAACACTGTGCCTCTTGCCCACTAATGATTTGGCGGCCAGTGGAGTGATTTTAATAATTAAAATATTACAGGTAAAGGTAAAGGGAGTCCCTTGACATTTATGTCTAGTTGTAAGTGACTCTAGGGGGCAGTGTTCATATCCATTACTAAGCCGAAGAGCCACTGTCCAAAGACTACTCCGGTGATCATGAATGCTGTTACCTTCCCACTGAGAAGTGGTACCTATTTATCTACTTGCATTTGCATGCTTTCGAATTGCTAGGTTGGCAAAAGCTGGGACTAGTGAAAGGAGTATACCCCATCATGCAGCATTCAGGCCTCGAACTGCCAACCTTCCTATCTTTGGATCATCAGAATTGGCGTCTAAGCCACCGGATCCCATGTAATATATTAAAATATTACCATTATTAAAATCACTCCACTGGCTGCCAAATTGTTTCTGATCAAGATGTTGGTTGTTCCTTTTAAAACCGTACATGGTTTGGGTCCGATCTACCAACAGGATCACATTCTGCCATATAATCTGTTCCATACACTTAGGTCCTTTGGGAAACGTCTCTGTCAATCAGTTAAAACCAGGCTGACAATTGTTATCCAGAGGACATATTTTCTTTAGCTACCCCTAAATTGTGGAATGACCTGCTGGAAGAGATTTGTAAGTTGGATATCTTGTCCATATTTAAAACCGGTCTCTTCCAGTAGGCCTATCCAGATAATTTTTAGTAAAGACCAGTCTCTTGCAGTTGATTGATTTTAATATGTATTGGTTTTATAATAGTGTATGGTCTTTTACCTGATGCTATGTAGTCATTTGTTGTTCCATGCTTCTATCCAGAGGGAGAGGTGGGTACTTTCAAGAAGCAACACAGAGTGCGGAACCTATTTTGGGGGCACAGGGACTAAAATCTGGAAGGATTCTCCACTCTGCAGATGTGGACTTTCATTTTCTTTTAAATTTTCTTTTTGTTGTGTGTCGCCTTGAGACCCTATATTGGGAGAAAGGCAGGACATAAGATAATAATAATAATAATAATAATAATAATAATAATAATAATAATGTGGTCCCTCCACATTCGCTAGGGTTAGGCCCACAACAAACTCCAACTACCAGAATTCCATAGCCTTGAGTCAAGGCAATTAAAGCGGTGCCAAACCTGGATATTCCTCCAGCGTGGATGCATCCAAAGTTGACAGTTGACAGTTCCAAGCGAGGGATTACATTACTACAGTATTTTGTTGTTATTGTTGTACTTCTTTTCAACCAGATGTCTTACCAGATTGCTACGCAAGTGTACTGAATTGAAGCCAAAAGCAAAGCAAGGCGCATGGGGTGACAGAGAAAACTAAACTGGAACTTTGACTCCCATGAGCCACAGTTAATAGGCTAATTGTAAGGGAACATGGGATCTGTCAGCCACAACATTTTGGAGGCTCCCCTTCCTTTCATGAATCCTGCTTCTTTTATCTCATTTTTACATTATTATTTTTTACCGTTTTACATTATTTTACAGATAATGCTGCCACACTGCAGTATTGACAGGGCTCTAACTTATGGGATTCTGGGATTTGTAGTTTGCTGTGGCACCAGAGCACTCTGACAGAGAAGGCTAAATGTCTCACAAAACTACAAATCCCAGGATTCCACAGCATTGAGCCATGGCAGTTAAAGCAGTGTCGAACTGCATTGTTTCTGCAGTGTAGATGTAGCCAAAGTGTATTTTGCTTACAATAATTCTTCCAATAGATGGTTTGGGTTAGGGAAATCATTAGGTCCTTTACCTCAGGCAACAAATAATATTGGACAGGATTGGGTGGTTTGGTTGGTTCAGGTTTGGTTGGATTGAAATAAAAATAGTTTTAGAAATGGAATATGTGAGGACTTTTTAAATATACATGTTTTACTTGACTGTATCCCTGTTTCTTCCTGAAGGACACATCTTATGTGAGCAGTGGCCTGTTACCATCTTTTATATAACCAAGAGACTCTGAAACATCTTTTCCTCGTTCCAGTCACTCTCCCAAAACTGTCCAAAGTTTGATGGTTGAGCGTTTCTATCATGAACGCAGAAAGCGGCCAGAGTCATGAAAAGAGGGTGAGCCGGTTGAGCTGAGCCAGAGGACAAAATGGCTGCTGAACAACAGAAAGTGGGCGTTTTGGCTTGCCACCAGTACAACATTGCGTCGACAAAGGGAGTGAAAAGTGAAGAGCCGGAGACCAGAGACCCTGTGCTCTTGGAGGGTCTGAAATTATCCAGAAAGACGCCTTACCTTGGCCATGTGGAAACCATTGGCGAACGCCTGAGCTGGGCGGTGGCGAAGCAAGCCGAATGTGAGCTGGACAACGGCTTGTTGTCCCAATGCTGGGAAGGCCAGTGGCAAGACTTCCTCAAGACTGTGCAGCCTCCTTTTTCGGGGTGGAATAACCCACAACTTCCGAGGACCCCTCTCCTGGCTCCTTCCGAATGTTCGCCCAGCGTTTACCGTGAGCCCATGCAAGAGGCGGCGAGCGGACTCCTGTTGGGCCTGCGAGAAAACTCCCTCAAGGGCAATCTCAGCACAGATTGTGGAGCAAAGGCAAACTACAAAGAGGTGAAGCGAGAAGCCCTGACGGAAGAGGACCTCACCGCTGAGGAGCACCGGCAGCACTTTCGGTGGTTCTGCTACCAAGAGGGCGAAGGACCCCGGGAGATTTGCACCCAGCTCCGGGAACTCTGTCTCAAGTGGCTGAGGCCAGAGCTCAACCCAAAGGAACAGATTGTGGAGCTGATTGTCCTGGAACAATTCCTGGCCATCTTGCCAGAGGAAATCCAAAGCTGGGTCGGAGAAGCAGGTCCCGAGACCTGCACCGAAGCAGTGGCCCTAGTGGAAGAATTCCTGCTGCGGCAGCAAGAGGCAGAGAGGTGGAAGCAGGAGGTGAGGGCATGTTCCTGGCCTTGGAGAAAATCTAAAGTGCTGCCTTTGCTCTGAACAGGCTTTCTGGCAAGGCTGCTCTTGCTTGGAATGGGCAACTTGTTTCCCCCCTGATTCACAGGTTCTGAGCAAGCAGTTGCTTTCCCTGAGCAAATACAGTGGGCCCTTGGTATCCACTGGGGTTTGGTTCCTGGACCCCATGGATACCAAAATCCATGGATATTCAAGTCCCATTAAATACAATGGATAGTAAAATAGTATCCCTTATATAAAATGGCAAAATCGAGGTTTTTCCTTTTTGTAATTTACATATTTTTTGGAATATTTTCAAGCCATGGATGCTTGAATCCGTCTATAAAGAATCCATAGATATGGAAGGTCTGTCTGTACATAAGTGTGTGGATGGGTGGTGGGGAGTGTTTTGCAGGGCTCTGTGTGATATTTTCAATGGTATTTTTTTTAATTTATAAAATATTTATATCCCGCCCTGTATCTGATGATCTCAGGGCAGCGTACAATAAAATCAATTCAAAATAATAATAATAATAATAATAATAATAATTATATAATTAAATCATTTACCAGTTTAAAAAACAAAATTTAAAACTGGTTAATAATAATAATAATAATAATAATAATAATAATAACAACACCTTTACCTCACTTTTCTGTTGCCAAACAATCAATGTGGCTTACATCTAAAAATCAATCTAATAAACAATACACTATACATATAATATCCCCGTCCCCTCTAAAAAGAATTGAACATATTACAATTAAAAAATTATCAACTAACATAAACCAGTAATAATCAAATAATCAAATGAGCTGAATGATATACAATAAATGATGGGAAGGGAATTCATTTTTGGCTGAGTGCTTCTATTCAGGAAAAGCCTGCTGGAAGAGATCCGTCTTGAAAGCTTTTTTAAAGTTGTCTAAGCTAGTATTTGACGGATCTCCTCTGGCAGGGCGTTCCACAGTCTGGAACAATTTAAAACAGTGGAATCATAGCACACATACAATTTGGATAAAATCACTTACGCCAAGAAAGCTTGAAAAAAAAAGCCAGGTTTTGACTTTGCACTGAAATGATTCCAACATTGCTGCCAACTGGGCTTTTGGAAGGAGGGAGCTGGGGAGGCCACCATGTCCTCCCACAATGTATTTTCCCTACTGGTGGGAAACAGAGGGGAGCACCTGCATTAAACCTGCAGGTATAGAGGGGGAGAAGTGATCTCCTCACATATTGAGGTCCCAAGCCATTTAGGAAACCTTTTAGAGCTTTAATATGGCTGTAATATTCCTTAATCTGAAATCCTGGTTTTCAGAATCCTAGTGGATTCTAGAAGCAGAACTCATTTTATCTAATGCTAAGATGAACAAAAAAAATCCTAAAAGTGGGATGAAAGGGTGTATACAAAAACAGCATGTCTCTGGACACAGAGTGTGCTTCATGTTCTGGGAGGGGAACTAAGAAAACATGGATATGGGGAAGAAAAATACACTTGTCCCTCCACATTCGCTGGGGTTAGGGGTACACAACCCCCATGAATGTGGGGAAAATGCAAATAACAAAAATATGTTTTTACCAGAGAGAACACCCCTCTAGGAATCTCTAGGTCCTCCAGTGCAATTCTGTGGACAACATCTGCCAGACATTGACTATAAAGTTGCGCTGAAGGAGCTAAAAATGCCTTGCGGAGTGTTCTCTCTAGGAAACCTTAGGGCCTTCAGTACGACTTTTGGTTAAAGTTGACCGCAGAATTGCACTGGAGGACCTAGATATTCCTAGAGAGAGTATATTAATAAAATCCGTGAATAATCAAATCTCCAAAAGTCTGAGCCACAAATGTGGAAGGACAAGTGTACATTCTATTCCTCAAGAGGACACAGCTGGCTAATTCAAATACACTCTGCAGTTCAACACTGTCCCTTTCTCTTCCATCTTCTTGGCTTCTCACCTTTCAGGTACTGGGGGAATTCGAGGAAGTGGCCATGAGTTTCTCACGAGAAGATGATGTTGGCGAGAGACAGCCTTCCCAAGAGATCAAGAGGGAGAGAGTCAGGATTCTAGGTAAGAACATTTACAATACTGGAGTGAACTTGGTCAGTAGTGGCTGGTGTCCTTCATGCCAGTGGAAATAGTGAATTCGTTCTGGGCGTTAGCTAAAAATGTAAAGGCGCTATCCAGGGTGTCAAACCCTTTCCCCCAAAAGGTAAGCGTACCTTTAAAGTTTAAGCTAAATCCCAGAGTGGATTCACTGCCTTATTAACATGATAGCAACTGACTTGATTTTGGAGGCCTACAAACAGAAAATATAGAACAACAGAGTACCTCAGTAGCCATGCAGGTCAGTATTTGTAAAAGATACTTTCTGAACTACAACTTCCAACATCCTTAGCCAGCTTGGCCAGTGACCATAGAAGATGGAAGCAGAAAGTGTTCTGGGAGTTGTAGTTTAAAACTTCAAAATCATTTCTCCTTCTCTACACAAAGAAATGATAAAAAAAGGATAGGAAACAACAATCTAATAATAATAATAATAATCTATATTTACAATAAACGTTCATTCGTTCTGAAGAGAAGAAAATGGCTTCACAGTCTCTGTATATATTAGTAAATATCATTAGATTATCGTAAAAGATAATATGTGTTATCAAACCAGGTTTGATTTTTCACAACCCTGTGACTCCCAAGAAACTGTTCACAGCAGCCCACTTCAGGTCTTGCAAACTCAGAATCATGGCTTCCTGCCTTGTCTGAATCATCCCACCTGTAATAATGTGGTCTTCCTTTTTTCTTGTTGGCTTCCACTGTATTGAGCATGATTTTTTTTTCTGGCCCAGGGTCTGAGATCATCAGACAGGGCCTTTTCTCTGTCCCACCAACATCACAAGTACAATTGGTGAGGGCATAAGAGATGGCCTCCTTGGTGGCTGGCCCTGGACTCTATAACTCCCCCTCCTTGTTGTCTTTTCATCAGCAGATTTTTATTTAACCGGCTTTTAATACAAAAAGCTTTTAAAGAAAGGGGTGCTGTATTGTTTCAAATGCAACTGTTTTTTAAAAAAATAGCTTTTATCTTTTTTTAATTGCATTTTATTTTTTTCAGTGTAGATCTGACTTGTTTTAATACTATGGTTAGTTCAATTGCATTTTAATGATCACTTTTTGTAGGCCACCTTAAATCCCATTTTGGGAGAAAGGTGGGATAGATAACTAATAAATAAATTAAAAAAATATGTTTCACTCTATTGTTCTTTTAGAATGGTAAGCGGCTTTGAGTCCCAGTTTTGGGAGAAAGTCAGGATGATGATGATGATGATGATGATGATGATGATGATGATGATGATGATGCCTGTCCAACTTTTTAAAAATATATAATATACAGGTTGAGTCTCCTTTATGGAATTCCCAAATAAGCCAAAATTCAAAATTTTCCACAAGGCCTTTCCAAAGCATGAAGAGCAGAGACGTAACTAATCCAGCTTTTTTGTGAGAGAGTGTGCCATAGCATGGGAGTAGCAACCAAGAAGGCCTTCTCATGTGTCCTTATTAGGTGTGCCTGTGATCGTTGTGAGAATATTATTTATCTTTTTAGGGTTATTAAAACCTAACATTGGTTGTTTATGTATTTTTCCTTAGGGACTTAAATGTACATTAAACATACAGAAAAAGGATACTAGATTGGAGCTAGACTTGGTTATATCATGAGTAGGACCACTGACGTTTATGGGCTTTACGTTAGCCGTGATTTAACACAAGCCCTGTTGATTTCATTGTGTTTTCTGCAACAGTAGATCTGATGTTTTCCTTATTTTCATTTCTAAAAAGGTTATCCTTTTTTATCCTTGCAGATGATGGATGGGAAAGTGAGGGTGAAGGAGAATCATTTGAACCACCGTTGGAAAGAATCGAGCCTCAAGACCCTGAAGAAAATTTTGAGGATCAAGATAGGCCAAGCTGGGAGCAGAGAATACAAATAGACAAGAGGGGTAAATCCATTATTTGCCAAAATGGTGACTTGGATGATACTGAGCTCCAGCAAAGAATGTATGCAGGAAAACGAAGGCACATGTGCAATATCTGTGGGAAAGCGTTTACTCAAAAATCAAATCTCAACAGGCATCAGAGAACCCACATAGGAGGGAAAAAATTTCATTGCTTTATATGTGGGAAAAGCTTTAATTGGGAAACAAGCTTTATTAGGCATCAGAGATTCCATACGGGTGAAAAGCCTTATCCATGCTTAGACTGTGGGAAGAGCTTTAGTCGGAGTGCAAACCTTATCATTCATCAGAGAATTCACACAGGGGAGAAACCACATCAGTGTTTAGACTGTGGGCAAAGCTTTAGTCAGATCTCCAACCTTGTGAGACATCACAGAGTCCACACGGGAGAGAAGCCTTATAAATGCACAGAATGTGAAAAAAGCTTTACTCAAAAGTCAAATCTTATCAAACATCAAAGTGTCCACTCAAGTGACAAACCCAACAGGCACTTGGCTTACGGGGAAAGACTCAATCAGAGGTCAAACTACAATAGATTTGAGACAATTCCCTTTGGTGAAAACCCATGTAAATGCTTCAAGTGTGGGAAAATCTTTTCCAGAAGAGGAAACCTCCTTCGACACCAGAGCATTCACACAAAAGATAAGCCACATAAGTGTACAGAATGCGGGAAACGTTTCAACCAGAGAACAAATCTCAATGCTCATCAGAGAATCCACACTGGAGAGAAACCTTACAGATGTCCAGACTGTGGAAAAACTTTCAGATGGAGGGCACATCTCATCATTCACAAGAGGTTGCACACTGGAGAAAAACCACACAAGTGTGCAGACTGTGGACAGAGCTTCAGTCAGAGATCCAACCTTGTGAGACATCTCCGAATCCACACTGGAGAGAAGCCATATAAATGCTCAGACTGTGAGAAGAGCTTTGGTCAGAAATCAAACCTCATTAAGCATCAGAGGATTCACACAGGAGAGAATGCGTTGGATATGAGTCTGAATGGTATTAGATATAAAAGAATTATTATAGGAGGTGACACGTATAAATGCTTCCGTTGTGGGAAAATATTTTCTCGGAGAGGGAACCTTCTTAGACATCAGAGTATTCACACCAGAGAGAAACCACACAAATGCTCTGACTGTGGAAAAAGGTTCAACCAGAGAACTAACCTCATCAGTCATCAGAGGATTCACACAGGTGAGAAACCTTTTCAATGTTTGGAATGTGGAAAGAGCTTTCGACAGAGCCCACATCTTATTAAACATCAGAAAGTGCATACAGAAGAGAAGACATCATATAGCATTTTGGATTATGGAGAAAATTTCAGTCAAGATTCAAACTGTGGTAGGCATGAGAGAATCCACAAGGGAGGAAATCCATACCAATGCCTTATATGTGGGAAAATCTTCAATTGGCAATCAAATTTTATCAGACATCAGAAAATCCATGCTAGTGAAGAGCCCCTTAATTGCTCTGAATGTGGGAAACAATTCAATAGGAGAAGAAGCCTAATTGCCCATCAGAGAATCCACATGAGAGAGAAGCCTTACAAGTGTACAGACTGCGGGCAGAGCTTCACATGGGAAGCACACCTGGTTATCCATCAAAGAATCCACACAGGAGAGAAGCCTCATATATGCACAGAATGTGGGCAGAGCTTCAGCCAGAGGTCCAACCTTATCCGACATCAGAGAATCCACACAGGCGAGAAGCCTTACAAATGCTCAGATTGTGGTCAGAGTTTCAGTCAAAGAACACACCTTGTTGTACATGAAAGGATCCACACAGGGGAGAAACCGCATAAGTGTTTGGAGTGTGGGCAAGGCTTCAGTCAACGGGCACATCTTATTGTGCATCAGAGAATCCACACAGGAGAAAAGCCACATAGATGCATGGACTGTGGGCAAGGTTTCTGTCAAAGGTCTAATCTAATCAGACATCAGAGGACCCACGCCTGTGAGAAGATGGAACAGAGATTCTGATGTTTCAGGAAAGCATATGCTGTCTCAATCAGCCAAAGATAGATGAGGAAAAGAATTATGACTGTTTGGATTGCAGGGAAAACTTGGACTACTCTTGGTGAAAGAATCCTACAAGCATGGGACCAAAACCATTCACCTGTAACTAGTTACATTTGGAGGGGACAAGGTTATACTGTAATTACATTTGAAAAGTAACATAATAAGTAGGAGTGAAGTTACTTTACGGTTATACTGACTTTTAAATTTTAAGGAGCATTTTAAGAGGAATTGTTTAAATCTTTATGGCATTCTCTTTAGGATTTTTCTGTTTTTCAAAAAAGGCAACAAAAAGTAATAGCCAACGTCAGTTTGAGTTACTTTTCCAATATTGTCATGAAAAGGGATAATAGGTTACATGAAAGTAATGGGGACCAAGTTACTTTTAAAAAGGAACTTTCCAAGCACTGAGGGAGACCTTTGTGAAAAATAGTCTCATTTGGCACCCACTCTGTCAGTGGAGGAGAAAAAACAGGAGACCAAAAGCTGTGAAACTGGAGGGAGACCCTAATGTTTTCATGGCACTTAGCTGTTCCCCTTTTTTCAGTGAAAGCTGGTGCCTTCCATGCCAGTGTGACAGTGAATCCATGGACTTTAATGAAGCTGTCTAAGGCAGGGGGTTCCAACCTGTGCTCCAAGGAGCCCTTAGGACTCCATGTGCACTTCTCCGGTGCTCCGTGGCTGCTGCAGGAAAATGAAAGAAATAAAAATTGAATGAAATTTAAAAAATAAGAATATATTCTTATATATAGTGCTAAACACCATTGTAAGACATAGGGTAGGCCTCTTAGGGGCTGTGCCAGAGAAATAAGGGCTCTGCGAGGCAAAAAGGTTGGGAACCTCTGGTCTAAGGGATCAGTGCAGCACCATGGATAGCACCTTTAAAATTAAAAACCTTAAAACCCAGAACAGATTCACTGTCACCACATTAGTGGAAGACACCAGCAGCCCCTGTCCCTCTCCCAGGGCATGCCAATTCCCCCTTTCCTTAGCAACCCTTTTTGACATAGACTTGGGGTAGGTGGAATATATCCAGCACCATTTAGATATTGTGTGCTGACGCATACCTTACGTAATCTCATGCGTGCTCATCAATTTGCATTCTCCACAATTTGGCTATTTCCATTGCCCCCCCCCCCCCCCTCTGTCTTCCTGTTTTCCATTTCTTGAACTGACTCTTTATTCTGCTGGCACAGCCAGCAAAGCCTAAAATCTCCCATCTTCTTCCTCCTCTGGCTTCATCTTCCATCTTGCTTGCTTCCAAAATTTGGGAAGGCCCAGCCATTTCCCATCCAGTTCTGTTTCCTTCTGTCTCCACTGTCGAATGCTTTCTTTCTTAGGGTTTGTCTTCACTGGGCAGAAATCTCCAGGCTTCCCCCAGAGTATTCTGGCACCGAATCCACCCATTACCTTTGCTCTCTCTGCTGTGGTGGCAGCGGCTGCCTTCCCAAATGATCCCTTTTTGTTGCTTCCTGGCACTGCTGCTGAGGTCACAGTGAGGTGCCCAGCCATGGTTTCAAAGCTGGGCACCTCATTTTCAGCTTAGAGTGACTCATGCCCACAGTGTTGGCACCGGGCAGCTCAAAGGGAGTACATGGGAAGGCAGCCCCTTATCCTTGCTGCGGAGAAATCTGGTAACTGAGGGGAAGGTAAGTTTTTACCACAGCAAAAGGCACGTTTTTAAAATGTGGGTTATAGGGAGGAATTTGGTGAGGATGTTGTGAGAATAGTCTGCACCCGATTTGGGATTTTAGCAGTGAGACCAGCGGTAATTCAAACTAAATATCCCATGTAGACAAGGCCTTTCACTGAATAGTCCCTTTCTAGATCTGGGAAAAGTTACTTTTGTTGGATTACACTCCAAAATTCTTGGCTGGGGCTGTCATCCAGCAACAGTAGCTTTTCCCAGCTCTCTCTCTTTCCATTTTCCCCTTCCTACCTCCTCTCTGCCCCCCTCCAATGTGTCCTTTTACTAGACTGAAAGCCTGTGGGCAGGGGACTCTCGTTTCACCATTGTAACACAGCATCTAACACATAATACCAATAAATGAATCATAAACACCTAAAAGGCTTTTCAACTACAGTGGACTGGATTGAGTGCTTCTGGTTGGACTATAGCTGGTTTGGGAGCAGCTGTATTAATCCTGGATATATAAGACTATGCTGCTTGGGGCCTATTGGGAGTTGGAGTTCAACACTCTGGGGGGGCTGCAGATTTGCCACCTTGAACCTGCGGTTGAAGCATTAAACAAGCTTGTATTTCAAATATATGTTTGCCACTGAAAACAACAATATGTAATATAGGACAATGTTCTCTTCCTGAAATGAATAATGTGACATTTTCATTCTGTCTTTTGTTCTGCTTTGCCTGGGGGGAGCCAGTCTTTAATCATGAGGAGGGGAAGCAAATCCTTTTTTCAAAATTCAGTTTCTTTTACCTAATGCTGAGGTGGACCTTTATGAAAGGGATCTAGGAGTCCAAGTAGGCCATAAGTTGAACATGAGTCAACAGTGCGATGCGGCAGCTAAAAAGGCCAATGTGATTTTAGGCTGCATCTATAGAAGTATAGCATCTAGATCTAGGGAAGTAATAGTGCCACTCTATTCTGCTCGGGTCAGGCCCCACCTGGAATATTGTGTCCAGTTCTGAACGCCACAATTCAAAAAGGATATGGAGAAACTGGAGCGTGTCCAAAGGAGGGCGACTAAAATGGTGAAGGGTCTAGAAACCCTGCCCTATGAGGAACGTCTTAGGGATCTGAGGATGTTTAGCCTGGAGAAGAGAAGGTTAAGAGGTGATATGATAGCCCTGTTTAAATATTTTAAGGGGTGTCATATTGAGGAGGGAGCAAACTTGTTTTCTGCTGCTCCAGAGAATAGGACCTGGAACAGTGGATTCAAACTAAAGCAATAAAAAGCCCACCTAAACATTAGGAGGAACTCCCTGACAGTAAGAGTTCTTTGACAGTGGAAGACAATCCCTTGTAGAGTTGTGGAGTCTCCTTCCTTAGAGGTCTTTAAGCACAGGCTGGATGGCCACCTTCAAAGGAGGTGCTTTTGTAGCCAAGGGTCCGTTTAGGGGAATTTTATTATTATTGTTATTAGCTCAAATATTGCAAGAGGAGAGCCTGCTACGATGGCCCTTGCAGAATCATCTCCCGATATGTATACGGAGTAGACCAGGGGATTCCAATAAATGGAGCTGAGACAGACTTCTAGAATTAATAACCAATTTATTTATAAGGGAAAAAACACATACGATTCACTAGCATACACACACACATACAAGGCTCAGGAAAAGCATAGGTTAGCATGGAATAGGATTTTAGGCATCACTGGGGTGATACGTACCAGAATGTGGACCCCCTCCAGGAACCCAAATGAAATATGCTGATGGCATGAGGCTCAGCCATGGAATGACTGGCCAGGAGCCAGGAGCCAGGAGCCAGGAGCCAGGTCAGGGTTCAAAGGGACAGAGCTTCCCCCTGAAATCCAGACTGGCCCCGTGAACAGGCAAATCTGATGATATTTATAGGCAAAATCTTGCTTCTGGCAAAGGTGCTTGATGGTGAGAACAAAGGTGTTTAATTACTTTCTTTTCACCTGGATGTCCCTGTCTGATTGTCTTAGTGGTCTTAAGCTGCTCGGATAACAGACCTGGGGAGGGGGCAAGAGCCTCAGGGAAGGCAAACATTTGCTCTTCCTGGTCCTATGATAATCCTCTTATGTGACTCTCTAGATATGATGATGTGGGTGCCCCTCAGGGGTGTATGTACATGTCCTCATGCCTTGCTGGCAATGGTGGACAGGCTGTTAGAGTTCATCTAGGGGTCATTAAGGGCTGTCATTTATACCAAAATTTATATGGAGCAGCATGGGTAACACTTTGACTGTGAGTTCCTGCATGGCAGGGGATTGGACGATGGCCCTTGCAGTCTCTTCCAACTCTATGATTTTATGATTCTTGCCCTGTCTAGTCTTACTGGTTTTTTTTTTTTTTTTTTTAGTTTCTACATATATCTGGAAAAAAGGGTCTACTTCAGAGGGATAGGAGAGGTTAGAAGGCCATCTGGCAGGGTAATTTTTGTGGCGGATTTCTTAGGCAGGATCTGCACTGCAGAAATAACGCAATTTAACACTGCTTTAGCTGCCGTGGCTCCATGCTACGGAATCCTGGGATTTGTAGTTTGTTGTGGCACCAGAGCTCTCTGAGAGAGAAGGCTGCATATCTCACAAAACTATAACTCTCAAGATTCTGTAGCATTGAGCCGTGGCAGTTAAAGCAGCTGCATTATTTCTGCAGTGCAGATACAGCCCTGAATTAGTTGTGGGAGTTGGACTAAATGACCTTCATCATTCCTTCCAACCAGAGATATGGTAAAGTTAGTAGGAAAAAAAGGTGAATGTATTTAGGTAATTTTTTAAAAATCTGAATTAACTGCTTTTATATTATAAGGAGAAATGTTAACTTATTAACTATTGAAATCGCTAGGAAGCTTTAAAAAAAAGTACCACCTGGAGTTTCACTCTTCCACTTTTTCTTCCCTCTATTTTGAACATGGGAGAGAAGACAGATGTTGCATGAATTTCTGAAAAAACCCTTACCTCACCCCAAATTTTTCTCTGGCTTCCCCTTTCTTCCTCTGCATCGTTCTTTAGCAGACTGATTCCCGCATAAACTCTAAAGGGCAAGAGTTCCCAAATGCAGTTTCCTGGGAGAGCTGAAGAGCCTCTAGCTGCATCCACACTGTAGAAATAATCCAGTTTGACCCCACTTTAATTACCACAGCTCAGTGCTGTGGAATCCTGAAAATTGTAGTTTGTTGTGACACCAGAACTTTTTGACAGAGAAGGCCAAATGGCTCACAAAACTACTGTTCCCAGAATTCCATAGCACTGAACCATAGCAGTTAAAGTGGGGTCAAACTGCATTATTTCTGCTGTGCGGATGTAGTTTCTGTGCAGTGCCTGAAGTGGAACACAGGAGATTCACCTGGATGCAAAGAAGATCCCTTTTCTGTGCTGCTGTTGTTGATTTAAAAATATTTTAACCTTGGAATTACCAAAAATATAATCTAATCATGCACTAAAATAAGTGATTTGGATCTTGTGACTGGAACACTGTAATTACCCAATATTTGGGAAACGACTACCTAGGAACCACTGTGTTGTTTGAGATGGGTGCATTTACAATGTAAAAATAATGCAGTTTGACACTTCTGTTGCTCTACCTTATGGAGTTCTTGGGTTTGTAATTTGGCAAGGTTTTTCTCCTTCTCTGCCAGAGAGTGCTGGTGCCTCACAAAACTCCAAATGCTTTGGAGGTTTTTAAACAGAGGTTGGATGTCAGGAGTGCTTTGATTCTGTGTTCCTGCATGGCAGAAGGGAGTTGAAATCGTAGGATTCTGTAAAATGGAGCCCTGGCAGTTAAAGTGGCGTCAAATTACATTATTTCCACAGTGCAGATGCTCCCTAGAACATCTGCAGCCTCAGTTCACTGGCTAAAGCTTTAGACCAGTAGTTCTCAAGCTTTGGTCCTCCAGGTATTTTGGACTTTAACTCCCAAAGCCCCAGCCAGCTTATTCAAGGGTCAGGAATTCTGGGAGTTGAAGTCCAAAACACCCAGATGACCAAATTTTGAGACCCGCTGCTTTAGTCCATGCTGCTGTAAAGCTGGGTCCCTTCATGTAGTTTGGACAATAATTCTATTTAGATCCAGCCACCATGGCCAAGGGTCGGGATGGGAAGAAAAGTAGGCCAAAACATCTCAAAGAAAGGTGGCCTACTGTGGCCTTATAGATATTTTGGATTTACAGCGGGCCCTTAGTATCCACTGGGATTTGGTTCCTGGGCCATGCTTTGATTGAGAGTTCCTGCATGGCAGGGGGTTGGACTGGATGGCCCTTGTTGTCTCTTCCAACTCTATGATTCTATGCTTATAACATTAACTAACTTGGGCCTCATAGAATCATAGAGCTGGAAGAGACCACGAGGTCCAACCTCATTCTGCCCTGCAGGAACTCTCAATCAAGGCACCTCCTTTGACAGATGGCCATCCAGCCTCTGTTTGAAGACCTCCAAGGAAGGAGACTCCACTACACTCCGAGGAAGGAGTGTGTTCCACTGTCAAACAGCCCTGACTGTCAGAAAATTCCTCCTATTGTTGAGTTGGAATCTCTTTTCCTGGAGCTTGCATCCATTGTTCCATGTTCTAGTCTCTGGAGCAGCAGAAAACAAGATTGCTCCCTCAATATCAAATGCTTAAACAGGCTATAATACCACTTCTTAATCTTCTCCTCTCCAGAATTATAACCTTAAGGTGGTTTTTTTTTTGTTTTTTGTTTTTTTAAAGAGTAACTTTTCCACCTCTATTGAAGGTCCCAAACTATTTCCCAAACTTTGGTCCTCCAGAGGTTTCCAGTTGGCAAAGGAGTCAGGCAAGGCAGGCTGCATCCCATTTCCATTTGTTCAGCTTGTGTGCAGAAAACATACAACGAACAGGTTTAGACTCAGAAGAAGAAGCGAAGACTGGAGGAAAAAACATCAACAATCTAAAATGTGCAGTAATTAAATCATTACTACTAGCAGAAAACATCATGGACTTGGGTCAGTTACTAAGGAAGGCCAAAGAAGTGTGTGCAAAGGCAGGCTTAAAGTTGAACGTAAATGAAAATAATGACCATGGAAGGGCTGCATCTGCCCTGCAAAAAATAACCCAGGTTTATACTACTTTAACTGCCATGGCTTCATGCTATGGAATTCTGGGAAATGTGGTTTGTTGCAGCACCATAGATCTTGGACAGAGGAGGTCAGATGTCTCACAAAATCACAGCCCTCAGAAATTCTCTAGCTTTGAGCCATGGCAGTTAAAGTGGTGCCAAACTGGGTTATTTCTCTAGTATGGATGCAGCCAAAAAGACTAGGAATGGGAAGGGTAGCCATGAAAGGACTAGAGAAGACCATGAGGAGTAAAGATAAAACAACTGAGCACTACAGTTAGAACCTTACAAGTAGGGTTGCCATAATGGAGGACCTCGAAACCGGGACAAATGTAGGACAAGGTTTGAAAATGTAGGACATTTATTATTTTTTTTTAATTTCCTGGCTAGGAAATTAAAAAAAAAAGTCCTAGATTTTTAAACCTTGTCCTCCTCCTCCTCCTCCCGGCCTGGGAGGGAGCCTAGGCCGGCTCCCAGGCTGAGAAGGGGGGGAAGCTAGGCATCGCGGCGATCTCCGCGGTGCCAGGCTTCCTCCTCCTCCTCCCGGCCTGGGAGGGAGCCTAGGCCGGCTCCCAGGCCGGGAAAGAGGCGGAGGCTGCTCCTCATCGCGGCAATCGCCACGGTGGGAAGCGGCCTGCTCCTCCTCCCAGTCTGGGAGGAAGCCTCAGCAGGTTCCCAGGCCGGGAAAGAGGCAGGGGCCGCTCCTCATCGCGGCAATCGCCGCGGTGGGAAGCGGCCTCCTCCTCCTCCCTGGCCTCGTGGAGGCCTTGAGGACCCCGCGGCCGGAGCTCCGACCGCGGAGCCGCCTCCAAGGCCTCGCTGGGGCCCGGGAGGGAGCGTCTCCGCGGCTGGAGCTCCAACCGCGGAGAGCCTTCCCAGGCCTCAGCAAGGCCTTGGAGCCGCCGCGGGGGCTGAGGTGGCCGCGGTGGGCGGGGCCGTCCCGGTTTGGGCGCCAAACCGGACCGGGACCGGGATGGCACCGCCCAAACCGGAATTGTCCCGCCCCCCGGCGGGATATGGCAACCCTACTTACAAGCCGTTGTATTCCCCATCGCCATGTACAGATGTGAGAAGTGAACAGTGGGGAAAAAACAGATTAACAAGGAGATAAATTCATTTGAGATGTGATGCTGAAGAAGAGCGCTGAGACATCCTCCGGTCCCTGTCAAAATGGCCTTCCTTCTCCCCATACAAGTTAACTCATGGCTGGTAAAATGGGTGTAACAATTGTGGCAATAGTGTTGCAACTGTGACTAAGTGGCAGTTGTGAACATGGAAGAGTTACCTAAGTTTGCTCAGCCATGAGTGTTCTGCAGTAACAATGGCTACTTAGCTACAATTGTGACACTACTAACTCCCTCCCAGACATAAAGATCCTTCCTGGACACAGTTCACTCTGAGGAGGAGGTAAACCAAGTCTATGAAAGGTGGCACTACAACGTCTTTTGCACAGTTAGTCCCAAAGATGCTACAATATCCCTTTGCAAACATGAGGAGGGCCATTATGTTGGTGATTGGAGCACAAGCGAATGGCATTTCTGTCAGATCTGAGGTGGCCATACTCTGACAAGTTACTCAGTTAGTTACTTAATATATTTAATTAAGTAACTGATACAGAATTCTGGCAGAATTCTACAGAATTGTTATTATTACTGTATAGTACTGTGTATACTATACTACACTACTATACTGTAGCATACAGTATAGTATACTACTATACTATATACTATAGTACTATTGCATAGCACTGTATAATATACTAGTATATACTGCTATACTGTACTATATACTATACAGCATATGCTACACTATGCCAGTATACTATACCAAAGTACTGTGTATAGTATACTACTATAGCATAATAGTGTATAGTATATAGTGTGCTATAAAGTAGTGTGTTATACTATGCTATACTCCGTACTATATTATGATTTATTATTATTATTATTATTATTATTAGGGCAAGGTTTCTTCAGGGGGTCTTTGCCATGGCCTTGCCCTGAGGCTGAGAGAGTGTGTAAACTGTGAGGCTTAAACAGGGGCTGAGGTGGGCCTCGAACCCTTGGCTCCTCCCCCAAGGGAACGTGACATGGCTCCTTTGAGGGCGTGGCCGGCGGCGGTTATGGAAGAAGCAGAAGCGTTAAAACCACCGAGTCGGCTCCTCCTTCCTAGAGCGTCGACCAACGGCTCTATGCGGCCGCTGCGTTCCTTCCGGTCCCCGCGAGGCTCCGCCCCCTCCTTTTGAATCTCTCCGCCCAGAGAGGGCTTGGGAGGCCAGGACGCCATTTGGGAGCCGGGAGGCGGAGAAGAAAGGGAGAAGAAGGCGGCCGAGGCGAAGGCGGCTTATGGGGTGGGGGAGAAGAACGCGGCTCTGGAGGCGGGGTGCGGTCTATATGGGGGTGGTGCTGGGGGAGGGAGCCCTTAGCCCTCTGGGGCGTTTGGACTACAACTCCCACAATCCCCCCCAATGGCAGGGCTGGCGGGGGCTCCTGGGAGTTGGAGTCCGAATGGCCTCAAAGGCCAAAGGTGCCGCGCCTTGGCTGCAAGGGGAAGAAGGGAAGAAGCAGGGCGGAGGTGGGAAGAAAGAGCAGCACCAGCAGCAGCCCCATTGTGTCTCCCTCCTTCATATAATATAGACTGTATATATATATATGTGTGTGTGTGTGTGTTTATAATATATCTGTGTGTTTATATGTATATGTACAGTGTGTGTGTATTATATATATATATATGCGTTATGTATATATGAGTGTGTGTATATGTGTACAGTGTGTGTATCTATGTATATATATATATATATGTACAGTGTGTGTGTATGTAGTATATATGTATATGTGTTTATATATTATATATACACATATATTACATGTGTGTATATATAATATGTGTAATATGTGTGTGTGTGTGTGTGTCTATATATATATGTACAGTGTGTGTATGTAATATATATGTGTATGTATGTGTGTATATATATATGTATACATGCATATATTACATGTGTGTGTACCTAATGTGCGTGTGTAATATACATGTGTGTGTGTTTATGTATATGTGTGTGTGTGTACAGTGTGTGTGTATATATATATGTATGTTTATATATATAGTACATGTGTGTGTGTATATTTAATATGCGAGTGTAATATACTGTATATATATATATACACACACACACAAGTATATGTGTTTTTGTGAGTGTGTAGTGAGTGTATATATGTGTTTGTGTAATATATATTTTATATATATATATATATATAATACACACACACATGTACATATATTACATATGTATATTGTAAACCATTGGCTGAGCAGGGAATCAAACCCTGACTCCAGAGTCATGGTCAAATACTCAAACCACTGCACCACGCTGGCTCTCCAATATGTGTGTGTGTGTGTGTGTGTGTTAAATGGTATGCAGTAGCTTAGTGGTTAAGATGCCAATTACGATGATCGTAATTCAGAAGGTTGGCATTATATATATTAATATGGTATTTTATAAATATCTTTTGTCTTGTCCAGCTGAGAGGCAGCGGGGGAAAGACGGCAGAGGAAAGCAGGTGAGTGAGCTGGTCTTTGGGAGTGGACAGAGAAGAGGAGACTCTCCACCTGGGAGACATTGCTCTGGTAAGTGGGCCTTTGCTGTTCTCCCTCCCGTTGTTTTCTTTTCCTGTAGTGATGGGAATCTGAGTCTGCCAGATGTTGTTGGACTGTAAGACTCAGCATCCCCAGTTAGGGTTGGGGAGGATGCAAGGAGCTGAAGCCCAAGAGGTCTGCAGAATCGAGGTTGGTATAAAAACGTACCAACAACGTACCAACGTACCATTACAACATGTTTTGCTTCCATAGGAATTTAGGGAAGTTTTTTTGTTCAGGAACTTTAACCCAAAAAATATGCTTTGTCTCTTTTCAACCGAATGATTCATGTGGCATTGATAAAATGTCTTGCCCTACAATTTTGCCGCAGTAGGTTTGGTGTTACAAACTACCTCTGGGTGGCTTTGGGCAAGTCACACTCTCTCAGCCTTAATGAGCCTTATATTGGGAGAAAATAAATAAATAAACTAATAACAGAGGAAGGCAGTGGCAGACCTCCTCTAAAGAAATCTGTGATAGGCTTGTCTTAGGGTCGCCATAAATTGAGAATGACTTGAAAGCATGTACACAACCACTCCCTTTTCCAAAATCCAAAATACTCCATCAGTGGCTGAGATGGTGACACCTTTGCTTTCTGATGGATCATTTTACACAAACCTTATTTCATGCCATGTCACTGACACCTGTCCTGCTTTTAACTGCTTAATACTCTCCCTTAGGCTCCATCTGCACTGCAGAAATAATCTTGACACTAGTTTAAACTGCCATGGCTCAATGCTATGGGATTCTGGGATTTGTAGATTTGTGAGCAATTTAGCCTTCTCTGTCAGAGAGCTCTGGAGCCATAATACCTTTAATAAATACAGTTCCCAGAATTCCATAGCATTGAGGCATAAGTGGTATCAAACTAGATTATTCCTGCAGTGCGGATAGAGCCTAAACGAATAAGAGCTAGGGTCCCAAGTGTCTTCCCCTAGCAGTTCAGTATCTTAGATAGTGTGCTTGCCTTGGCTTCTAATGTCTAGAACTCACTCAGACAGAGAAACCTGTTTACAGACAAACAGTAACTTTATTAAGTAACATAGAGCAAGAAAGTATCTCAGGTATGTTACTTCCAACTTAGTGGGGTTACATTAACATAACAATTGCAGGCTTAGCACAGTCCCCTCTGGACTTTCCTAAGTGGTTCTCTCTCCCAAGAGTTTACCATATGAAGGAGATCAGGAGTTTATCCCGTGACTAGCCCAGGAAAATTGCGTAATCACATTAAACAATTTCACATACCATCGCACAAAACCCACCATTATTAAAGTGGTCACAAAGAAGCATTAACGCGCATCCTTTTACTTTTGGGATTTCAGCAACAATGCCTTTCCACTATCACTTTATTTACGTAATTGCGTGTGATAATCATTTGCGCCATTTTCGCTTTACTTGCGGGATGCTTTAAAAATGCTTTAATCTCTCTCTTTAAAGCCGAAATTAGCCCCAGTGTGATAAGCTCCCCAGTCAGTTTCCTTATCTGGCTCTCATTGAAGAACTTTTCTCAGCCACTCACTCCTGCTTTTATTCATCCTAATTTCCCTGCAGACCCCCATAGCAGTCTGTGTCTAAAGTGTGTTTAAAGTGTGAATGGCTACCACAAAGCCAGGCCTGCCTAGTGACTCCATCACAGGTATAATAATAATTACCTTCAGACTGTGTGCTTGTGAGTTATACAAAATATAAATGAATTTAATGTTTAGGCTTGGATCCCATCTCCAGGGTACCTCATATAAGCAAATGTTCTAAAAGCTGAAAAACTCAGAAATCTGAAACAATTCCAGTCCCAAACATTTCAGACAAAGGAGGCTCAGCCTGCACTGATTTATATACATTTGCAGTTTATCAGAGTCAGACATCGGAGTTGGAGTCGAAGGTTTGGTGTACCAATTCCACACATTTCTGGTCCTGCCTCTGCTTATAGAATCATAGAGTTGGAAGAGACCACAAGGGTCATCCAGTCCAACCCCATTCTGCCATGCAGGAGCCCTCAGCCAAAGCATTCCTGACAGATGGCCATCCAGCCTCTGTTTCAGTGCACCTCCCTGGCATCTGATAGACTGCTGCTGAATTTGGAGATTCCTTTAGCAGTGATGCCTGACAATTTTGATCCTCCCTCACTTAATTTTTCTACTCACTTTGAATACCTCATCTACAAGAACATACCAATAAGGACTTGTCTGGGGCTAATAGGAGATGTAGCTCAGCATCTCTGGAGAGCACCAAGTTTCAAGAAGCAGGTCTAACACCAGCTCAGCTCTTAGCTTCCCTGCATCATGTGACAGTAAATCTGACAAGTTACATTAAGTCAAAAGAGTATTTTTCCTTTTTGGAGGAAATCCATTTTCCCCCATGATCTGTTTCATTTTCTTGTCTTTAGACAGGCAAAATAGAAGCCTCTGTCTGGCCAGTTCTTAGTACATTGCTGAGTTTTATAAACTCCTATCGTGTCCCTTCTTACTCCACTTTGTTTGCTCAAGCAAAAAAAATTTAAAAATACCAATGTAACCTTTCCTTATAGGAGAGCCTCTGTTCCAGACTCCTGACCATTGTGACTGATCTTTTTGCCAGCTTTTGCAGCCATGTTTTTCTAATAGAAATGACTAGAACTGGACCCAGCATTCCAAAAGAGAGATGACATAAATGTACATACAGTGGGCTCTTGGGATGTTATATATATATATTAAATATGTTCAAGCCTTGGATGGTTGAATCCATGGATAAAGACTCTGTGGATAAGAAGAGCCCAACTGCACAAGTATGCCTCAGTTTATAAAAGAGATGGGTTTCTGGATACTAGTACATTAACAGAAAATTTGGTACCTAAGGCAGAAATAACTTGAAAAGAATAGTGACAAGGACCAACACCACATAAAAGAGGAGCAGTTTAACCCATTCCCTTGTTATTGTTAGCTGCCTTCAAGTTGACATTGACTCACGGCGATCCTGTGGATGAGATATCTCTAAGCTCCCCTGTCATCAATCTCTCTGCTTAGGTCCTGCAGGCCCAGGCTTGTGTCTTCCTCCCTGATCAAATCTAAGCATCTAGAGTGAAGTCTTCCTCTCTACTACCTTCTCTTTCCTGGCAAAGTTGTTTTTTCTAGTGAGTCCTGCCTTCCCATGATTTGGCCAAGAGCACAACAGCCTCAATTTGATCATTCTTGACTTTGAGGGAGAGTTCTGATCTGTTCCAGGACCCATTTGTTTGTCTTTTTAGGTGTCCATGGTATCTTCAGCACTCTTCCCCAGCACCACATCTCAAATGAATTGATTTTTTTCATATATCTGTTTTCTCGTATCCATACATGATACAGTTGCCTGGACAGTTCTGACGTTATTGTTCAGCTGTATATCCTTACACTTTAGGATCCTGTTCTTCCATGGCTGCCCTTCCCAATCCTAATCTTCTTCTGAGTTCTTGATCACAGTCTCCATTCTGATGACTGTGTGATCCAAGGTATGGGGAGTCTTTAACTCTTTAAATTTTCTCATTGTCAATGGCCCTGTCCAGATGGGCCCTTTGCGGCACGTCCACAACGTGCTAGGGTTGCCTCGGGGCAGCGCATGCACATGCCCCGCAACCCTAGCATGTCATGCACGCACCGCAGTTGCGCAGCACCATACATACAGCGCACGCAACAATTACGTTGCAGCTGCACCGCCTCTAAACAGCGCTGAGCAGCTGTGACATAACCCCGCCGTCTCTGGTGCTTAGCGGCGCCACAAAAAGGAGCCACTTTTTGCAGCTCCTTTTTTGCTGTGCAGCAGCACTGCACAATTTGTATGCTGCAGCGCTCCTGCACAGCAAAGAGAGGCGCCGAGGAGGCACCTCTTTTTGGTGGTCTGCACCCTGCCTAGGTTGCATGTATGTAGATCGCCTGTGGTCATTATTTCTTGTTCAGCAACAAGCCTGCCATTGCATTTTCTTCCATGTTTTACCAGACTTTTTATTCAGAACTAACAAGAGGAATATGTGAAATTAAACAACTTGTTCAAGTAGGCCTTGCAGAAGGAAATCAAAACCTTCTGGAGGATATGTGACGCCTTCTTCCAGTGTGCATCTAGGCTTTACTTTTTCTTTCATCACCCTTTGCTTATCTTTTGATTTCCATTTTGCTGGCCAAGCTTGTAAATCTTACATCTTTTTCAACATGCTGCAGGTAGCTTATGGGGCAGGTTTATCTACTTTCTCCTTTTCTCTCTTGCTGTTCGCACATGCTCAGTAAGGGTTTCTGGAGGCAGTTGCTGTTTACCTGCTGTAGGTAGACAGGAGCAGCCAGCTGTAGTAAGATTGGCTAGGACAGTGGTTCCCAACCTTTATTCCTCCAGATGTTTTGGAGTACAGCTCCCATAATTCCTGACTATTAGCTGAGTTGACAGGGGCTTCTGGGATATGGAGTAAAAAACAAGTGAAGGCCCAAAGCTGAGGAACCACTGGGCTAGGGAACAGAATCTCATATTTCCCCCCATTTCTATCTGTGTTGCATTGTTTACTGGAGAGATGCTGCTGCAACTCAACACCAAAATCTGTGTTTCTGCAACCCTCCTTCACCATCCTCCCAAACATCAAGGTAAACAATTGTTGTTGTTAGCTGCCTTCAAGTCAACCCCGACTCATGGCAACTCTGTGAATGAGATGCCTCCAATTCCCTCTTTATGCTCCACTGCTCTGCTTAGGTCCCACAGACTGAGGCCCGTGGTCTCCTCAATTGAGTCTATCCATCTGGCATGCGATTTTCAACTCTTTATACTGCCTTCTACTTTTCCTAGCATTGTTGTCTTTTCTAATGAGTCATGCCTTCTCATGATGTGGCCAAAGTACAGCAGCCTCAATGTAGTCATCTTGGTTTCCAGGGAGCGTTCAGGCTTGATTTGTTTTAGGACCCAGTTGTTTGTTTTTCTGGCCATCCATGGTGTCCTCAGCACTCTTCTCCAGCACTACATCTTAAATGAGTTGATTTTCTTCCTATCTGTTTTCTATTTCCTTTCTGCTATCTGGTTTGACAATAGACAAGGTGAAAAGGGGTCTGGATAGTTGTAAAAAGGAGCTTTGCTGTTGGAAGCTTTGTTAGCTGAGATAACACCTGTATGTTAAATTAGGATTCACTGCCCCAATGTGTATTGCTTACCATTGTGTTTATTCTCATAAGCCATATTGGTTCAGACTGGGGGCCTGTCTGTTACCAGACTTCCAGCCCAGGGGAGGCCAGATGCCCGTGGACATGGCACCTTCCCGCTCATGCTCCCTAGCAGCTGGTATTCCTAGGCACACTGCCACCAGTACTGGGCATGCTGTAGAGACATTCTGACTAGTAGTCAGTGCTGGCCCTAAGCTCCATGAATTTATCTACTTCCTTTTAAAATTATCCAAATTGGCAGCCATTACTTGTGGTACATCTTGTGGTAGTGAGTTCCACAGCTGAACTCCATACCATGGGAAGAAAGTGCAGACAGTGCTAGCCATCTTGTAATGGTGAGTTCCACAGATGAACATGCCATGGGAAGAAATTGGCAGCCATTGTTAGCCATCTTGTGTTAGTGAGTTTCACAGCCCAACTCCATACTGTACGTGGGAGAGGGGGAATGGCAGACATTAGTAGTCATCTTGTGTTAGTGAGTTCCATTATTGAACCACATGCCTTTTCTCCTCTTTTCCTTTGTTGCATAGAAATCACCTTGGGAATAAATCAGGATTGTCCTAACAAGATGAAAGTGAAGGAGGAAACTGCAGGAGGCCCTGACCCTTTGGGGGCACTCAACGAATCTGGGAACAGCCTACAGGCTAAGATCAGCAGAGGGAGTCAGTGTGAGGTGGCAGCAGCCCAGATTAAGTCAGAGCCAGAAGAAGCTGAGTTACAACTCTGGGAGGGCCAGTGGCACGACTTCCTGAAGACAGAAGAGCCCTCTTGCTCTGGGTGGGGAACTGTACCCCCGTCAGAAGCCAAGCCCTCTTTGGTTCTCTCTGAGGCCCAGCCCAAAGTGGAAGAAGAGATCTCCTCCATGAGCCTGAAAACTGAAGAGCAAGAAAGCCATGTGGATGAGAAGGAAGAGACCCTGAGTGACAGAAAGACGGACGTCGAGCTCCAGCGTAAGCGTTTCCGGGGTTTCCTCTACAAGGAGGCTGAGGGGCCCCGGGCAGCTTATCTTCAGCTAGAGGAACTCTGCTATGGGTGGCTGGAGCCAGAAAGACGCAGCAAAGAAGAGATCCTGGAGATTCTGGTCCTGGAGCAGTTCTTGACTATCCTTCCAAGAAAGATGGAGAGATGGGTTAGGGAGCGTTGCCCGGAGACCTGCGACTGGGCAGTGGAATTGGCGGAAGATTTCCTGCAGTGGCAAGAAGAGGCAGAAGAGTGGGGAGAGCAGGTAAGGTCATTTTGTCCTGCCAGATTTTAAGGGGTTCAGAGTAGCTGATGAAGCTACTCTGAACTAATTAGCTTACTTGCTGTTCACTGCTATGATCTTTGGAATAGCGGTATATAAATAAAACAAATTATTAATTAAATTAAATGTAGCCTCCCTCCTTCCAGCTTTTATTTGCTCTTTCTCCCATCCCTAGCCCATTGTCTGAGCAGGAACTTTGCATGTTGAACATTCCCTGGTTCAGCTCTTGGTGTCTCAGGTTAAAAGGATCTCAATTTAAAAAGGCAAGCAAGGCACCTGCTTGATAACACTGAGAGCTGACACACCAGGAATTGAGAAATTTCAGGGTTTTGAACTGCAGCTCTCAGAATCACCCAGACAGTATGATTGCTTCCTTGTGGACTGAGAAAGTCCTTGTGGAATGAATAATTTTTGTAAGACTTGTATTGTAGCATAATAGAAATCTTGGGCTGCTATGTCAAATAGGAATGAATGACTTTTCTAAGGCCTGTATTATTCTGACATGATGTAAACCTTGAGTTCTGTCTAATAGGTTCCTCTTTTTCTGTTTTTAGGATATGGGAAGGGTTCAGGAGTTTGGTGTGACTTTCTCCAAAGTCAACCAAACTCTGCTGAACACTGGAAAGGAGGACTTTGGCAAAGCAGTAAAGCAGGAGAGTGACAGACATTCTGAGATATTTGGTAAGGGATTTCTAGTCTCGGTAAGGGATTTCACATCTCTCGGTTAATCTGTTCAAGGCAAAGCTCAGAAAAGTAGCCTTCTGTGGGGCCAGGTCTCTGCAAAAAGTGCAGCCACTATGGGTGTGCATACTGTGAGTTTTCACTCAGGAAAACTAGAAATTCTTGCTGGCTGAAACCAATAGGACAAATTAGGCTAGAATGTGAAGCTCCCCCACCTTTTTTTTTGGCCCAAGGACCGTATGGATTCTGGGCAAGTGCATCCAAGGCTGCAAGTCATTCTTGGGTGGGCACAGACAACACCCTAAAGTGGATAGGATCATCCCACTACATTCCAGAGCTTTTGCCCATTTTTCCCATACAACACAGGTGGGCAATGGGGGTCAATTCCCCATCCCCTCTGCAAGTCACATGGTACCATTCAGGAACACCAGAAGTAACATCACTTGGCTTACACTTGCCATTTTCAGTGGTTTTAAGGTGCCCCCCCCCCTTTTTTTTTTTTTTTTTTTTTTTGTATTAGTTTATGGGATTTTGAGGAGTCTGTGGAAGCAGAGACCTAAATTGCTGTCCTTGTGGGTGGTTTGCAATTCTCCACCTTAATTTAGGGTTAAGGGAAACTGTGGAAGGTATTTGAATCAATTTTGCGACTGTGGGACTCCCCTGAGGGTTGCAAAAACTACCAAAGAAGCAAGAACAAAAACATAGAGAAATGCCCAGAAGTCACTTCTGATTTTGAAAATTATGTTGTTTTTATTGTTTTCTAAAACTTAAGTCAGAAAACAAATTAAAGGGTTAATTGGTTCTTTTGGAAGCTCTTGAGGGGCACAAAAACAATTGTTTGAGGGCCCCTTGCATCCCTAAGGCCATGCTTAGCCCACCTCTGATGCAGGACTGGGAACCTTTTTCAAGTAAGCAGAACATAAAGCTCCACCAGCATTCTGGTGAAGCTCTTAATACAAGAGCTTTGAGATGGTCAGAGGTGCTTCTCCCACCCACCTCCACTTATATAATTGAAGCTGGATGGTGCTAGATGCACCACTTCAGCCAGAGGAGAGACTGCCCCATGCACTTTGCGTATCCCCTCTCAGGAGTTCCAAAATTCACCATATTGGTGGCTGTTTGCTTTCTGCTGGTTCAGTGTACACAGACATTTCATGCACACAATTTTTAAAAATATTATGTATAAAATTATCTTCAAGCTATGTTTATAAGTGAAGTCAAAAGCTTTCATGGCCAACATCCATAGTTTTTTATGGGTTTGATTCCAGCCACAGATACTGGCGAAACGTCAGGAATAAACTCTTCTAGAAGATGGCCACATAGCCTGAAAAACCCACAAAAAACTATGTTTATAAGTTATATATGAAACATAAATTAATTTAATTTTTAATCTTGGGTCCCATCTCCACGATATCTCATTATATATTCTAAATTTTCAAAAATCCAAAACACTACTGGCCTCAAGCATTTTGGATAAGGGACACTCATTCTGTAATAGTATATAATATTAATATAATAACACTGTTCCAGCAATGTAAGTTACCAAGAAAATTCCAGCTTGTCTTTGCAGCCACAGGTCAAAGGTATGTGATCCTCAAGGCTATTTTTATAGCTTCTCTTCCCAGCTGAAAAAGAGAATTGTCATTGCTGGGAGTCTTCAAGGGTGGTGTTCTTTTTAAATAACCCACGTGGGGCATCAAATGACATTTGCATAACTGGAAGTGAACATCTGGCCCACACTGAGCCTGACTGTCCAAAATTTGGTCTGCCCTCGACAGGAGCTCTCTGAACAGAGTGTGGGGCAGACGTCTTGATCAAAGTGTTTCTGTTCTAGAGTTACTTCCTCTAGCAATGGGAATTGGATTAGATCGGGGGGGGGGGGGTGCTACAACCCTCCAGGCTCTTGACAAACTACCATTCCTATCATGCCTCACCACTAACCAAACTGAAAAAAGTTTTAGCCAGGTTCATGAGGGCTTGGTTGTAGCTCCCCCTCTTATGGTGATGCTACATGTAGGTTACCCATCCCTGGACTAGGTGACGTGCAAGGTCCCCTCTAACTGTGATACTCTTGTTCTCCAGGAGATGATAGACAGATGGATGATGGCATGGAGGAATCACAGGGAACATCTTCTACGGGATACGAGGAAGACCAAATGGAGGAGTGGAAGACAAATTCCGTTTCAGAACTGCAAGACGATATTTACAAAGTTACCATTCCTGATGATATGCACCCAGGGACACAGCAGAATGCATGTCCTGCCTGTGGGAAGATGTTCACTCGGCTGTCACACCTGAAAAGGCATCTGGTGATTCATACCGGAGAGAGGCCCTATAAATGTTCGGCGTGCGGGAAAGGTTTTACTCAGAAAACAAACCTTGCTGCCCATGAGGTGATTCACAGGGAAGGGATATGCTCAGATTGCGGGAAAAGCTTCAAGCTGAAATGGGGCCTTACACCACATCGTGTGGGAGAGATGTGGTACAAATGCTCAGCTTGTAAGAAGAGCTGCAGCCAGGAGAAGGGCGATCTTGTGAGACCTAGGCCAGTAGATGAGCCTGGTGAGAGTGTCCAGGGAATGTCCTTTGAAATGCCCAAGCGAGTTAAGGTGGAAGACTTCCCTAGTCATCAAGAAGGACCTTCAGGTAACCGAGTGGAAAACGAAGTGGAGGAGTGGATGTGTAGATCTCTTAAAGTCCCAGGTGGCGTCCTTTGCAAAGTTAAAACCACACCGAAATCACCAGGGAATTACAAAGGGAAGAAGAGGAGTCCTTGCCCTGTGTGTGGGAAGATCTTTGCCACTCGGTCAAGCCTTAATAGACACCAGAGAATCCACACGGGGGAGAAGCCATATAAATGCTCTATTTGTGGGAAGAGCTTTAACCAGAAGACGAGCCTTCTCACCCATTCGTTCATCCACACCGAACAGAAACCATACCATTGCTCTGAGTGTGGGAAGAGCTTCCGGCATTCAACTGGCCTTCTGGTGCATCAGAGAATGCACACTGGTGAGAAACCGTATAAGTGCTCCATCTGTCAGAAGAACTTCAGTCAAAGCAGCCATGTTGTCAAACACATTTCAAGGAAACATGCAAAAGAGAAAGAAAAACTCCGTGCTGCTTATGCTGCGAACAGCTGAGGCCCGCTCTTTTATTTTTAATGAATTAGAGTTTGGAAGGGGCAATTCATTCTGACCTTTGGGAAAGTTTCCTTTCAAGAATGCATGTGTGTAGAAAAAAAATACTTGGCCAACAAAGATGAACTGCATTGTTTCTGTACAAGATACTGTGTTAGAAGAGAAACCTAACTCCTGACTGGAAGAAGAAATGACCAGAGCAGTCACTAAGTTTAATGTAATTGATCCAGCAGTCACACCTCAAAACGTTTTAGTTAGCTGTTGGTAATGCTGAAGCTCCCATCATTCAGCTTCATTGAATGACTTTAGGTTCCACTGCCATGAATGAAAAAGAAAATCTTTTCTCTATTCACCTGTTCTACACCATGCATATTTTAATACATCTCTGTTATGTCTTTTCTTGTTTGTCTTTTTTTCTCTCTCCCTTAAACTAAATTGCTCCAGAAAGTGTAATGTTTCCTCAGAGGAGAGTTATTCTAGCCCCCTGTCTTTTTCCCATCCCTACAGGAATGGTATTGGCAACAAAGAAAGTGGCAAAGCCTTATTCTCTTTGTCCCCAGAAAATGCTACAGATTGTATAAGTATAGGAACAGTTAAATCAGTAGTTCCCAAATTTTGGTCCTCCAGATGCTTTGGACTTCATCTCCCAGAATTTCTGACTGCTGGCCAGACTGAGGCTTCTGGGAGTTGAAGTCCAAAGCTCCTAGAGGACCAAAGTAGGAAAACTGGACTAAATGGGGGGGCATGGTATATACACAACCCAAGGGCCATTCTGTGGGCCATGAGTTCCCCAGATCCTGCATGCTGGGTGGCAGGAATCAGCAACACAGCTGAATAGCCACAATTGGATGCCTCCAGTGGCAGTGAATCGTCTTTAAAATGGGTCACAGGGCCCCTGCTTATGCCACTCTACAATTCCAAACCAGAAGTCCATTTCCTGCCATTTTGAATTTGATATTCTTGGGGGGTTTGCTTTGGCATCTGAGGATCTGTATGAGCCTTGGAGTGGTCCAGTGGCAGACAGAGGCTTCCTAGATTCCCAGAATTTGCCCACTCCTGACTAGTTAGTATGCAAGGACCTATCTTAACTGTGATACCAAGCTGCAACCCCTGCTTCCAAAAGGTACAAGCCAAGTAGAGCAGCCTTGTCTATGAGACCAAAGAGATCCCTTCTCTTTAACATGCACCTGAACACAAAGGCCAGAGTCATATTGGTGGCTAATGCTGGTGTAAGGCCAGGTCAGACCATCCTAAGAGAGGGTTCTTTTACACACACTGCAAAGAGCTTCCAGGACTTCCTTGTGCAATGGCTTTTCCCCAGGAGCTTCCTGGCACTATTGATTGGCCACAAGGTCTTATTGGGGAACCATCTGGTGGAAATTATTCTGCCCCTAGGCAGAGAAGAGTTTCCTTAAAAGGCTGGGTTGGCAGCTTTTGAAAAAGGGAAGGGTGGAGGAATCCAACTAAATGTGATGAATTCTGCAAAAAGAAATAACGGGTATGCTCTGTGCAGCCCTCCACATGTTGGACTGTAGCTCCCAACAGCCCCTGCCTGTGTAGCCAATGGCAAAGAATGCTAGGAGTTCCAATTGAACTACTGCATATACTTGACTGTAATTTCTAAACGTACACATGAGTATCTGGGGAACCCAAACAATTCCACCACCACTCTGATATACAAGTATGAACCTTCTGACACCCTAACAGAAATGAAGCATTGAAAAATGATCATGAACTGGAGTAGGAGTGGGGGGCATGTTTGGTAGCCATTTTGGCAGGTTTGATGCGGCCATGAACATGCATAAGGTTGCCACAGCAAAAACTAGAGAGGGCTTCTGTATCTTTTAATGAGTGTGTAGAAGAGAGAATTTCAGCAGCTGCTCTGGGCTCCTGGAGGAAGGAAAAGGAGACCGCTCTACACCTGCAAGCAGACCCTCATTCTCTTCTCCAGTGAGCCACATCCAGCTTTTACCTTATAGTCTAGAATTGCCTCTCCCCTCCAGCTTTCTTGAGGCTCATGGGAACTGTCTGCTGAACTATGCTGTAATGTAGGATCTCACCCAAGCAGGATTGTTCTTAGGATGTATTTGCCAGTCAAAAAACACAGGATTTTGAACCAAAGGTTTAACTGACTGTAAGGCAAGGCAGCAGAAATATCCCTTGTTCCTGAATTAAGGTGGATTTCTAAATGCAGGTGTTGTTGTGTGCCTTCAAGTCATTTCTGACTTACGGAGACCCTAAGGTTTTACATTGCCAAGCAACAATCAAACCTTTGTCTCCAGAGTCATAGTCCAATACTCAAACCACTATACTATTTCCTGCATGGCATAATGGGGTTTAGCAGCGGCTGTCCCCTTGGGTGGGACTCTCAACATACTCTAGCCATTCAGAATCTTTTCCATTTTAGTCCAAGACACAAAAGAAGAGTCATTCCTCTGTGTGTGTGTGGTCCTGTCAAGTCATTTCTGATTTATGGTGATTCTAAGGCAATCCTGTCCTGGGGTTTTCTTGGCTAGATTTGTTCAGAGGGGGTTTACCATTGCCATCCTCTGAGGCTGAGAGAGTGTGACTTACCCAAGGTCACCCAGTGGGTTTCATGGTTGAGCGGGAAATCAAACCTTGGTCTCCAGAGTTATAGTTCAACGCTCAAACCACTATGACACACTGGCTCACATAAGTAGTCTTTAAAGGCCTACAAGAATGATACGAAGATAACACAAATACTTAGACTACTACAAATACAGACACAATACTACTGCAAACAGCTAACCCTTCAGTTTTTTTCTGCAGGCAGAAATTAAAACCCCTTTGCCTAATTCAAGGGGAACCAGGCCCAGTTTCTGCTCCTGAGAAAAGCGCAACTGCCTTCTGGCTTTCTCTCACAAGCACAAGCCGCTCTTCAAGATTTTCCACCTGCTGAGTTCAGCTAGTTAGGACAGGCATGGGCAAAGCAGGGCTCCTCCTCCTCATCTTGCAGAGAAGTGAACAGTGGAGTGCAAAAGATTCTGTCCTGGACCCAGTGCTATTTCACATCTCTATCAATGACTTGGAATGGAGTAGAGGGTGTGCTTATCAAATATGCAAATGACATTAAATTAGGAGGCATAACTAACACCCCACAGGTCAGGATCAAAATTCAAAATTACCTTAATAGAGTAGAACAGAGCCAAAGTTAACAAAATGAATTTCAACAGGGAGAAATGTAAGGTACTCCACTTGAGCAGGAAAACTGAAACACACAGATATAGGTTGGATAAAACATGGCTTGATAACAGTACATGCAAAAGTGATCTAGGAATTTTAGTAGACCACAAGCTATACATGTGTCAACAGTGTGATGCAGCAGATAAAAAGGCCAATATGATCCTAGGCTTCATCAATAGAAGGGTAGTGTTCAGATCAAGGGAAGTAATAATACCACTCTATTCTTCTTTGATCAGACATAAAATGGTAAAAGGTCTGGAAACCATGCCCTATGAGGAGCTGGGTATGTTTAGCCTGGAGAAAATGGTTAAGAGATGATAGAATATCTATGAAATGAAATGAAATTTTATTACGGCCGATGACCAGTATGTTTAAATATTTAATAATAATAATAATAATAATTAATAATTTATTTGTATCCCACCTCTCCCACAGGATCAAGGCAGCTTACAACAGTAATAAAATACATACAATCCAAAAATAACTCTCATTATCCCCTCCCTCCTAAAACAGCTTCATAATAATTCTTACATAACAATAATAAATAAGATACCATTTAAAACATTAAGACAGTCTGAGACGGGAACGGCATTGGATAGCTCGCTTTTGCCACCTAAACAAGCCAGGATTTGTAAGTCAACAATAAACCCTAGTTGAAAGCTGGATTGCGATTTTGGCTTGTTGGGATACAATAGAGCAGGGCTGGATAACGGTGTTGGCTGCTTGGCCCAATCTGTGCCCCAGTGCTGCCCAGTGCAAACTGGGATAATCTGCGACCCAGGCCTGCTTTGGGCTTAAAATAGCCATAAACAGATGTGGACAGAAAGACATTTAAGGGCTATTTCAATATTCAGTCTTTAAATGACTAACCATGGTCCTAACCTGAAACTTAAATGTGTGTAATTGGCCATTTTTAGGCCCGACAATTTTGTCTACAGCAAAGGTGTGTTGCTTTAACATGATGACACTACTACCTCCCTAGTCATATAATTCCAGCATTGGACACCATTACCCTTGAACCACTGTTCAAGAAGAGCACAAGTGAACAGAGTCTGACCAAAGAGATTAGAGTGGTACTAACAGTTCCCTCAATTTAGACACTATCCCTGTATTAATGCAGCCTAGGGCACATTGAGTTTTTTAGCTGCTGTATCACACTGTTGATTCATGTTCAACTTGTGGTCTAAGACTCCTAGATCGCTTTCACATGTACTGTTGTCAAGTCAGGTGTCCCCCATCCTATATCTATATTTTTTCATTTTTCCTGCCTAAGTGTAGTACCTCACATTTCTCCCTATTGACATTTATTTTGTTAGTTTTGGCCCAGGTCGCTAATTGTTAAGTTCAGTTTGAATTCTGATCCTGTCCTCTGAGGCATTAGCAACCCCTCCCAATTTAATGTCATCTGCAAATTGAGATATGCAAGCCCTGTATTTTATCATCCAAACCATTGAGAAAGATGCTGAATAGCACTGGGCCCAGGACAGAGCACTGTGGCACCCCAATGGTCACTTCTTTGCAGGATGAAAAGGAGCCATTGCTAAGCATCCTTTTGGTCACTTTTTGCTTGTAGGAGCTGAATATACCTAGACTGTGGAGGTTCTAAGGACAGAGGAAGGCAATGGCAAATCTCCTCTGAACAAATCTTTCCAAGAAACCCCCCATGATAATTTCATAGAATCATAGAGTTGGAAGAGACTGCAAGGGCCATCCTGTCCAACCCCATTCTGCCATGCAGGAAATCTAAGTCTAAGCATCCCCGACAGATGGCCATCCAGCCTCTGTTTAAAGACCTCCAAGGAAGGAGACTCCACTACACTCCTAGGAAGTGTGTTCCACTGTCGAACAGCCCATAACTGTCAGGAAGTTCCTCCTAATGTTGAGGTGGAATCTCTTTTGCTGCAGCTTGCATCCATTGCTCCGGGTCCTAGTCTCTGGAGCAGCAGAAAACAAGCTCCCTCCCTCCTCAATATGACATTCCTTCAAGTATTTAGACAGGGCTATCATATCACCCCTTAACCTTCTCTTCTCCAGACCCAACATCCCCAGCTCCCTAAGTCGTTCCTCATAGGGCATGGTTTCCAGACCCTTCATCATTTTGGTCGCCCTCCTTTGGACACGGTCTAGTTTCTCGACATCCTTTTTAAATTGTGGTGCCTGGAACTGGACACAACATTCCAGATGGGGAATGTTAAGGATTGAGTCTCTCTCTCACCTCAAACATTGTGACTGGGTACTTTTGCAGACACCGATGTCATGGAATGAGGTAGAATATACTTTTATGTGGCTATGTGAAAATAACAATTGTAAACTCTCCGAGAGTTCTTTGTTTGATCAGACTGTAAAACTTAAATCATTTGTTACTGAGAATCAAACAGATGCAGACTTTAACGTTTTGTTGGCCCACAAAAAGTGGATCCACTTTTTTAAAAGCTGTGCTTCAAAAAACCAATATTCCGAGCTACTGAAGATTGCACAGTTTTACTTCTCTCTCCCAGGGCATAATGCCAACGTAGAGAGAGTGTTTTCATTGATTAATGCCAAATGGACCTATGAGAGAGATCAGTTAACTCTGCCATCCATGAGGGCAATGCTTGATATTCAGTACAACATGGCTGATGTAAGTTGCTCTGAATTTTACAAACTGTTGTGCAGTGAGGAGAAAATCAAAGTACCTTGATTAACTACCGACTTTGAGAAAGTAGAAGTAGTACAAGAAACCTTACACTACTGAAATATTTAATAAAACTGTTAAATGACAAAATGTATGGTCTGTAGAGGGTTAGTTGTTGATAATGTGCCCAATCTAGTCCGTATACTTTTGTCCCAGTTTTGTGAAAGAGAATTATGGCAACTTAGTATGGATAGAGCCAGCGTGGTTTAATGGTTTGAGCATTGGACTAGGACTCTGGAGACCAGAGTTCGAATCATTGTTCAGCCATGGAAACCCACTGGGTGACCTTGGACAAGTCTCTCAGCTTAAAGACCTCCAAGGAAGGAGACTCCACTACACTCCGGGGGAGTTTGTTCCACTGTCGAACAGCCCTTACTGTCAGGAAGTTCTTCCTAATGTTGAGGTGGAATCTCTTTTCCTGTAGCTTGCATCCATTGTTCTGTGTTCTGTTCTCTGGAGCAGCAGAAAACAAGCTTGCTCCCTCCTCAATATGACATCCCTTCAACTATTTAAACAGGGCTATCATATCACCTCTTAACCTTCTCTTCTCCAGGCTAAACATCCTCAGCTCCCTGAGTCGTTCCTCATAGGACATGGTTTCCAGACCTTTCACCATTTTTGTCGCCCTCTTTTGGACACGCTCCAGTTTCTCAATGTCCTTTTTGAATTGTGGCGCCCAAAACTGGACACAATATTCCAGGTGGGGCCTGACCAAAGCAGAATAGAGTGTCACTATTACTTCCATTGATCTAGACACTATACTTTTATTGATGCAGCCTAGAATTGCATTGGCCTTTTTAGCTGCCGCATCGCACTGTTGACTCATGTTCAACTTGTGGTCTACTTGGACTCCCAGATCCCTTTCTCATGTAGTTTCATTCAGCCAAGTGTCCCCCATCCTATATCTGTGCATTTTATTTTTTCCGCTCTAAGTGCAATACCTTACATTTTTCTGTGTTGAATTATTATTTTGTTAGCTGTGGCCCAGCTTTCTAGTCTATTCAGGTCATTTTGAATCTTGATCCTGTCCTCTGGAGTATTAGCTATTCCTCCTAATTTGGTGTCATCTGCAAATTGATAAGTATGCTCCCAATTCTGTCATTCAAGTCATTGATGAAGATGTTGAATAGCACTGGGCCCAGGACAGAGCCCTGTGGGGCCCCACTGGTCACTTCTCTCCAGGATGAAAAGGAGCCATTCTTGAGCACCCTTTGGGTTCGGCCGGTCAACCAGTTACAAATCCATGTAACAGTTACCTTTTCTAGCCCACCTTTTACAAGCTTGTTTGCAAGAATGTCATGGGAAACCTTGTCCAAGGCCTTACTGAAATCAAGATATACTATATCCACAGCATTCCCTTCATCTACCAAGCTGGTAATTTCATCAAAGAAAGAGATCAGATTTGTCTGGCATGACTTGTTTCTCTGAAACCCATGTTGACTTTTTGTGATTATGGCATTGCCTTCTAGATGTTCACAGACTCTCTGTTTAATGATCTGCTCCAGAATCTTTCCTAACTTGATGATAATTGTTGGGATCCTCCTTTTTCCCCTTTTTGAAGATGGGAACAACGTTTGCCCTCCTCCAGTCTGCTGGGATTTCTCCTGTTCTCCAGGAGTTTTCAAATATGATTGCCAATGGTTCCGATATTACATTTGCCAGTTCTTTTAGTACCCTTGGATGTAGTTCATCTGGTCCTGGAGACTTAAATTCATTTAGATTAACAAGGTATTCTTCTACTATCTCTTTACTTACTCTGTGCTGAAATTCCCCTATTCTGTCCTCTGCTCCATTATCCTCAGGTTGAGCACCCTTTGCCTTTTCTGAGAAGACTGAGGCAAAGAAGGTGTTGAGTAATTCTGCCTTTTCTCTGTCTTCTGTTAGCATTTTGCCATCTTCTCCACGCAGTGGCCCTACCGTTTCCTTCTTCTTCCTTTTGCTGCGGACATATCCAAAAAAGCCCTTTTTGTTGTTCTTAACCTCTCTAGCAAGCCTGAGTTCATTCTGCGCTTTAGCTTTTCTGACTTTAGCCCTGCACATGCCTGCTATTTCTTTGAATTCCTTTTTCGTGATTTCCCCCTTTTTCCATTTCTTATACATCTTCCGTTTCAAACTTAGCTCGGTTGAAAGTTCCTTAGTCATCCATCCTGGTTTCTTGAGTCACCTCCCATTTTTCTTTCTCACTGGAACTGTTTGAAATTGTGCCTTCAGTATCTGTCTTTTGAGAAATTCCCATCCGGCCTGAACTCTCTTCCCTTTTAGTATTTCTGACCACGGGATCACCCTCAATACTTCTCTAAGTTTACTGAAATCCGCTCTCCTAAAGTCTAGGATGCGTGTCTGACTATGCCTGGCTTCTCCTCTCCATTGTATAACAAACTCCAGGAGAACATGGTCACTTCCACCTAATGATCCCACCACTTGTACCCCATTAACCAAGTCAACCTTGTTGGTTAGGATTAGATCTAAAATAGCTGACCCCCTTGTTGCCTCTTCCACCTTTTGGACCATGAAATAGTCTTCCAGGTAAGTGAGGAATGTGCAAGACCTTGAGGATTTGGCTGAGTTTGACTTCCAGCAAATATCAGGATAGTTGAAGTCGCCCATCACTACTACATCTCTCTTTTCTGACTGTGTGGTCATCTGTTCTAGAAAGATATCATCCAATTCTTCAGTCTGACTTGGGGGTCTGTAGTAGACTCCCACCATAACACCCTTGTTGTTTCCCTGCCCTTTAATTCTTATCCAGATGCTCTCCACCTGGCTTCCATAATTGATGTCCTGGATCTCTTCACTGGTGTAAATATCTCTGACATTAGTGCTATTCCTCCTCCTTTCTTGTTTGGCCTATTTCTCTTAAAAAGGTTATACCCCTCTATTTCCACATTCCAATTATGAGACTCATCCCACCAGGTTTCAGTCAGGCCTATTATATCATATTTGCTTTGTTGTACTAGGAGTTCGAGTTCATCTTGCTTATTTCCCATGCTCTGTGCATTAGTGTAGAGACATCACAGACCATGGGTCCCATTTACTTGCTACGTGTGCAAGTTTTTTTGCCTCCCACTGTTGGGTCCTTGCACTGTTTGCCTTGTTTCCTCTATGTCAGTTTGACTATTTTCTCCAGCTCTTTCGCCTTCCTTAATATTGTCTCCCTCCCCCATGGAACTCAGTTTAAAGCCCTCCTGATTTTCTGCTGCTCCAGAGTAGGACCCAAAACGGTGGATGCAAGCTCCAGGAAAAGAGATTCCACTTCAACATTAGGAGGAACTTCCTGAGAGTAAGGGCTGTTTGACAGTGGAACACACTCTTTCCTCCGAGTGTAGTGGAGTCTCCTTCCTTGGAAGTCTTTAGACAGAGGCTGGATGGCCATCTGTCGGGGATGCTTTGATTGAGATTTCCTGCATGGCAGGAGGTTGGACTGGATGGCCCTTGTGGTCTCTTCCAATTCTACAATTCTATGAATGATATATTATTATCCCCTCTATTATCCCCTCTGTTGTAAACCACTCGGATTCCCAGTGATTGGGCGGTGTGGGCGGGGCTGGGGGTCCCATAGGTGGTAGTACCCTCAGAGGTTCCATGGCACCAGAATGAGTCTCTATTTAATGAGGCAAGCCACAGTCCGGAGCCAGTTGCAACAAAACTCCAACTTTATTATAACAGTCCAACAGTTAAACTCAAATGTCTTCGGGAGTCTTCTGCGCTCCCCCAAGTTACTACACTGGGCTCAGGTTGCTGTTGGCTTCACAGCTCTCCCTCTAAACAAGTGGCCCGGTTATCTCTACTCTAGGGCCCTCCACTTGGGCGTGAAGGGCGGTAGGCTAATCCCGCCTGTACCTCCTCCTCTTCAGGTCTGGGGTTGGTACTCGTAGTCCCTCCCGGGCGACCTCTATTTCGCCATTCCCACCACGTGGGTTCTGCCCTTTCTTCGGCTCCCACACCGAGCCCTGCCTCTGGGTTGAATGGCTCTCCTTGCCCCGACCCGTGGCCCCTCGGGCTGACTGGAATGGCTGGGTGGCAGGGCCCTGCTCTCACCTTCCTCGTCCTCGTGGGAGAGCTAAGGTATTTGCTCGGTGTCTCCCGGGTCAGGCTGCCGCTCTCGCCCCTGCGTCCCCTAATGCCTCCTCGAGCTCCTCTTCCGCGTGCTCCCCTCCTCCCTTCCTCTATCTCCTCCTGCCTTATATCCGCCCCCTCTCCAGGGTCGGCCTCCAGCCGCCTTCCTGGCGCCAGCTGCAGCTCTTTCCTCCCAGTACTCAGCTGTGGTGTCTTCCTTCTCTCTAAGCCTGCCTCTTCCCCTGGGTCCTCTCTTCCCCCTCTTTCCTCTTCCTTCGCCCATTCAACCCTCCCTTTCTCCCCTTCTTCACAGGCGGTATATAAATAAATCTTATTATTATTATTATTATTATTATTATTATTAATACATTTGGAAAATTATTTCCATCAAGGTGAGAGGAATTTCTTTTTGCTATTAAGTATCTTTCCTTTTGCGGTGCATCTACACTGTAGAAAAAATGCAGTTTAACACCACTTTAAATGCTGTAGGTCCAGCCTATGGAACCCCGGGATTTGTAATTTTAGTCTAGCCTTCTTTGCCAGAGTGCTGCTGCCTCACAAACCCACAAAATCCCAGGATTCTGTAGGATGGAGCCATGGCAGTTAACGTGATGTCAAACTGCATTTTTTTTAGTGTAGATGCACCATTAGTTGGCTTTGTGATGTCTGCTACTGCTAGACATGCTCCCCTAAACATTATGTCCCATTGAATTGAATGCACTTACCTCCAAGTAGACACATATAATATTGCACTGTTGAATAACCTACTGGTTTGAGATACAATATGATCCAGGATATAGCAGGGTCTTAATAAATGCTTTTTTATTGATATTAAGATTAACAGGGTATGGAGGTTATGTTAAATAACAGGTCACATCTGGTCCATGGCAAACATCTGGTGGTTTCCATATCAGTAGGGCAGTGATGTTGCTTCAGGTTTCATCCTGAACTTTAAATGGGCTGTCCAATTCCTGATCCTATTTTGGGGATAAGAGTCAGCACTTTGGATGGTTTGGATTAAAACCTGGGGGAAATTCACCACCAAACACCACTGCAATTGGTTAGACTGTCAATATGGGTCAACCACCTCAGATAATAGCAAAACAATGAGGCATGCACAAACAGGCCCAATTTTTGGGTCAAAAATCATGTGTTTCCTTGTTGCTGCAAGCATTCCCTTTCCAGTAGCTGCCAAAATACTATTGCTTTTATGACTACCAGTACTTGAAACAAACATTTGGGCATTTGGAAACACATCAAAAACAGATGCTCCCTCTGTTGAAAAACCGATCCAGGGATGTCTACTCTGATGGGGGGAGCTTCTCCCATATGTGTGTCTTTTGGGGCAGAAGGATCTCCTGTGGAAGGTAGACTTTTATCCCACGGAGCCCTTTTTCTGGCAGCAATCCATCAATTCCAGAGATTAGAAACTTTACTTTTTGGCACTCAATTTCCCAGAATCCTGAAGCCATTATGCCAGGGGATTCTGGGAATTGGAAGTACAGGTTTAAAAAAACGCTCAAAAGGAGGAAGGGTTTGGTTAAATCAGGTTTTTTTTTTGTTGTTGTTTAACTGGTTTGTTTCTGGATAGTATTTCTTGCCCTTTAAAATAAAGTGATTAAAAAGAAGCAACTGACAGTGGCTACTGCTGTAATAATGAACAAATGCCAATGCATGGTTAAAGTTAAAATGTTTACATTCAAACAGTTGTTGCGTCAGTAAGAGGGATGGAAAATAGTAATAACAGTCAGACTTTGTTTACAAAAATATTTATCCATAATCAATTTAACAAAACAAGATTTTTTAAAAAGTCTGTTAGTTTAAACCAAAGCTTAAACTATGGTTTAAACAAACTTGGTTTAAACTAGCCTACCTTGAATATAACACTTCTCCAAGTCCTGCTCCAATAACCTCTGATGGCTGACCATCCCTGCTGCAAATTATTGTCTGATTCCTAAACCAGAGTGTTTAATCCTAACTTTGAAGAATTAGATTCCAGATGAGCCAACTAACCTGTGAACAAACCAAGTAGTGACCATTTCTGGTTGGGTCACCACAGTCTCAAACCCAACCATTCCCTCATCACATTTACCAGTGAAATACATTTAAAGACCAGTATTCAGACCAAAGAAAAATATTTCCCCTGAGTTACAGTACAAGATGCTTGTGGCTTTTCTTGGCTAAGGATCCACTGACAATTTGACGAGAAACTCCTTGTGGGGAGGTGCATGGCTTAATAGTTTCCAAAGCCATGTGCACATGACCAGTTTGGACTTCTGGCAAGGCTGACCTGTCCTGCCCTTAGCAATCCGCTGGCAAGTAGAAAGACGGAGAGAGAGAGAGAGAGAAAAGGGGAATGGATTACAGAGAGAGACAAGGAAGGGAATGGCAGAAAAGAATGTGGTAGAAAAAAGTGAATGAAAGCAAGGCTGGCAGAAAAAGAGGGAAAGGAGGAGGCAAAAAGACAGAGAAGGGGTGCAAATTATGACAGTAGAAAGAGAGAAAGGAGAAAAGGGATGCCAGAAGGAGCGAGAAAATGAAGGCAATACCAAGAGAGGGTGGCAGAAAAAGAAAAAAACAGACAGCAAACAAAGAGAAGGAAGAGGAGTATGTGAGAGAAGATAATGGCAAAAAGAGTATGAGGATAGCAGAAAAAGAGTGAGAAAATCAAGTCAATACCAAGAGAGAAGGTGGCAGAAAGAAAAAGAAGGGGTTCAGAAAAGAAGAGCAGAAAGAGAGAAAGGAGCAGAAGGATGGCAGTATGGCAGAAGGATGAAAGAAAGATGGGGTGGAAAAAAATGAGAAAAAAGAGGGTAGCAAAGAGGAAGAAAAAGAAGGGGAACAGAAAAAGGAGGAGGAAACAAAAATAAGGAGAAAGGGTATGGCAGAAAGAGTGAGAGAAAGACAAGGTGGCAGAAAAAGAAAGGGGTGCAGAGAAGACAGCAAGGGAACACAAGAATAAAAATCAAAGTGATCGATGAAAAGTAGCAGAAGAAAAGCAAGAGGGGGGAAAGGATTGGCAGAAAAAAGCGAGAGATTGAAGGGGTGGTAGAAAAAGATAAGAAGAAAAAAGGATAGCAAAAAGAGTTGGAAAGGCAGAAATAGAAAGGAAAGTGTTTGCAGTCAGAGACAGACAGAAGGGGTGGCGAAGAAAAGAGAACTAGATGGGGGGGCAGAAACAGAGAGAGAAAAAGGTGCTACAGATGGAGGGAGAAGGAGAAAGCGAGAAAGAAGGAGAGGTAGCAGAAGAAGGTAGTAGGAAAGAGATCAAGAAAAAAGAAAGAAGGGAGTGGCAGATAAATCCAGAGAACAAAGGTCAAGTCAAAAAGAAAAGGGGGCAGGAGAAAGACACAGAGAGAAAAGGGGTGTCTATGCTTCTTTTGGCCCCCTACACCACTGGCTTCAGTCCTGACTGCTGCCAGCAAGCAGTCCCAATCAAGTTACCCTTGAGGTATATGACCCTCCACCAGAAAAAGAAAGGTTCCCCATTTCTACATATACAGAAATGAATTCTCTCCTGAACATCTTTTCATCTCTTGTTGAAAAAATAAAGAAAGCTTAGGTCTGAACTTTCCACACAGGGAACACTTCTCGTGCCTCTACCCGGTGTGGGTTCTCTCATGTTTAATAAGGAGCCATTTCTGGCTAAAATGTCTCCAACAATGAGTGCATCGGTAGGGTTTCTCCCCTGTGTGAGTCCTCTCATGTCTGAGGAGGTCTGACCGCTCAAAGAATGTTTTCCCGCAGGCAGAACACTGGTGCGGTTTTTCACCTGTGTGCTTCTTTTTGTGCTTAATCAGGTTCCAACTATAGACGAAGCTCTTCCCGCACGTTGGACAAGTATAGGCTTTCTCTCCCCTGTGAGTCCTTTCGTGCTTCAAGAGAAGCGAGTTCCGACTGAAGCACTTTCCGCAGGTCGAGCACTGGAAGGGCGTCTTCTCGGCATGCGTTCCCTCGTGGAAAATCTGACAGGTGGCTTTCCCGACGTAAGAACATTTATGTGGTTTTTCCAAAGTGTGCATGTTTTGCTGCTGGTTTATAAGTGGATCTCTGTAGAGACTGACGTTTTTGCTGCACTTGGCATGTTGGAGTGTTTCCCCCCGATTATCGGCTGCTTCACATTCAAAAAGTCCTGAGTACTCTCGGAAGCTTTCTGGATGTCTAGCGTTTTCTAAGAGACGTTCACCAAAAGTCTTGTTTTCTACACCAGGAATGGAATCTCTTGTATCGTTCTTTGAACGGTTCCTTTGCTGCCTCTTTGAACTGTGAGGATCCCAAGAGATCTTGCCTTCTTCACTGATTTGGGAAACATTTTTTGGAGTTCTAATTTGAGGTGCCATGTCTGGCTTCGCCATCTTGGAACAGACCAAACTCTTTTCTCGACCCACACTCAGCTCAGAATATTCCAGAACTTCCTCTCTACTCTCATTCAGCTTGGGATGCTCTACAGTCTTCTCCTCACAGTTGTTTGCTGGCATGCAACCTATAGGAATGTAAAAGTTAAAAAAAAAGTCATCTTTTTTGGGTAAAGGATCTTACCTTTATGACTCCACTTTTGTGTTTATGTGTTAAAACATCATCCTTATATTTATAAGTCTACATCTTCAACAATACAATTGAAGGGCAGCAAATTATGAAATAATTATAATCATAATAATTAATGTTCCAACTTTTCCCTGATATTGGAACTTAGGATGCCATACGAAAATTAAAACAAATACAGTTTCAAAGACATAAGTGAAAACATATAAAAATATGTGATTAAAGTGCAGCTAAACTATCCATGGATTTATATCCATTCAAAACAAACCCATTAAAACATTAGAAGCTAACAATCGGCAAAACAGCACACCATTAAATGCCCTTGCAGTCAATTCCTTAAAGTTTGACTGAACAGAAAAGTTTTCATATGCTGAGGGAAAGATGACAAGGAGGGAGAGATTCTAGCTTTCCTATAGGAGACTTCCAAAGCCTGGGAGCAGCCACCAAGAATGCCTTCTCTTGTATTTCCATCATACATACCTGGGAAGGTAGTGGGATGAAGAGAAGGGAATGGTCTCCCCTGAAGGTGTTGGAGCGCAAACAGGTTCTTATAGGAATATATGGCTGCTGCCACACTGTAGAATTAATGCAATTTGACACCACTTTAACTGTCATGGCTCCATTCTATGGAATCTCGGGATCTGTAGTTTCTTTTGGTACTAGAGCTCTTTAATGGAAAGGGCTAAATGTCTCACAAAACTACAAGTTCCAGAATTCCATAGCATTGAGCCATGGCAGTTAAAGCAGTCTCAAATTGCATTCATTCCACAGGATAGATGTAGCCATGGTCCTTCAGACTGCCTGGACCTGAGTTGTACTGGGCTCTATAAGTCATAACCAGCACACATCAGTCACATATAGCAAAACACACCAGTCATAAAGCGTCACATACAATAACAGAAGAGAATTAATTGAAGATAAATGTAAACAGAGAAGGACGGAAACAGAGAGCAAAGAGAATGCATGCAGATGAAAAACTTTCGTATTGGTTTAACAATAGCTGAGGAAACATATAGACTCTAGGTATAATCTGCGCACTTTGAATCCTGTTTTGGACGAAAGGTTGGATAGAAGTCTAATATATAAATAAATAAATTTGCACGAGCCTTCATGTACAAGAAATGTACAGCCAGTCCTCCACATTTGTGGTTTGACTTTTGTGTATTTGATTATTCAAGGGGTTGTTTAATATGTTCTCTCTGGGAATCTCTAGGTCTTACAATACGACTCTATAGTCAACATCAGCCAGGGGTCACACTGGAGGACCTAGAGATTCCTAGAGAGAACACTTCTCTAGGCATCTGTAGGTCCTCCAGCACAATTTCATGGCCAACCTCTGGAAGATCTTGACAACAGAATTGCCATGGAGGACCTAGAGATTCCTACAGAGTTGTGACGTCAAAGGCTTTCATGGCCGGCATCCATAGTTTTTTGCGGGTTTTTCGGGCTATGTGGCCATGTTCTAGAAGAGTTTCTTCCTGACGTTTCGCAAGCATTCTCTGAAGATGCCAGCCACAGATGCTGGCAAAATGTCAGAAAGAAACTCTTCTAGAACATGGCCACATAGCCCGAAAAACCCACAAAAAACTATCCTTGTTCTCTCAAGTAATAATAATAATAATAATACTTTTCCAGTTTTTCCTCTTTGACAAGGGTCCTGTGCCCCTGACCCCAGTGAGCATGGAGCATTCACTGTAATTCTTTGAATGCAGTAGAGAGGCCAAACTGGAGTTCCATTATTTGGAAACTAAGACAACCAATAAACTACAGAGCATCTAAGCTTACCCATCAGACTGGCATCCGGTTTATGCCTGGCCTCAGTCTCCTTCCTCAGCTGTGTCTCCCCTCTGTCAGATGGAGCTGCTTTTGCCTTCACAGATCTCACAGCTGGCTCCACAAACTTCGTCAATATCTGAAAAAGCGGTCAAGATCACGTTTGGAAGAAAGAAACAAAAATACTAAGCAGACTGAATGCCAAACTAAGCAAAACTTGGAGAAGTACCTGTGCTTTGAGGCTGGATGGCCATCCATGGGGAGTGCTTTGATTGTGAATTCCTGCATGGCAGTGGGTTGGATTGGTTAGCCCTTGGGGTCACTTCGGACTCAAAGATCCTCTGAGAAGGTCTTGCCTTGGTGGCGCAGTGGTTAAATACCTGCACTGCAACCACTAACTCACAAACTACAAGGCTGTGAGTTCAATCCCAGCTCAGGGTCAACTCAGGCTTGCATCCTTCCGTACATTGCTAAAATGAGTCCCCAGCTTCTTGGGGGCAATTAGCTTACAGTTGTAAACTGCTTAGGGAGTGCTTAAGTGCACTGATAAGCAGTATAGAAATGTACTTGCTATTGCTATTGCTATGGTCAAATTCCACTGGAAAGATAGGGTTTGTCATTATTCCCAATAGTCGTTTGAGTGTTGGACTATGACTCTGGATTCAATTTTCCGCTCAGCCATGAAACCCACTGGATGATCTTGGGCAAGTCACACTCTCTCAGCATCAGAGAAGAGCCATGGCAAACCTCCTCTGAACAAATCTTGCCAAGAAAACCCCAAGATAGGTTCGTCTTAGGGTCACCACAAGTTGGAAACGACTTGAAGGCACACAACCATAACGACTGTACAAATAACTAGGGGGGTGTTTTGTTTTTATAATTTTCAAGCTGTGACTTGTACAAAAATGGCCCATATACTGGTCACTTTCACTTCACAACCTGCTACCAAATTTGGGGCCCTCTTGAGGATCAGGATGACCCTCTCACCTGCTGCTCCCACTTATTGGCCTCTTGCTGCCTCCGTAGGAAATCCTCTGCCAGAGCCACCGCCTCAGAACAGCTCCCTGGCCCGTGTTCCCTCACCCAGCTCTGGACCTCCGGGGGCAAGATGGTCAAGAGCTGCTCCAGGATCAGGTCTTCCAGGATCTGCTCCTTGGTGTGCTTCTCAACCTTCAGCCACCGGTGGCAAAGTTCCTGGAGCTGGCTGTAAGCCCCTCTCGGTCCCTCGTCCTCCCGGTAGCAGAAACACCGAAAATGCTGACGGTTCTTCTCCCTCCGCAGGACATCTCCTTGCAAGATGGCTACCTTCACTTTCCCATAATCCTCTCTGTCCCTCACCTCCATCCGGCTGTAGGCCCGCTCAGCCTCTCCTTGGAGGGCTGGCAGAAGTCGGGTCGCCCACACTTCCTTGGGCCATCGACACGCTTCGGCCACTTGTTCGAAGGAGGTTAGGAAGGCCTGAGTGTCGTCCCATGGCGGGGGCTCCTCTGGCAACTGCACAGCCATCCAACCTGTCTGCGGAGCCTCCACAGTCTTCAGGAACGTCTGCCACTGCGTCTCCCATTGCTGAAGTTGCCCTTCCACCGGTTCTTGTTTGATCTGTGCGACTGGTATTCTCTGCAAGTCGTCCCCAATAATCACAGCCTGGAGGACATGAGGAGCTGTTCGAAGAGGTCGCTGGCCTTCCTCTGAGCCTTGGTCCTCCATTTTCAATCCAGCCCAAAACCCAACTGAGGATCTCTTGTATGGATCTCTCTGGAATAAAACAAAGAACACACAAAAAGTTAATCAGCGTTCTGCCCATCTACTGTGACCTTCTCTCTGAGGGAGAAGAATTGAATGAGGAATACAGCGGTCTCTTCACATTCGCTGGGGTTAGGGGTGAAGGACCCCCGTGAATGTGGAAAAAGCAAATTTAAAAAACAACACTATTCTTTTTACATGAGCGAACAACTCTCTTGGAATCTCCAGGTCCTCCAGTGCAACTCTATGGTCAACATCTGCTAGAGGTTGATCACAGGATCATGCTGGAGGACCTGCAAATGCCTAGAGAAGTGTTTCCTCTAGGAACATCTAGGTTCTCCAGCACAATTCTGTGGTCAACCTCTAGCAAAAGTCATCAAATCTGCAAAAGTCCTAGTTGTAAATATGGAGGGCCAACTGTACAAGAAAACAAATATCAATGTTCAGAACAATGTTCTGTTGGGAGGTTTTTGGACTGCAGTGCCCATAATCCCTGACAAATGGTTATACTGCCTAGGGCTGATGGAATTTGTAGGCGTGTGTGTGTGTGTGTGTATATATATAGATATATATAGGGCCACAAATTGTCTACTCTATAGACTGTGCTTCTGGGCAACTAGCCACCTTGAGTCCCTTGCTGGAAGGAAGATGGGAATGAGATTTGGATTTCTCAAACCCCACAGCAACACAAAGGAGCACAAAACAGTATGCAAGCTTTTGTGTCCATCAGATCTCTTCATCAGTCAAATTGGGTAGATTTATAGAAAGGGGACAGGGGCATGGAATTTAGGATCTCCTGAATCCTGGGGCAACACAAGAAAATATGGAAGCTTTTAAGACCATCAGGTCTCTTTATCAGACAAAGATGCTACAGGAGACAGAGGAATGAGATTCGGATCTCTCAAACCCTAGGACAACACAAAGGGGCACAAAAAGCATGCAAGCTTTCAAGACTATAAAGTCATTTCATCAGACAAATAGGTTACACTTACAGAAAGGGGGCAAGAGAGTGGAATTTGGCTCTCCTAAACCCAAGGGCAAAATATAGGGACAGAAGAAAGTGTGCAAGCTTTCAAGACCATCAGTTCTCTCTGCTATGCAAATAGGTTACACTTACAGAAAGGGAACAAGAGGAGTGGGATTTGGATCTCTCAAACTCCAGGGCAACACAAAGGGGTACAAGAAAGCATGCAAGTTTTTAAGTCCATCAGGTCTCTTCTCCAAAGAAAGATGTTGTCTAAAAAGGGGGGGGGGAGGCAAAGGAATAAGTTGGGGGTGAGAAGAGGAAATGATTTGGATCTGAAAAGTCACCAGATCAGTCTTGAGATGCTGTAGAAAGATGGGACTGCAGACTCTCAAACTAGGCACCCCAGAGGCTGGGTTTCACCCTTGAGGCTGCTGGGGATGATGGGTTTTTCCCCTCCCTCTCCCATCATGATGCCAGACCCACAAGTCCTTGTAAGCAATGCATGGTCCCTTTAGTATTTTGCAGCTCACCTCCTCCTCCCTTGCAGAGGAGCCCCTCTTCCTCTTTTGCTCCCGAGATTCAAACCCCAAACTCCTCCCCTGCCAGGAAAGCACCCTCCAGCAGCTCCTTTGGCCCCTCTAGGCAACTCTTCCTCTATATGGCTTTAAACCCTTTTGGCACACAGCTCCCCCTAGAGGCCACAGTTGAATATTGCATCGCTGGCTAATCTGTATTTTAATTGTATATTGTATATTTCTGCTTGTTGTAACCCGCCTCGATCTGCAAGGAGAGGCGGGCTATAAATAAAATATTTATTATTATTATTATTATTATTATTATTATTATTATTATTATTAAGATTTATTTATATAGCGCTGTAAATTTACACGGCGCTGTACATAGAATCAATTAAAATAGATGAAAATAAACCTGCCTCTGGCGTACATTCTACAAAAATAATTAAACATAATACATCTTAGTACATGTTAACATTCAATAAAATAAGGCCGGCAACAAATCAAAATAACATTAGATTTCTGTTCCTCGTCTAATTTTGTAGCCTCTTCTTTCCCCCCCAATAATCCATTAATTATACGTTTTGCTCCAATCCTTATAAAAATTTCCAAAATCTTCTTTTGTCGAGTAAATTTTTCCTTGCCTTTTTTATTTTTTACTACTTTTCCCTTTTCTTTTCTTTAATCTGTATGATAACCACTTGCCCAATTTATTTGAATTTTCAAAATTGTATTGTTTTTACTTTAAAAAAAATTCCCTCTAATTTATTTGCCATTTCCAATGATATTGGTTTCTCTAACAGATTGATCTTTGTTTGCTGGCTTCTTCGTATTGAGATCATTTTCTTTGGTTTGAAGCATTTTATTGAACAGTTCTAATCTCTGGTTCCTTTTCTTCCATCAAATCGTATTTATTGTGTAATAAGTTATCCTCTAATAATGCCAGCCTTTCCTGTATCCCATACTGTTGCTGTTTCAGTACCTTGATTCCAGTTTTCTTTTTAAAAGTTACCATAGCTAATTTAGTTCTTTTAATCACTTCGGGGTCCTTTAAAAATCATCATTTGGTCTCCACTGAAATAGTCTCTTTCTTTCATTTATACTTATTTTTATAATTTTTATTATAACAGCTCTTACTTTCATCATACAGTGGACCCTTGTTATACGCTGGGGTTTGGTTCCAAGATCCCCCGTGTATAACAAAATCCGTGTATGCTCAAGTCCCATTAAGTATAATGACATAGCAAAATGGTGTCCCTAATAAAAAATGGAACATCAAGGTAAATGTATACTTTTTTGGAACATTTTCAAACCGTGTATGCTTGAATCCGTGTATAAAAAATCCGTGTATAAGAAGGGCCGACTGTACTACAAAGTTATGTACATCCTTTACAATGCAAACTTCCTTGTTAGTGCAATATTAAGTGCCTCACTTTTAACTACTATTATACATTAGCCTTCTTTTTTGATTCCCGTCAGATCACTGTATCTCTCATAATTATCTTATCTTCCGTTTTATCCCATAGAAAATTAATTAAAGTTCATATTTCTTTCTTTTTTTAATATTTGCTTGCCTACTTTTTGCCAACTTTTTTTTACAATATTCTTGAATTGGGGGCCACCCTTTGTTTAGTTTCTCCATATCTCATTAGTTTAGTAAAGTCGTTAGTCTATCCATCTCTGACATTGCCTTAAGTGATACTTCTCAAGTGAAGTATTTGCCTTCCTCTGATCTAACTCTATGATTCCATGAGGCTGAGAGAGTGTGACTTGCCCAACGTCACCCAGTGGGTTTCAATGGCTGAGTGGAGACTCGAACCCTGGCCTCCAGAGTCACAGTCCAACACTCAAATCACTACGCCAGTGATTCCCAAACTTTGGTCCTCCGAGTGTTTTTTGGCTTCAACTCCCAACGTCACCCAGTGGGTTTCAATGGATGAATGGATGGTTTGAACCCTGGTCTCCTGATTCATAACCCAATGCTCAAACCACTACGCCACATTGGCCTTTTCTTAACAAAACATCTGGGTCTAAATAATGCTACCTCCAGTGTACAGCTCTCATTATTGCTCTTGGGCTAGGACTGCTGGGAGCTGCAGTACATCAGCATGGAGATAAAACTAGTTTCTTTTAGGTCATTTTGTAGTTGTGTGTGCCTTCAATTCATTTCCAATTTGTGGCGACCCTAAGGCAGCCCTGTCTCAGGGTATTCTGGTCAAGATTTGTTAAGAGGGATTCCCCCCCCGCCCCCATTGCCTGAAGTTGAAAGAGTGCGACTCACCCAAGGTCACCCAATGAGTTTCCATGGCCAAGCAGGGGATTCGAACCCTGGTCAGACTGTTACATCACAGTGGCACTCCTAGTCTTCTTCTGTTGCATGCAGGAATCGGTTCAAAGACAGTATATTTATTAAGCATTGGGAAGGTATGGTCCAAACATTCATAGATACCACAGATGTATTGTTTCAACCAATACATAGTTAATCCATAGAGTTTGTTACTGCAAAATGCATTGTGATCCAATGGTATTTTCCAGTCAAAGGCAATCCACAGGTAGTGAGAAAGAAGCTCCTTTTTACAAAGTATTTTAAAAACATGCTCAGCCTACCTTTTCCTGGAGTGTATGTCTGTAGTAAACAGTTTGATAAACCTTCTGCTGGGAAAGAATGGGAGTCAACTCTGCCTGGTCCTACTGTAGCTGTGAACACCTGTCCAGATTGAATGCCTATCCTCCTTTTCCAGGACATGCCCTACATTTTCCACCATCTGTCCTGGAAGAATTCCAAAATGCCCTCCACTTTGAGCAGGACAAAAAGCATGAATTTTATATTTCTATGCGTGTTTTTAGTTTTTGTTTTCTGTCCAGGAGGCATTCCCAAATGTCATCTAGCAGAACTAAAAAGCATGGGCTTATATTTCTATGAGTGTTTGTAGCTTTTATTTGGTTGCGTCCTCAATTTTTCTCGACTGTCCCACATTTTGGGGGTGCTTTGTCCTCCTTTGTAGTTGGGACACCTGGTGCCTGTCTAAAGCAGAAAAGCTAAAAAGCAGCTGCTTCCAGAATCCATCAATGAAGACTAAAATGCAGATTAAGTCGAGATATATAGACCAAAAATGGAAATTATTAGTAAAGCGGAGTGCAGTGTAATAAAAAATATCCTTAGATGCACTTGGGCAGAAACGTTCAAGCAGTCTCTTAAAATGTCTGAATACTTGCGTTCCCAGACATTACTTGATTATTTGATGTTTATTTTAATGTTGCTTGTATATTTTTGTTGAACTGTATTGTGTATTAATTTTGTATAATATTCCGTTTTCTAGAATGTAGGCCACTGGCAGGTCTACTTTATATTATTTTATTCTATTATACGTACAGCGCTTTGTAAACCTACAGCACTTTATAAAGTTTAATAATAAGAGTATTTTTGCTTACTTTTGCAAGACTTACTTAACCTAGTGGCTTCCTTTCACACATGCCTGATGTTAAGTTTTGAATGTTTGCTGAAACACTGAACTGCTTTTCTTTTGTGTGGTATAGGAACCCATCTTTATTAAACTTTATTTATAAAGCGCTGTAGGTTTACACAGCGCTGTACATAAAACAGAATAAAATCGATATTCTTTCCATGTTATTCCTACCTCTGGCACCAAAGTTTCTGTTGAAGAAGGAATGCCTAGGAATACATTGATGTGGTAAATTGAGGTACATCTCTATCTGAAAAGACTACTCTCTTATTGCTGAGAACGTTGCTGTTGTTGTGTGCCTTCACATAGTATCACATTTCCAGCATATAGTTTATCTTTCTATATGCTTCACCTATCTATATATTGACTTATCTATAATTCATCTATTTATATCTATCTATTTATCTGTAAGTCGCCTTGGGTCCCTTCTGGGAAAAAGGCAGCATACAAATAAAATAAATGTTTAAAATGGTGAACCTATAATGGGGTTTTCTTGGCAAGTTTCTTCCAAGGAAGTTTGCCATTGCCACCCTCTGAGGCTGAGAAAGTGTGAGTTGCCCTAGGGTTTACATGGCAGAACTGGGATTTGAACCCTGGTCTCCAAAGTCCGAGTCCAACATTGGAACAACTACATCATAGTGGTTCTCACTTCTGAGAATACCTTATAACTTGATTGTTATCGTAGGTTTATTTTGATTTGTGCACTGAAATATTCTATTATTTAAAGTTCATGTTTTAATGTGTATCATGTTAAATTATTTTATAGGATGTATGCTATAGGCCAACTTATTTAATTCTATTTTAACTGATTGTAGGTGTACAGCGCTGTGTAAACTTACAGCGCTCTATAAATAAAGCTTAATAATAATAATAGTCTAATGCACTGCTCCTCATGCTGTCTGATGTACAGGGAGGGCATATTCCCCCCTCCCCCCATTATATACCAGGGAATAGTATCACATTTATGCCCATTGGCAGCAACTGTTTCTTTCCTTCCTGTAAACTCTCTGCAAACCAGATGCCAATGGTTTGGCGATCACCACTGGTCCATGGGCCACCATGTTGAGTAACATTGGTCTTATGTACAGATTGCCAGAACATGGGTAATTGTGGCAACTACGGTAGTACAATAAATAACACAAGTTTTCTTTAATGGGATGACTGTCTTGCATCAAAAATTTTAATTTTGCAGTGAGAACTGTATTATGGAGACTAGCACATTAAACAGTGTGCCGATTGCATTATACTAGTCAAAATTAAATTCTGGCTCTTCCAGCCAACTGGTTGCTTCTGCCAAATGCATAACTGCATGTTCTTATGCTGCGAACTGAAACAAGATGTTTTTATGCCCTGTGGTTTCTCCATTTTGTGAGGTGTTTTCCATCTTCCTAAGGAATAAGCTCCAAAAAATAACTTTTCCCCAAATCAGCTTTTGTCCGTGCTTCAACCATCCAGTGTCTGATATTGTCACCCTGTAACAAATACTTTGGCTCAGTTGTAGATCAAAATGGATGCTGTAGTCAAAAAATCAAGACACAGGCTGCGTCCGCACTGTAGAAATCATCTAGTTTGGCGCTACTTTAACCGCCATGGTTCAATGCTATGGAATTATTGGAATTGTTTGTTTTCTGTGGCACCAGAGCTCTCTGACAGACAAGGCTAAATGTATCACAAATCTACAATTTCCATAATCCCATAGCATTGAGCCATGGCAATTAAAGTGGTATCAAACTGGATTATTTCTGCAGCGTAGACGCAGCTAGACTTGAAAGGGCCACTACTCAGAAATCAGATTAAGTTAAAAAATATAGTATTAAATATCAAAGTCAGAATCATTAAATATCAACATTAGAATCATCCATGCCATAGCATTTCTGGTTTCTATGTATGGTTTTGAACACTGGTTAGTGAAGAAAGTTGACAGAGGTCCAAAACACACTGCAGAAATAATCCAATTTGAGACTGTTTTAACTTCCCTGATTCAATGCTAGGGACTTCTGAGAACTGTAGTTTTATGAGATATTTAGCCTTCTTTGTCAGAGAGCTCTGGTGCCAAAATAAACTGCAATTCCCAGGACTCCCTTGCACTGAGCCAGGGCAGTTAAAGCAGTCTCAAACTGGATTATTTTTGTGGTGTGTTTTGAACCAGAAAGAGAATCAACTCATTTGGAATACAGTGCTCAAATGGAGTTCTGCAGATACCTGGACTTCCAAAAAGACATAAATAATAGAATAAATTGAGCCTAAACTTTCACTAGAAGCCAAAATGACTAAACTGAATTTATCATAATTTGGACATATCAGGGATGCCATGACTCATTGGCAAAGACAATAATGCTTGGTATAGTTGAAGACAGTAGGAGAAGAGGCAGATATTACAAGTGGATAGAATCGGGCAAGATAGCCTGTTTGCAATATTTTAGGAGGAATGTCAAGATCAGTGTGCCTTTCATAGGTATCTCAATCAGAGGCTTCCCATAGGTTGAAGCTGACTTGGTGGCACATTAAAAAGCAACAGCGACGTATGACGTCAATGGGAAAAGCTGTGGATTTTATGGTTTCCCCCCCAAGTGGGTTCTTTGATGTGTGCTAAGAAACGAATACCGAGAAAAGCTCTTTTTGCACATAGTGCAACGATAGGATTTCTCCCCTGTGTGAATCCTCCTATGGAGGATGAGGTGGGAACTCTGGGTGAAGCTCTTCCCACAGTCGGAGCATTTATGGGGTTTTTCCCCTGTGTGGATTCTCCTGTGCTTAATAAGGTTTGCATTGTCGCTGAAGCTCTTCCCGCAGTAACAGCAACGGTGAGGTTTCTCTCCTGTGTGGATCCTCTTGTGCGTCACCAGGTGCGAATTTCGATGGAAGCTCTTCTCACAGACGGAACACTTGTATTTTTCATTTCGCACAGGGCGTCCCAAAAGGCTGTCTTTGTGACCGAGTCTTTTTTCAGATACAGTGCACTGCAATGCTGCTTTATCCGTCTTTTCGTGTTCTGGGATGTCTGAGCCTTCCCTAGACAATGTGGTTGAATTCAAGTTGTGTGACAATATGGTTTCATGACAGGCCTTGTTTCCCCCATTGGAAAAATATTTCCAAGTCCTGTTTCTTGCCTGTCTCTTTGGCCTGCCAGAATCATCCAACGTGACTCTCTGCTCCTGACTACAGAAATTGTTCTCTGTGGTGCTTCTCCAGAACCTGTCACCTTGTTCCACTTTTGGCTGGCTTCCCAGTAAGCTATCTTTCGTCTTACATCCGTAGGCTTGTCTGTCATCTGTCAAGAATGAAAAAGACCAGTTCTGATGTCAGCGATGGATTATGAAAGAAGAATAGCCACACTGCATCAGACTGAAAGCCTAACTAGTCCAACATCATATTTTACTCACTCAGTGCCAACCAAGCTGACTGTGAAGGAAGCCTGCTAGCAAGATTTGAGTACCATTACAGCATTCCTAGTAAAAGATACTGTATATGCTCGACTATAAGTCATCCTCATGTATAAATCGAGGGCAGGTTTGGGGGCGAAAATTATGGATTTTGATATGACCCATGGATAAGTCGAGGGTAAAACTTAGGGGCATATAATAAAATATCTAAAGGATGAAGCAAAGGAAAACAATGCTAAAAAAACTCACAAAATTCCAGTGGACATAACTACATTGTAATCAAATGGGCATGAGCTGCCCCGAAGAAAAATGTGAAGGCTAGGTTGCCAATCTAGTAATTCAAGAAATGAAAAAAAAATGGACATGGAAAGAAGCCAAAAATTAGTAATTTTGCGACTGTAGCCATGTTACGATATTTCAGACAAAACACCAGGGAGTCTTGTGGCATTTTATAGGCTAATTTGTTTGCTGTATGAGCTTTTGTGGATTGCTACAGCCCATTTGGACAGATGTCTGATGTGTTAAGTCTCCCTCCTTGGAAATCTTTAAACAGAGGCTGGATGGCCATCTGTTGAGAATGCTTTGATTGGAAGTTCCTGCATGGCAGGGTTTTGAACTGGATGGCCCTTGTGGTCTCTTCCAACTCTATGATTCTATAAACAAACCTGGCAGGCAAACAAAACACTTTTTTAAAGTTCTTACTCTGCATGACTCTTTCTCTTCATAGGAAAGTGTTGTAAAAGCATCATTTTTGCCAAATAGATTATTTCAGCTTGGTAAATAGGACACTTTTATGACCCCCTCTCTCAGTCTGCCAGTTTTGTTTAATAATGCAATAAGACTCTTAGTCTGCAGGGATCATAGAACCATAGAGCTTGAAGAGATCCCCAGGGTCACCCAGTTTAACTCCCCTGCCATGCAGGAATACACAAAGCACTCCTGACAGCCATCCAGCCTGTTTAAAAACCTCTAAAGCAGACTCAACCACAGTCTGAGGCAGCACATTCCACTGCTGAACAGCTCTTACTGTCAGGTAGTTCCTCCTAATGTTTAGGTGGAATCTCTTTTCCTGTAGCTTGCGTCCATTGCTCCATGTCCTGGTGTCTGGAGGAGCAGAAAACAAGCTTGCTATGTTTAAATCAGAGGTTAGAAATGTTGCTTTTGTAGGCTGCAGCTGTCAGAATCTTAGCAGCCAGGATGGTAACTGGTAGAAACCACAAGTGGAAAGGGCCTCTTTTCCTCATGTCCTGATGATGGGTTTCTTCCTGTAGACCTCTAGTTGGTCATAATGGAAAGAGAATGCTGGGCACGAGTTTCTGGTCTGATCCAGATGGGATCTGCCTTTGAACATGGAGATTTCACATATCCATCTATCATGGCTGTTAAAAGACATTGGAGCTACTTAAATGTGGCTGTTCTTTTTAAAAAAAGAAATCAAGGTCTGGCTCCTATTGTGTGATCCCCACACAATAGCAATACCGATTCAATGGCTTCAGTCTAGTTTGGAATAATATATGAAGCCCCAATCCACTTTCTTCAATATTGAGAGCAAACAGAAAACTCAAACCTTCAGGCATTTTGCTTCAAGGATTTATTTTTCATGGGATATTAACATGATGTGCTGTTCAATTTGGGAATTAGTCTTTATCTTTAGTGTCACAACATTTTAAATTTGAGTGGGACTATGATGGTCATGTAGTCCACTATGGGATCCATATGCCTGTCATATTGCTGCGAGTATGATCTTGCTGTTAGTACACACTACCACAAACTGTGTAAGGAACAAAAAGAAAAAAACAAGATGATGGATTTTCTTCTCCAAGGCCTCCAATTAGTCTTCCAACAAAACACCCCAAAGTGGCCTTGAAGAAGTGATTCTTATTTCTGTGATGGCACATGTTCTGAAATCTCTAGGTTGTGATTCACAGGAAGCACTGAAAAGCAATCAGTCCATCATGCTTCAGTTACTCTGGAAATCTAGTTTCCTTCATCCCTGGCCAGTGGTCATATTGGCTGGGGCTGCTGGGAACTGGAATCCACAAATACCTGAAGGTTGTCAGGTTATCTAAAGCTAAAACAAAAAAATATGTAGCCCTCCAAATCTGGACTGTGACCCCCATCAATAATAATAATAATAATAATAATAAATTTATTTATTTATATCCCGCCCCTTCGAGGTCAATTGGGGCTGGCTCAGTTGGCTGGGGTAGCAGGTGGTAGCAGCTGTTGCTGCTTTCCAAGACAGTGGGGCATTTGCAACTGTCATCAGCCCCAGACTACTGGGTTTTAAAGAGTCTGACTTTGAAAGAGCTATACAAAGAGCCAAAAGAGGCTGAGTGCCTTGGCTAGCTCCTTTAAAAGCTAAAACTTGGAGCAGATTCTAAAGCTTTTGGCATTTCAGTTTAAAATACTGTTTTATAATCTTGTTTATTATGGCTATCTGTATTTGTAATAATAATAATAATAATAATATTTATTATTATTATTATTACAAATACAGATAGCCAAAATAAACAAGATTTGTCAGTTTTCTTTACTGTATTTTATACTGCATTTTAAAAAAAATCCATCTGATTAATCTGTTTTTAGGATTGAACTGGATAGTTATATTTGTACTACTAATTTCTTCTCTGTGTGTTTATGTGCACACATGCATATACAGTGGGCCCTTGGTTTCTGCTGGATACCAAAATCCATGAATGCTCAAGTCCCATTAATTATAATAGCATAGTAAAACGTCTTCCCTTATAAAAATGGCCAAATCAAGGTTTGCTTTTTGCTTTTTTATTTTTAAATGTTTTCAAACTGTGGATCCATGGATGCAGAATTAGACTGTACATATATTTTAGACTGTAAGCTTCTGGTGGGGCTGGTGGTGGGGTTTTTTTTAACATATAAAGCTCCATCTATACTAATAGTGCTATATAAATCAATGATGATGATGTTAGTGGTGATAATCCATTACTCAAATAACATGGGAGCAACTAGTGGTTTCCACCTGGAAAGATAACATTTCCCTTAGGATAAGCCCAAACCCTGTTTCAAGACTAACAGGCTGATGGAACCCATCTTCCATATTTTTCTCCTATATTCAGTAGTTGTGCCTCACCAGCCTCTCTTAGGGGAGGTGTATCGTGGCCCATGAAGATCCCCCTTGCACCGAGGGAGGTTTCATGTCATGATAAAGCTTTTGTAGTGTTCAGAGCAGGTGTATGGATTCTCATCTGCCCCGTGGGTCTGGCGGTGTCTGTTGAGATTGAAGCGCTGCCAGAACCTTTTCCCACATTCTGGGCACTCGTAGGGTTTCTCCTCTGTATGGGTCCGCTGGTGTCTGTTCCGCTCTGAGCCACGATTGAAGGTCTTGCCACACTCACAGCACACATATGGCTTCTCCCCAGTGTGGATACGCACGTGTGTGGCCAGCCCTGACTTGTAAAGAAAGCACTTCCCACACTCCGAACACTTGTGCGACTTCCCTCTCCTGTGTATCCGCTTGTATTTTGTGGAGCTTGGACAATGGCCAAAGACTTTCCCATAAGCACTGTAGGCATTTTGTCTCTTACCGGTGGAGATCCTTTGCTGGGTAGCAGTTCCTCCAAGATTGGTATAACTTCCTCTGTGTAGGGAAGATTCATCTTCTCTCTCTCCTGAGCAGGTTTCATGTTGGATCTTCACACTGTGCTGACTCTCGGGCGCATTTTGAGGCCCACAGCCAAGGAAGATGACTCTTTCTGTTCTTGCCACTGTGGCCGTGTCTTGTCCCACTTGCTGTGACTCTTCTGGTGTGTCCTTTTGCCCAACATCTCCAGTCAACCAGCTTTGGTCTCCTAGAGAAATGAAAAAAATGACAACATGAGCCTAATTTATTTCCTGGACTTCTGAATACAAGATAACTTAAAAGCAGGAAATGAAAGGTGCATCCATTAACTTTAAGAACGTAAGAGGAGCCATACTGGGTCAAACCAAAGGGGCCAATCTCAATCTTTAAAGCATTCTCTTTAAACATTGGCAATTAGAAACCCATGGGAAGTCCCTAAGTCCATTAAATAGGTGTGGGGATAACTGCACCTTTCCACTTCACCTCCCCAGCAACAAATTCATAGCAGCTTATATACTGGAGGGAATATCTGGTGGTGGTGGTGTTCACTGCAGTCAAATAAACTTTGACTTATGGCGACTCCATGAATAAGAGAACCCCAAGTCGCCCTGTCATCCACTGCCCTGCTTAGGTCTTGCAGACTTGGGGCTGTGGTTTCCTTGATTCAGCTTATCCATCTGAAAGATGGTCTTCCTCTTTTCCTGCTGCCTTCTGTCTTACCAAGCATTACTGACTTATCACGTGAGTCATATTTTTTCATGATATGTCCAAAATATTATTGTCTCAGTTTAGTTATATTGGCTTCTAGGGAGAACTCAGGCTCTAGGGCCCATTTAGCAGTCCACAGTATCCATAGAACAATATCCAAGGGTCTTTTTAGCAGTCCATAATATCCATAGAACACTTCTCCAGCACCACATTTCAAACAAGCTGACTTTCTTATCAGCTTTCTTCACTGTCCAGCTGTCACAATCATACTTAGAAATAGGAAATACAATAACAACTTTGAAGAATTACTTTTCTGCAAGACCTGAGCTGGGCTCTTGATAGAGTGACTTGGAGATCTCTCATTCATGAGGTTGCCATAAATCAAAGTTAACTTGAGAGTACAGTGGGCCCTTGGAACTCGTGGGGGATCCATTCCAGACCTCCCCCGCGAGTTCCAAAACTTGCACATATTCAAGCCCCATAGACTTGAAAAGGGCGTGTGCATGCAGGGCGCACACCACATTGACGTTAATGGCAGTCACTGCTCCTTGAACTTTCAAGTCTGTAGATCTCAAGTCAGACTTGGAGGGCTGACTATAGTAAACAACAAACCCCAAACATGGGATTATTTCCCTGCCATCAAGAAAGGCAGAAATTCCTTGTCTGAAAACCCCAATGTCTAATTTTCAATGATACCTGGAGGCCACACAATTTTCACCTCCGCCCTAGATAATGGTGAAAAGAATTAATTAAAATATCAGTAATTATTTGTCACTAGTTCCTCCCAAATTTCTCCTCTGCTCTCTTAGAGTGGAGGAACGCAGAATCCTAGCTGAAGCGTTAATTTGGCCTACAAAGGCCCTTGAGAGCATCTAAGAATTCAGGTACAAAAGGGCATTTTCTTACCCAACTGGCCAGACTGTCCATCACTGTCACTTTCCTGTTTAGTCTCCAAACACAGGTGTGTCTGTTCAAAGTCGGATGGAACCTGGCTTGCTACAGAGTAAGCTATAACCTCTTTCTGAAAGGAAACAGAAAAGGAACTGAGTCAGAATAAAGCAATATGTCAAAATCCACCATCTTCCCCACCACCCACTTTCAGTGGAAAGTACAGCAGAGCCAAAGAGGTTTCCATCCATTTTGAAGAATTTATTTTACAGTCAGTCCTCCATATCCACAGATTTTTCATCCATGGATTCAAGCATCTATGGCTTGAAAATATTTTTAAAAATCAAAATTCCAAAAAGGAAACCTTGATTTTGCCATTTAATATAAGGGACACCATTTTACTATGCCATTATATTTAATGGGACTTGGATGTTTGGATTTTGCTATCCATAGTGTATGTGTGTGTGTCATGGAACCAACTCCCAGTGGATAACAAGGGCCCACAGTATTTACTTATTAGCACATTTCTTTTCTGTATTTCCACTAGAGAGCTCAAGGAAGTGTACATGGTTCCCTTTGTCCCACAACAACCCTAGGAGGTAGGCCAGGCTGACAGTTTCCACCTCACTGTGGTTTTGTAGCTCTTTTTTACACACAATGCCATGGCCACAGGTGTTTGCACAGTACACAAATAACGCACTTTAACACAACTTTAACTGCCTTGATTCAATGCTATGGAATTCTTTAATTTGTAGTTCTGTGATATATTTAGCCTTCCTGACAGACAGCTCTGGTGCCTCACCAAACTACAAATTTCAGAATTCCATACCATGGAGCTATGGAAGTTAAAGTGGGGTCAAACTGCTTTATTTCTGCGGTGTGGCAGCAGCTACACTTGTTGTTATGTGCCTTTGAGTCATTTCCGATTTATGGAAACCTTGAGGCAACCCTGAGAACCAGTAGGGGTTTGAGAGTTTACCTATGACTCTGGAGTCCAGGGTTCGAATCTTGGCTTTGCTATGGAAACCTAGTAGGTGATTTTGGGCATGTCACAGTCTCTCAGCTTGAAGATGGCAATCACTCACTTACGCACACGCACACGCCAAGAAAACTCTATGATACCTTCACCTTAGGGTCACCGTAAGTCGGAAATGACTTGAAGGCACACAACAACAACAAGACAGCCCTATCATGGGGTATTCTTGTCAAATTTCTTCAGAGGGGGCTTGCCATTGCCATAATCTGAGGATGAGAAAGTGTGGCTTGCCCAGGGTCAGCCAGTGGGTTTCCATGGCTGAGCAGGGATTCAACACTTGGTCTCCAGAGTCATAGCCCAACACTCAAACTACTACACCATGCTGGCTCATTACACAAATAAATTTGATAATGGCTTCACCCGTTTTTCTCGTCTCTCAACCTGTCGTTGCTGCTGCAGGAAATCCTCAGCCAGGGCAACAGCTTGGAGACACGTCTCTGGCCCTCGTTCCCTCACCCAATTCTGGGTTTCCAGGGGCAGGATGGCTAGGAGTTGTTCCAGGATCAGCTGCTCCAGGATCTGCTCCTTGGAGTGCTTCTCAACCTTCAGCCACCGGCAACAAAGTTCCTGGAGGTGGCTGTAAGCCCCTCTCGGCCCCTCTTCCTCCTGGTAGCAGAAACACCGAAAACGTTGACGCAGCTTCTCTTGACTAATGGTGTCTTCTCGCAATATGGCCGCCTTCACTTTCCCATAGTCCTCTCTGTCTCCAGCTTCCATGCTTCTAAAAGCCCATTCAGCTTCTCCGCTGAGAGCTGGCAGGAGCCGCGTGACCCACTCTTCTTGGGGCCACCGGCAGGCTTTGCCCACTTGCTCAAAGGAGGCCAGGAACCCCTTTGGGTCTGCCCAGGGTGTGGGTTCCTCTGGTGGCTGGACATATTGAGGAGACTCCATATTCTTCAGGAATTCTTGCCATTGGGTTTCCCAGTGCTGTAGAAGGCTTTCTTCTGGTTCTTGTTTAACTGGATCTTGGGGTAGCCTTTGTGAACATTCTTTGATATTCCCAGTCTGGTTTGCAGAGAAGATTTTCCCTTCCACATGTGATACTTGCCCTGACACGAGGCATACTGGGGCATGGTCACTCATTTTCATTTGATGATCAATGCACTGGGTAGAAAATTCTAGAATAAAAGCAGGATATGTAGGAAGCTACAGCCTTCTATATTTGGACCCATGGACTTCTCCCTAGTGAAGAGAAATGTAAATAAGAGTGTGGTGGTAACCAACACAAGAAAACATTCTGCCTCTTATAACCGTCCCAGCAGCTGGTCAGGCACTCTCCCTCCATTCCAACTGCCACTGCTTTGGCCTCTGGGGGAGAGAAGAGTCTAAAACACCCCAGCAGAGAGAAAGGGAGGGAGGATCACAGTGATTATCAAAGCACCATGGGAAGAAGAAGTTCCTGGCTCTACTGCTGCTTGGACCTGTGCCTTCCAAGTGGAATTCCTCTTTCTTCAGGACTGAGGCCCTGACTCAGTAGGTACTATGTTTTCCATCACTCACAGCTGCTTTGCCTATAAAACCAGGACCTGACAAGGCTCTGCTGTAAAACACCCCGACAGAGACTATCTAGCCCTCTTTCCAACCCATCCACCATCATCCGCTTCAGAGGGAGAGAGAGGCAGGCCAGCTCCATCAGGCCTAGCCCAGAGTAAGATGATGAGCCCTTCCTCTGGCCTATCTTTCATGGCCATGGCCCTAGAGGGAGGGAAGAACCAATGAACCTGATCCCTTCCCCAGCATCATTCCCATCTACTTCTTTGTCATGTCTTATTAGATTGTAAGCCTGACGGCAGGGAATTGTCTAACTTTTTAAAAAACGTAAGCTGCTCTGATAGCCTTTGTGGCTGAAGAGCGGAGTATAAATACTCCAAATAAATAAATAACATTTTTACATTTAAGCACAACAAAATGTTGTGGTTGCAGTGCAAACTGCTTTCTCCCAGACCCCCAACAGTCACCATTCTCAAGAACCACCCCAATTTTCATTTATTTCTTTTTCGTCCGAAACATTCTCCTTTGCCAATAAAGCCTGTTTTCCATTAATCTGAGAAAATTTTTCTCTCTGTCAGCAGGCAAGGATATTTTATTTAAGAGAGGCCTTTGCCATTAACTGGAAGGGCCTTTTATTGGGTTACAGTATTTTGACCATGCTTGGAACATTTTAAACGTTTTTCAAATTATTGTAAATCAAGCTGTTATTTAATGGTATTTAATTCCTTTTAGTTTTTTAAACATACTTTTTAAAATCTTCGTTTGGAGCTACCTTAGGTCCCGTGCTGGAGAAAGACGGGATATAAATTGAATAAATAAATAAATAAATTTTATTTGCACACACCTCAGCATGCCGCTTTTCAAAGGCCTAACTTTGGCTCATCTCATTTCCCATGTACACCATTAAAGGAAACAATTCAAATCTGGGAGTGTTGCATACTTCTTTTAATTTTTTCTATTTCCCTTTCTAAGAGAAACCTGATCATCATGATGATAATGATGACCACGTACGAGTCATCCCTCCATATCCATGGATTTTTGTATTCATGGATTCAAACATCTGTGGCTCAGAAATATTAAAAAGTAATATATATTCCAAAAAGCAAACCTTTTTGCCATTTTATATAAAGGACATCATTTTATTATGCCATTGTATTTAATGGGACTTGAGCATCCATAGATTTTGATATCCATGGAGACTTCTGGAACCAACCCCCAGTGGATACCAAGAGCCCACTATGTTAAGCCACACCTGTACAACATACGCCCTGGGGGGCCACAAGTGGCTTGTCAGAATTATCGGTGGCCTGCAAGGACTTTGAACAACTTCCTGTGCAACTGTGTCATAGCTAGTTACTAACGGTCAGCTAATCCCTCTGGTAAGGCTCCTCAAATTCACACTCAAGCCTCCTTCGCAGCCCAGCTTTCTCCCAAAGAGAGGGCCAAGCAGAGAAGGACAGAATTAATATTAATAATATTAATTATTATTAAATACTAATAAATTATTAAAATAATTTACTTGAAAAATGAGCCACTAAAAGCCTATCTGCGGCCCAAATAAGTTTATCCTATTTTAACTTTGGCCCCTACCAATTGCCAAGTTGCGCAGGTTAGTACTAAGCCAAGACGGAGCAAGTACAAATCGGAGCAGCTAGTTCTCATTTCCCACAATGCCACGGAACAATGCACCATTGTGACAGTATTGTGGAATGTTAAAGTGGAGGCTCTTAGACTCAACTGTACAGTGCTCAATGAACAGGTTTCACACTTCTGTCATCAGGGAAGCCCACTATAGATTCACAGACATAGGAGACCTGGGAAGAGGTAGTTGGCCCTTCATATCGATGGACTCTTTATTCATAGATTCAACCATCCATGGCTTGAAAATGTTTTTAAAAATATAAATTCCAAAAAGCAAGCCTTGATTTTGCCATTTTATATAAGGGACATCATTTTACGACACTACTGCATATAATGGGACTTGAGCATCCATGGGTTTTGGAATCCACAGGAGGTCCTGGAATGAAACCCCAGGGGATACCAAAGGCCCACTGTATGTAGGCAATTCCCACACCAGAACAAACCCTTCTTCAAACTTTGGAGCTGGTTCTGAGTAAAGTACATGCTTTGCATCTCCGATAGAGAACCATCTTGCCCAGCTGAAGTCAGTTGAGAAATGATTTGCCTATTTACTGAGTCCACAAAACTGTGATACCTTTATGGCCAATCAAAATGCACAAAACACAACATACAAGCTTTTGAAGTTAAACGGCCAACACTGCTACCCCTGAATAAATTTCCTATTTAGTGAGGTGGTTCTTAACATTTTTTTGGTTCACAGATCCTATGGAAAACCTGATGAAAGCTATGGGTTCTGCTCTTTGAAAAATGCACACAAATTCAGTTTTCTGAGTAACAAGAAGCATACTAAGGGAAGCATCTGTCAAGATTTAAAAAAGCTTTCTATAGCAAGAATACGTTATGTGACTTCCAGTGTTAGGCCTGGACTCTGATTTTGTCTGAGCTGTTAATACTTTTTGAGAAACATGGTATTTTCTTGTAGTAGGAAAAAACCTACAGGAATAATCTGTCCTTGAATAAGAGGATGAAGGATGCAAAGATTTGAATAGGATAGCTTTCTGATTTTATAAACCTATACAATCATCCATACAGATGGAGAGTCATGCATCAGCAGGCTAAGGTAAACACTAATGCATGCTTAAAATTGTTGTTGACTATCACCAAGTCAATGTCAATTTAAAGCAACCCTATGAATGGAAGACCTTCAACTCACCCTCTCATCTGCAACCCTGCTCAGATCTTGCAGACTGTGGCTTCCTTGATTGAATCTATTCACCTGTAATGTGGTCTTCCTTTTTTCCTGCTGCCTTTTACCTTGCCAGGCATTACTGTCTTTTCTATGAGGTCACATCTTCTCATGCGTCCAAAGTCCAATATGAAGTAGTCTCCCACAAAAAGTTCATGAAGTAGTCTTGCTGATGTTGTCTCCTACAAAAAGCTTTAAGGGAATTCGAAAAGACTGAGGGGAGGGGGGAGATCCCAAAAGCCTAATGAAGACTGGTCATGCTCAAATGGATTGATGTATTATAAGATGGGGAAATGGGAAACTAGGAGAAAGTAGGGAATGGAATGGAGTACTTTAGAAGAGGGCATAGGTAGCTGGTTGGTACCATGTTCAGACATGTTCCATGTTGCATCCTACTCAACTAAAAACTACTACTTCAACTGACCAAATAAAAAATAAATGAACATCAATCAGTTTCCTGCCTCCTGGGATCATGGTAGTTGGTTGTTAGAGCTGCTGATGTGGCCACACTACTTCTGGAGTGCGCAACTATGCTTCTGGTAGTGGGGGCCCAAAAGACTTCTGCTACAAGTCTTAATACAAGTCCTCATCTGCTAAGGGTGTAGACCTTCTTGTCCTTGGATCAAGACTGAAAAGTGAAAAATAAGGTGTCAAGGGATTGGAAACTGCTAGTCCTCTTCAGGTAGATGTGGATGGCTCTGCAAACATCCAGGATGTGCCAGACCTTTTCCATTTCCTTGGTTGGCCAAGGGCAGAAGGACGGAAGAATCCTGTGCCCTATGGAAGGCTGAGTTCATCTTAGGGATGACAGCTGGGGTGCAAACAAAGAACCCAGAGTCAGGCCTGATGAAACAGAGCTCCTTGTGTGCTGGCAGGACCTCAAGCTCAGCCTGTGATAAGTAAAGCCTCTTCCATGACAGCTACTTCGCAACCTTCCACAGGGGCTTGAAGGATGGAATTGTCAGTGCTTCCAGGACAGTATGGAGGTCCCAAGATGGGAAATTATGTATAGTAAGACCCACTTATCCTCACGGGATACAAAGACCCACTGCAGATGGCTGATAGTACTGAATCCAATATTTTCACTATACTTTCAGACCATGAAAATATAGGCCTGATACAGGCAGGCCAAAATAAAGCTGCTTCAAGTCACTTTGGAGGTATGGTGTTTCAATGATAGATGCATCCTAAGAGTCCAGAAGCTGCACCAAAGCCACACTCCAGTCCTAAGGACTGGAGTACAGCTTTGGTGCAGCTTTCAGACTCTTAGGATGCATGCATCATTGAAACACCATACCTCCAAAGTGACCTGAAGCAGCATTATTTTGGTCTGTCTGTATAAGGCCATAGTCAAAATATTTCTCCCCACTCACCTGCAGCTGGGGAGGAATATTTTTTTTGGACCATGAGTAAGTGAAATCACGGAAAGTGAATCTGTGTCGTACTATAGGCCGGCTGAGCAGTCACAAGTCCCTCAGGAATCTGTGCACATGTGGATGTGATGCAATCCTGGTTCCCTGTGAGTGTGGCAGCACTGAGGTGATGGCGGTGACCTGCCTTTTGAGTGTGCTCGGTTTAAGGCCAAGGTTGAAGCCATCCAGGAGGAATTCCAGCAAGGAGGAGATGGAGAAATTGAGAAAGTCAACGTGCTTACGCCTGCACCATCTGCGGAAGGTTCTGAAGGAGTATTCATAAATCCTGTTGGTTGAGGCCCGTCTGGAAGCCAGAATGATGTTCACCACCTCCTCAGAATAACCGCAGTTGCGCAACATGATCCGCTCAATTTCCAAGCGTGAAGCTGTAGCTATGTCAGGTCGGGAAGAAAGACTTGGTCCAGGCAAGTTGGCAGCGGTGTGGAGTTGCAGGGCCATGCGCACCATCTTGGGGAACCAGGCTCTCCTGGACCACAAACGGGCAACAAGGAACATGAATGCTTTCTCCCTGCAAATCTTTCCCGTTATCCTGGGGAGCAGCGCCACAGGGGGGAAAGTGTATAGAAGTCCCCTGGGCCGAGGAACGATGAGAGCGTTCATGCCCTTGGCTCCTTCTGCCTGGTGTCTTGATATGAACCTTTCCACCTTGAGGTTGAGTGGGGAGACAAAATGGTCCATCTCTGGGTGGCTGAACCTTTTTGCCAGCAGTTGAAAGGCCTCCCGATGTAGATGCTGTTCTCCCTGGTTGATGTCTGCTTGGCTTAGCCAGTCCACCTGTGTGTTTCTGCTCTCTCCACTGAGACCTAGAGCTTCTGGAGTCTTTAGACTGAAAAGAAGGACTAAAGGAAGAGGTAGAGCGGGTTCTGGAAGCAGGAATGGACAGGGACCCCTGCCTACTGTGTCTTCTATCCCCCCTCCTCCCTGCTGGTACTAGGGCCTTCTTTTTACCCTTGCTTTCAACCAGGACAGTCTTAAGTGAGTCCCCAAAGAGTTTGGTTCCCGAAAATGGGGCAAACACCAGGGTCTTCTTGGAACGCGAGTCCAACTTCAAATTCTTAAGCCAGAGCAGGCGCCTTGCAACCACCAATGCTGCCTGAGCCCTGGCGCTAAACCAGACAGCATCCACGTTAGCATCTGCTATGAAGGCCACCGCCTTTTTCACCTTGTTCACCCCCTGACTGAACTTGGTTGCATTAGAGGGAACAACATTCAACAGGTCCTGGACCCAGATCAGCAAGGCTCTCGCCAAGTCGGACGCAGACGCCGCTGCCCTTATGGCCAACGAAGAGGCTTCATGCGCCTTTTTTAGGGCTGCCTCATAACTCCTGTCTTCCCAAGTCTTCAGTGCATCCTCCTTGCAGGACCCAGGGGCATTGACTAATGGGATCTGTAGTTTGGTCATGACATTTTTGGGAAAGCTGTACAGTTCATTAACATAGGCAGGAATGGGTCTCTTGGAGGCAGGCCTCTTCCATTCCTCCTTCACCACCTTCATGATGTCCGCTGGGAATGGGAGGACTGTGGAGGCTGCCTCAGGGGGACCAGGGTCCCCAGGCCAAGGCGCCTCCGAAGGGAGGCTGAGGCCCAGCGTCCTGGCTACCTTCCTCATCATCACTGGGAAATCCTCTGGCTGGAAGAGGCGCCTGGAGGTCATCACTGGGCTGCCTGAGTCTCCCTCAGAGGAGGCCTCACAGTGATGCCCCAAAGCTGGCTTTCCAGTTGTGTTGGACTTCAGCCCCCAGAATTCCTGGCTGTTGGCTGTGCTGGCCGCCAATTCTGGGAGTTGAAGTTCAAAACGCCTGGAAGGTTGATTGGGGTTAACAGAGCAGCCTTCCCCAGAGAAGGGCGCTGCATAACCACAGACAGAGGGGCAAGTATTCTGGCACTTTAATCGCTTTTCTGCATGCGGCCTAGTACTTTCTAGAGAGGCTTCCTCAGAGTTGTAAGTTGACTCCAAGTTGCGGGGGCAATTGATTAGGGCCTGAGGCCTAGTCATTACCATGCAAGCCTCCTCTGAAGTCGAAGCCTCCACTTCCGCCCTCACTAGGCCTCGCTTTGCCCACAAGGCGGGACTATTTAACTGTTCCCCTCCTTGCGGCCTACTCTTTTCAAAACCGGAAGTGGAAGCCTCCACTTCCGCCAAGGCGGGGGTATAGTAGGACTCCAACCTATTCCCCCCCGGCGGCTTAGCCCTTTCTGAGTAGGCCTCCTCAAAACCGGAAGTCGATGCCTCCACTTCCGCCCCTTTGTCCTTTGCGGGGGTATATTGCGACTCTAACCCGTTTTTCTCCGCCCTTTCTGAGTAGGCCTCCTCAAAACCGGAAGCCGAGGCGCACTTCCGCCCTCCCTTTGCCTCCTGCTCAGCCCACGTGGCTCCAGCGCGGGAAATTTGAACTGCGTTGGCGCCACCGGCCATTCCTGCCCCGGGGCTGCAAAGCACTCCTTCCCAGGGGCTGGGCTTGGCGAAGGGGAGCCCCTTCCCGCCTTCCCGGGGGCCAAAGCCCGCTGGGCAGCAACGAGGCCGGGAAGCTCCCGGCGGATGAAGGCCCGCATCCAGGCCTCTAGTTCAGGGCTGAGGGGCTCCATTCTTCCCGCCATGTTGAAAGCCCCCTCCCCAGGCAGACTCACCCCTCCCTGTCTGTCTTCCTCCCTTCGCCTCCTGGGCTCCCTTCAGAGGCAGAGTCTCCCCACCAGCCTTCGGGGGAATACTGTCCTCCCACCACTAGGACCCTAGATTCCCCCAAAGGTCATCCAGCCCGACTCCATCCTGGCATGCAGAGACTCACAAACAAAGCACCCCTCCAACAGACGGTCCTCCAGCCTCTGTTTAAAGACCTCCAAAGGAGGAGACTCCGCCCCACCCCCAGGCAGCCTCTTCCACTATCAAACAGCCCTTACTGTCATTAAGTTCTCTAAAGATTGAGGTGGAATCTAAATCCTGGTTACTCCTAGTTCTACCTTGCTCAAAGTAGAAGAAAGGGGGCGGGGGGAGAAGGAAGGAGAGGAAGCGCAGGGAGTGAAGAGAAGTTGTTTTTAGAGGAGGGAGAGGATGAAGCAGAGAGGAAGGGGGGAGGGGGGCTGGTGAGGAAGAGATCCCCAAAACCACCTCTTCAGCCAGTGGCAGGAAGGAAGGATACTGCTGGCTTTCTGGGCTTGCTCCCCCTAGAATGGGAGGGGGTCCCTAAAGGTAATTTTCATCCTCTGCCAATGGGAGCGAACGGGAGGAGCCCCCTGAGGGTCCCTCCTCAGCTCCCTCCTTGAACTCCTCCTGGCTACTCCTCCTCCCAGTCCTTCCTTGCTCCCAAGAGGAGGGAGGAAAGAGAAACAGGGAGAGGAAGGGTCCAAAGGAAATAGGGGTTTGGAGGGGGAGAGAGGAGAGAGCAATGGGGGATGGGGAGAAAGAGACCCCCCAAAAAAACCCTCCCCCAAGGGCAGGCAGGAAGGGGACCAGTCCATCTGCCATGGTCCAGGCCTCAGAGGGAGAGAAGAACTGCTGGACCTCAACCCCTTCCCCACCACCATTCCCTTATTATTATTATTATTATTAACCTTTATATATAAAGCACTGTAAATTTACATAGCGCTGTACATACAATCTTTTAGTTAGGCGGTTCCCTGCCCTCAGGCTTACAATCTCCTTTTGTGTCATAGAATCGTAGAGTTGGAAGGCTTAGGCCAAGGGTAAAGATGGAGAACCAACACAAGGCTCCCCTCAGTACAATTTATATGTTCTGAATAATATATAATATATAACAATAAATCATACAAATTATGAATAATATATAGATTATAAAATAAAATATCAAAACGACACAAGGCTCCCACAATACAATTTATATGTTCTAAATAATATATAATTATAAATCATACAAACAACAGATTGTGTACATACATATGTATAAACAAAGATCAATACCTGTACTGAGTAACAGAAATACACCATTGTCTTGGCCATTTAACAAATACAAAAATCTACCAGAAGCAGAAAGGGAGGAAGGCCCCATGCCAGATGGAGGGACCCTATAATGGAGGAGGCCATGGCTAGGAAGTTGCAGGACCTGAGCAGAGCAGGGCAGCATTGGGACTCTTGGGATGCCTTATCTATAGGGTTGCCATGGGTCGAGATCAGCTCCAGGGTGGATAACAACAACAACATAGGAAACCATGTGAACCTACTGTAAACCTTAGACAAGTGACACTTCCTCAGCCTCTGGAAGATAAGGGCAAACTTCTTCAGAAGGAATGTACCAAGAAAAACTCATGATATAGCCTTAAAGGCAATATTGCTTGGAACAGATTTGAAGGTTTACAATAACCATATATATATAGATACGGAAAATATATATCGAGAGCCGGTCAGGGTGCACAAAAATGGACTTCACCAGAGATAGAGTAACAAAAATAGAGCTTTACTCAGCAGAAGCAAATAATAATCACAGCAAAATATATTACAGCTAGATACAAACAAGCATACCAATATGCAAACAGATTCAGCATAGCTCCAGCAAGGAAGCATAGACCAAACAAACCCCAGCATGGAGAGCCCACAACTCCCAGTATGGTCCCAGCCTCCATGCAAACCTCCACAGCATTTGCAGTCTGCTGACGGAGTGCCTTGCAGTCCCTTGGCCTAAGTGGCCCATTGCCATGCCAGCTGCCATGCAGGCTCTCTATCACAGCCTCACCTGCCATTTGCCACAACTTCATTCAGTCACAAGAGTTTGAGGCAGTAATAATAAATAATAAATAAAATTGTTATTTCTATCTGTAGAGAGAAGGAGGAAGGAGGTCGGGATGAGCGGGCGAGAGAAGGGCTTGAGGACCCAGGAGAGAGGGGGCGAGGAGACGAGAGGGGAAAGACCAGCTGGAGGCAATTGAGGAGGTGGGGACCTCACCCTGGGGGCGGGGAATGGCTACGGAGGGCTTGATAAGGAGGAAGGGAGAGGCGTCAGGGGAGGCGGAGAGTTGGCGGAAGACTCGGGCGCGGAGAGAGATTTGGCGGAGGGAGAGAAGAGGAGCCAAGCCCAAGTTGGGCGGAGGTGAGAGGCCGGGAAGACCCTGCTCCCGGGGGAAGAGTACGAGTGGGACCAGTTCTCACAACCCATCCAGCCTGCCCACGGAGGGAGGGAGCTGCCGGGGCACAGCCGTGGAACCCGGAAGTAGGACAGGGAAGAGAAGGAGCGAGAGAAGGGGAAGAGTCGTGGTGGTCGGTGCGGGAAAGGAGACAGGCCCCTCCAGCCAACCCTCGGTCTGCCGCCCAAGTAGAGAGAGAGACCTCTGCGTGGGACTACCGCCCTTCGCGTTCCCGCACGCTGTGAGCGCCCGCAAGCGTACCCGAGGGAGAAGAGAGTGATTAGCCAGCCGCAGTGAAGGAACTGGGTCGGCGGGACTTTTTATTTTCGGATACTCCGAGGTTGTGGAGGTAATAAAGTTGGAGTTTCAGTTACAAGCATTATTTCGACGTCGTTGGGTATTTTGTGTTGCAACACCGGAGGAGGATGGAGCCAGCCCCAGGGGTGACGGCAGCGGGCGCAGGAGCTCCACCCACACTATCCCACTTTTTGTCAGGCAATCAAAGCGGCGTACAACAAGTTAAATTGGATCCATATATACATAATGCCCCCTTAAAACAAGATTAAACAGTATAAGATAAAAACTACATATTAAAACCCGACAAATTCAAACAATCATCATCATGGGCAGAGTTCAATAGATGGGAAGTCTTATTCGTGGCTGAGTATTTTATTCCGGGAAGGCCTGATGGACGAGATCTGTCTTAATGGCTTTTTAAAATCTCCCTAGATTGGTAATTTGACAGATATCGTCTGGCAGGCCATTCCATAAGTTGCGAGCGGCTGCAGAAAATATCCTCTGGGAGGTCGCCATCAACCTGGTCTTTAAGGGCTGTAGTAAATTCCTCCCAGAGGACCTGAGTGTACGGGGCGGATTGTATGGAAACAGGCGATCCCTTAGATAGGTTGAGCCCAAGCCATGTAGGCTTTTAAAGGTGATAACCAACACCTTGTACTGTGCCCGGAAACTAATAGGCAGCCTGTGGAGTGACTTCAGTATTGGTGTTATATGGTCACTCTTTGCTGTTCCTGTGACCAACTTGGCTGCCATATTCTGTACCAACTGGAGTTTCTGGCCTAGGCACAAGGGTAGCCCCATGTAGAGTGCATTGCAAAAATCAAGTCTTGAGGTTACCAGCGCATGTATTACAGTTTCAAGGTCACCCTGTTCCAGGAAAGGGCGCAGCTGACGTATCAGCCGAAGTTGATAACAGGCGCTCTTGACCAACGCATTAACCTGATTCCTCATCTGAAGCGATGGGTCAAGAAGCACCCCCAGACTGTGAACACAGTCCTTCGAGGAGAGTGTGAGCCCCTCTAGGACTAGAGGTTGCAGCCCAAGCCCTGGTTTGGGGGCCCCTACTGTAAGTACCTCCGTTTTGTCTGGATTCAACTTGAGCTTGTTTTCCCTCATCCAATCCATTACTGCCTGAAGACACTGGTTGAGGGGAGAGATGCCATCTGTCGCTGTTGCTGATAACCGGGAAATTGAGAAATATATTTGGGTGTCATCAGCATACTGATAACACCCAACCCTATATCCTCATATGATTTCTCCCAGCGGCTTCATATAGATGTTAAATAGCATCGGGGACAGGATGGTGCCTTGAGGGACACCACAATTAAACTCTGTTTTTGAAGAGCGACTGTCGCCGAGCATCACCCTCTGGAACCTGCCCAAGAGGAAGGAACGGAACCACTGCAACGCAGTGCCTCCAATTCCTAACTCTCTCAGGCGTTCCAGAAGAATGTAGTGGTCTACTGTGTCGATTGCCGCTGAGAGGTCTAGCAACACCAACAGAGTCACGCTCCCTCTGTCGATGGCTAGACAAAGGTCATCAGTTAAAGCGACCATGGAAGTCTCCACTCCATACCCGGTCTTGAAGCCCGTTTGAAATGGATCAATAAAATTGGCTTCATCCAAGACCACTTGGAGCTGAAGAGCAACCTTGCTCAAAAATGGCAATGAGAAACAGGCCTATAATTTTTAATGTCCAGGGGCTCCAAGGAGGATTTTTTCAAGAGTGGTCTAACGATCGCTTCTTTCAAGGAGGATGGTATATGGCCCTCCCCAAGGAAAGCATTGATGATACATCTAAGAAGTGCCATCAATGCCTCACTCCCCTGGATGGCCAGCCATGATGGGCAGGGATCAAGAGAGCATGTTGTCTTTTTTACCTTTCCAAGGATCTTGTCCACCTCACCAGTACTCAGTACTACCTCAAACTGATCCAGTTTAATATCATAAACGGGTTTACTGGACACCTCATTAGTTGATTTTGCTTCAACATTGGCGTCCAAATGGGCTTTTATTTGAGAGATTTTGTCTGCAAAGTAGTTGTTGAAAGCGTCGCAGTGCGCCGTTGTTGGGTTAAGTAGAGGGTTCTGGGTAGATGGCATCACCGTCAGTTCCCTCACCACCCTAAACAGTTCTGCCGGACGAGACTTTGCAGATGCAATATGAGCAGACGAGGAGGATCTCTTCGCTGCTTTAATTGCCTCTCCGTAAGAAACAAGGAATTTCTTATGGTGAGTTCTGTCAAATAAGAAACCAGATTTCCGCTAATCGCGCTCTAGTCATTGTCCCACCTGCTTCATATCTTCAGCTCTCCAGTAGACTTACAAACCCTGGTAGAGCCTGCATGGTTTGAGTGCTGGAATATGGCTCTGGTGACCAAGGTTCAATTCTCAGCTCCTTGGGCAAGTCACACACTCTCAGCCAAGGAGGAAGGCAATGGCAAATTTCAATGGGACTCATCTTACTATGAAAACCACCATGACAGACTTGCCTTAGGGTCACCAATGTCAGAAATGACATGAAGACACACCACACCACAACACACACACACACACACACACACACACACACACAAAATAATAATAATAATAATAATAATAATAATAATAATAGGGATACACATTAATTATATTAAGTGAAGATAGAGGCTCCTCCCTCCAAAACTGTCATAATTCGGCCTGGGAGGGAGTGAATAGGCTGGCCTAGCTCCACCGGGGCTAGCCTGAAGATAGAGGCTCCTCCCTCCATAACTGTCATCCTTCGGCCTGCGAGTAGGGTTGCCATAAGTCAGGACCTCCAAACCGGGATAAATGTAGGACAAATCTAGGACAAATTTTTCAGATGTAGGACACATTTTTTAAAATGGAGGACACACGAAAAATTGGGTGGTTTTAAATTTTTTTTTTAATATAATTGCATGTTTCTTAGGCATGATCAAAATGGAGGACATTTTGGCATTATTCCTAGACAGATGGCAGAAATGTACTTCCCTTTCTGGCCAAACCATCTACCTCCCCATTCCAAAACACACAACAGCACATTTGGGCATTGAACATGGCTTTACTTAACATGGCAATCTCTTGCAAATTTCAGAGGCTTATTGCCTCTTTGGGTTTGACACTGAACATGGGTTCACATAGCTATGCATATTGAACATGTCAACGTGGTTTCACAAGAAGTGATTTGCCCTCGGGTTCAACTGTACTTCTCAGAAGTGTGTACTTGGTCAAGGGACTGTGGTTTTTCTTCACTGCGCATGAGTTTGTAAAAATCACCTCAGAGGCTTGCTGATATCAATACCACCACCACCACCACCACCACCACCATCAGCAGCATTATCATCACCAGTATTATTGTTAAAACAAAGTAAACCTGTACAAATGGAATGGAAATCCTCCTCCTCTTCCTCCTCCTTCCTCCCTCCTCCTCCTGCTCCTCCTCTTCTTCCTCCTCCTTCATCCCTCCTCCTTCCTCCTCCTCTGCCTTGGCGCTCTCCCCCTCCACGCACTCCAGCGGCAGGCAGGCAGTCACCTCCTCCTCCTCCTCTGCCTCCGCCTCTATAGCCCCATGCCCAAGCAGGGGCGAGTGTGCGCTGTCGCCGGCGGGGGCCAAGGCAAGCGCCCAGCGCGGCCGTGCAGAAGCACGCGAGGCGGAGGTGGGCGGCTGCCTGCCTGCTGCCGGTGCGCATGGATGGGGAGTGCGCCAAGGCAGGCGGAGGCAGAGGAGGAGGCAGAGGTGCCTGCCTGCCTTGGCGCGCTCCCCGTCCGCGCGCACTGGCAGCAGGCAGGCAGCCGCCCACCTCTTCTTCCGCCTCCGCCTCGCGTGCTTCTGCGCGACTGCGCTGGGCGCTTGCCTTGGCCCCCGCCGGCGGCAGCACATATTCGCCCCTGCTTGCGCACCTGCGTGCGGGGCTATAGAGGCAGCTTGGGCGGGCCCTCCGTCTCCTCCTCCTCTGCCTCCGCCCGAACTGCCTGCTGGTGGGGGCCAAGGCAAGCACCCAGCATGGTTGCGCAGAAGCGGCCATACACAGGGCACGCACGGGGGCGGAGGAGGTGGGTGGCCGCAGGTGGGGCAGTCCTGCTTTTGGCGAGAAACTGGACCAGGACCGGGCCAGGACCGCCAAAAGTGGGATTGCCCCGCCTGCAGGCGGGATATGGCATCCCTACCTGCGAGGGAGTGAATAGGCTGGCCCAGCTCCATTATTATTATTATTATTATTATTATTATTATTATTATTTACCTTTATTTATGAAGCGCTGTAAATTTACATAGCGCTGTACATACAATCTTTTTAATTAGATGGTTCCCTGCCCTCGGGCTTACAATCTAAAAAGACATGACACAAAAGGAGAAGGGAGTGGTGGAGGGAAAGGGGATGAGGTCCACCAGTGACTCTCTACCTCCGAGGCCTGGACCAAGGCAGATAGACTGGAGGGAGGGCTTGGCTTCATAATGGATGGTTAATCTTCTTCCAGGGAAAATACATACTCTCAAGTAGGATAATACATATACAGTACATAGCAATACAGGAAATGGTTCGATAAACAGGCACCAAAAAAACATCAAATAGCAAGCGACAATTATGCAATGCCTGGGAAGGCTACTCTGAACAGGATGGTTTTCAACTCCGTTTTGAAGCTGGTTAAAGAAGTGATGGCTCTTGCTTGTGGGGGAAGAAGGTTCCAGGAGTGAGGGGCAGCGAGTGAAAAGGGGCGAATCTGGGACGGGGCAGAGGAAATCCTGGGCTGAGACAGCAGACCTTGACTACTAGAACAGAGGGCCCGAGTGGGAAGGTGAGGAGAAAGAAGGTCTGATAAGTAAGGAGGGGCCAGTCCATGGAGAGCTTTAAATGTTGACAGCAGGAGCTTATACTGAATACAGAAAGGGAGGGGGAGCCAGTGAAGGGATGCCAAGACAGGAGAGATATGGTTTAAACGTCATCCTTTGGCCTGTGAGTGAGAGAATAGGCTGGTCCACCAGGGCTGGCCTGAAAATAGAGGCTCCTCCCTCCTTAACTGTCATCCTTTGGCCTGTGAGGGAGTGAACAGGTAGGCCCAGCTCCAACAGGGCTAGCCTGAAGAAGAAGAGCCCACCCTCCAGTCCATCTGCCTTGGTCCAAGTGTCAGAGGGAGAGAATACCCACTGGACCTCATCCCCTTTCCCACCACCATTCCCTTCTCCTTTTGTGTCGTGTCTTTTAGATTGTAAGCCTGAGGGCAGGGAACCGTCTCATTAAAAATAATAATTGTAAGCTGCTCTGAGAGCCATTAGGGCTGAAGGGCAGGGTATAAATAACGTAAATAATAATAATAATGATGATGATGATGATGATGATGAACAGGTAAAGCAGGTGGACAATTCTATACTGTTAGGAGCTCAGTCTGGGAAGGCCCTCCGGAAGAGATCCGTTTATCACCTTTTAAAATGTGTCGAGGGATGTTATATGTCGGATCTCTTCGGCAGGTCATTCCAAATTTTTGGAGCGGCAGTTGAAAAGGTCCTCTGGAAAGTCACCACCAACCTTGTTTTCTTTGGCTGCAAAGGGTTCCTCCCAGAGGACCTGAGTGTGTGGGAAGGATTATATTAGAGGAGGCATTCCCTCAAGTATCCTGGACACAAGTCATGTAGGGCTTTATAGGTAATAACCAACACCTTGTACTGTGCCCGGAAGCTAACAGGCAGCCAATGCAGCAATTTCAAGACAGGTGTAACACGGTCGAATTTAGATTTTCCTGCGACCAATCTGGCTGCCATATTTTGCACTAGGTGCAGCTTCCGAACGTGGCACAAGGGTTGCCCCATGTAGAGCGCATTGCAGAAGTCGAGACGAGAGGTTACCTGTGCATGTACTACCGTTTATAGGTCCTCCCGTTGCAAGTCGGGTCGCAGCTGGCGTATCAGCTGAAGATGATAACAGACACTCCTGGCTGTCATGTCTATCTGAGATGATAGCTGAAGTGACGAGTCCAGAAGTGACAACTCCCAAGCTGCGAACACAGTCCTTTAGGGGAAGTGTGATTCCATCCAGGACTGGTGAACATATCTCCATACCCAGATTAGGGTTACCTATAGCAAGTACCTCCGTTTTATTTTGATTCCGTTTAAGTCTCTTTTTCTTCATCCAGTCCATTACTGATCTCAGAAAGTCATTCAGAGGGGAGATGTCCTCCTTGGTCACTGAAAGAGTCAGAGACACAGAGAAATAGATTTGGGTGTTATCAGTGTACTGATAACACCGCGCCTCATGTTTCTGGATGATCTAGTCCAGCGGCTTCATGTAAATGTTAAACAGGATGGGAGACAGAATGGTGCCTTGAGGGACACCAGATGTCAGCTCTCTTTCAGAAGAGTAGCTGTCTCCCAGCATCACCATCTGGTACCTGCCTGAGAGATAGGAATGGAGCCACTGCAAGGCAGGGCCTCCAATTCCCATTTCTCTCAGGCTTTCCAGGAGGATCATAGAATCGTAGATTTGGAAGAGACCAACAAGGGCCACCCAGTCCAACCCCTGCAATGCAGGAACTTTCTATCAAAGCATACCTGATGGATGGCCATCCAGCCTCTGTTTAAAGACCTCCAAGGACACAGAACAATGGATGCAAGCTCCAGGAGAGATTCCACCTCAACATTAGGAGGAACTTCCGGACAGTAAGGGCTGTTCGACAGTGGAACACACTCCCTCGGAGTGTAGTGGAGTCTCCCTCCTTAGAGGTCTTAAAACAGAGGCTAGATGTCCATCTGTCGAGGATGCTTTGATTGTGATTTCCTGCATGGCAGAATGGGGTTGGACTGGATGGCCCTTGTGGTCTCTTCCTACTCTATGATTCTATGATTCTATACCTCCACAGTAACTAATCTCTCTTAATTATTTTTGCCTACTTCCTATCCCTCTTTATAGGTCCTTTTCATGGTGACTTCCTTTGAACCTAAATCGTCCAATACACCTTTTAACAAAAATTCTTACACTTAAATTCACCTTGTGACGGATAATAAACTCTCTACCCTTTTGCAATTCTAATATTACTCCTTATATCCTTTAAATAATATACAGTGGGCCCTCGCCTTACGCGGGGATCCGTTCTGGATCCCGCTGCGTAAGGCGAATTTCGTGCGCGGCAGCGCGGCAGTCAATTGAATGGGACGCACCGCCCCTTCTGCCCCGCGCACGCCCTGCGGCTTGAGCGCGTATGCTCAAGCTGCGTATCGCGCAGGCGCACTGTAGTTGAAAACTTCCCCTTCTTATTATCCATATAATCTATAAATGGTTCCCAAGTTTTATATAATTCTTTCCTTGATTTCCCTTTTAAACTCATTGTAAGAGTGTCCATTTCTATATATTCGTAACTGTTTAAATAACAGTAATATTTTATATAAACGTCCAAATTCATGTACCCCTTCTTCTCGAAATCGGCCTCATTCTTCCCCAGCCCTTGGATTTTTTGATCTAGTTTATATCTTTCCCTAATCTGTCTATACAGGAACCATATGCATCTTAAAGCATCGTTTGCCAATTCTAACTCTGTTTTTAATCTTCCTTGACCATCTTCTAATAGTGTAATGTCATCATATGTTGGCCAGTGGTCACATGACATTTTCTCGTTCTTAAAAAGAGCTTCATTTACGGATGTCCAGAGCGGTTTTTTTGAGTCCAATATTTTTTGGTTTTGTACCAGATATTTAAAAGTGATTTCTTATAAAGTGGTTATTAAAATCCTTATTAATCTTGATTTTGTCATATATTAAGAAGCCATGCAGGCCGTAAATTAGCCCTGCACTTTCAAGGTTTAAAGTATTTGGATTTTTTAAGCTTATCCAGTCCAAAATCCAACTTAATCCCGCCGCCTGGTAATATACTTTAGGTTTGGTAACGCAAGACTACCTCTTTCAACTATATTGTGCAATAATTTCATTTTAATTCTTGGCTTTTTACCATTCCAAATAAATTTAGATAAGTCTTGATTCCATTTTTTAAACGGTACTTCATTCGTGATAATCGGTAAATTTTGGAATAAGTACAAAATTTTGGAAATATTGACATTTTGATAACCTAAATTCTTCCCATCAACAAGATTCTTAGGTTGTTCCATCTATTCATATCTTTTTGAATTTCTTTCCACATCTTTTTGTAACTGTTTTTGAAAAGGTTGGTATTTTTTGTGGTCATCTCAATTCCTAGCTATTTCACCTTCTTCCCCAATTGGAACCCTGTTTTTATTTTGATCTCTTGCTGGTCTTTATCTGATAAATTCTTAGCAAGCATTTGTGTTTTCTATTTATTCACTGTAAATCCCGAGACTTTACTGTATTCCTCTAATTTTTCTTGTAGCAGTTCATCATCTTCAACTGGATTTCCTAAAAATACAGCTAGATCATCGGGAAATGCGTTGATTTTGTATTCCCATCCCTTAATTTTAACTCCTTCAATTCTTCTTTCTTCTCTAATTTGAATTAATAGCATCTCGAAAAGTATCAAAAATAATAAGGGTGACAATGGGAACCCTGTCTGACTCCTGATTGAATTCTAAAGGTGTCGGATTTTGATCCATTAATTATTATGCTTGCTTCTTGCTTAAAGTAAATTTTATTTAACCAATTTGACTGATTTATTGATATTGTTATTGTTATAGATATTTGGAGTGTTGATACCAAACAAGGTATTAGAAGATCATGAATACAAGGAAACAGAACCAGAAGGGAAGTGCATAAAATTTAAATCAAAGAAGACTGTCCTCTGAAAAAGTAAAAACCTCAGATATGAATTAGCTGATTTTGGAAAAAATAGAGAATCTGTCATCAAACATGAGCAATCTCTCTAAAGAACTGAACAGTTTTAAGAGAGAAATTAAACAAGAAATTAGAGAAGATCTGACAGAAATAAATCAAATAGTGGATAAATTAGCGTTAGATACGCAAAAGACAAAGCAAAGAGTTGAGATTCTTGAAATCAGAAATGAAAAGTTGGAGAATGAAATGATAAACTTCTGGGCAAGGAAGAACGTGATTTGGATGAAAAAGCAATTGCAGAATTGAAACTGAAAGAAAAGTCAGTTAGAATCAGAGGGATCCCAGAAGAAAAAGAGGAAAATTTATATATTAAACTGATTGAAGAAATAGCAGTCTTTGTGAGTAAAGATCCAGAATTTTTTTGGAAAATGAAATAGATAAATTGTTCCGGGTTAATTCAATAATTGAAAAACAAAAAGGACTGCCCCGTGATGTGATAGCTTTTTTTGTAAGGAAAACAGTACAAGACAAATTTTTAACCTTACATAACGAATCTCCTTTTTGTTTTGAAAATCATGAATTGAGGGTGTGAAAGGATATACCCAGAAGAATTTTACAAAAACGGAGAGAATACACAAGTCTTACTTCATTTTTGAGAATGGAAGGTGTTACATACAGATGCGAGCTTCCGGAAGGGCTTACCTTCTGGTGGAAAAAGAAAAGAATTAGGATATCTCCTTCTTTGGAGGTCTTTAAGCAGAGGATAGATGGCCATCTTTCGGGAATGCTTTGATTTGGATTTCCTGCATGGCAGGGGGTTGACTGGATGGCCCGTGCGGACTCTTCCAAATCTATGATTCTATGATTAACTCTGAAACAGGTTAAGAAATTTTTAAGACAGACGAAAACCCATCCCTCACCAACACAAGAAGAAAGAAACGAGGAAGTAAAAGAACATCAGGACAGAGAGGAGGAAGAGGATGCCAGAGTTGGAATATGATGAACAAGATTTGATCCATGAAGAACGAAGACTGAGGAGAGAAGAGGAAAGAGAGAAAAGACAGTTTTGAGAGATAAAGTTTAGAGACGGATCGTTAAATGAAAAGTGAATACTACAAACTTTTTTTCTCTTCTCCCTCTTTGAAATTCAAATTTTAATTATCTTTTTTTAAAATAAAGATTTAAAGCTTACCCATTTGTATTCAAGAGATATCATTTAATGATCATAGCTGACTGTATGAAATTTCTGTTGTGGAATATACAGGGGTTAAATACACCACAGAAAAGAAAAAAAGATCTTCCACCATTTGCATAAATTAAAGTTAGATATAATTTGCCTACAGGAGACAAGAATAAAGAAAAAAGATAAAAAATATTTGAGATGTACTAAATTGGGACAAACTTTTTCAGCAAATTCAAAATTTAAGAAAAGGGGAGTTGTACTATATGTAAATGCAAAATACAAGGCAAAAGAAATTTATAGTGACAAGGAAGGTAATTATGAAATAACTGAAGTAACATATAAGGAAGAAAAGGAAAAGAAGTTATTAGTGGTTGGAGTTTACGGCCCCTAGGGAAAAAAAGTAAATTTCATAGTAAATTAAAAACTAAACTTACTCAATGAGATGTAGAATCTATAATCTTACTAGGTGATTGGAACGGGGTTATAAATCCTAGTTTAGACAGATTTTCTGAAAAAAATCCTTGATGATGGTGGAAGAGATGGGGGAAAAATTGAAATTTGTAAAACAAAAAAATGTTGAGTTGGCAAATAAACCCGTGAAGTTATTGGCATATCAAATAAGAAAAGAAAAGGCAAAAATAACTATTTCAGTAATTAAAGAGGAAGAAAAAAATAATAAAAAATCAGAATATGATGAAAAAGGTTATAATAAATTATTTGCAGGAATTATTTAAACACCCCAAAATAGATGTGATGAAAATTAGAAAATATTTGTATTCTCAAAGGATTATAAAATTTACAGAAGAACAAAGAGAAGTATTGAATAAATCAATTTCCCTACAGGAATTGTTAGACGCAATTAATGAAAGTAAAAGGGGGAAAACCCCCGGTCCAGATGGTTTCCCAAATCAAGAATATATAAAAGGACCATTATTGCAGATGATGAATGAAATTATGAAAGGTAAGGTACCACATACTTGGATACAATCAGATATCAGTTTGATCCCGAAAGAAGGTAAGGACTTGACAGAGGTTAAAAATTATAGGCCGAAGCGTTATTAAATACTGATTATAAATTATTTGTAGAAATCTTGGCCGAAAGACTGAAAAGAGTTTTGGTGAATTGGATTAATAAGGATCAATCCGGCTTTTTACCAAACAGAATGATTAAAAATAATATAAGAAATTTAATAAATTTAATTGAAATTCATGAAAAACATATTGATAAAAAATTGGCTATGATATTCATTGATGCAGAAAAAGCATTCGACAATATTAATTGGCAATTTATGTTTCAATTATTGATTAAATTAGAGGTGGGTAAGACATTTCAGAAGCAATTTATGAAAAACAAGAAGCCAGAATATGGGTAAATGGGGAAAGAACCTAACCGTGTGTTATAGGCAGGGGGGTGAGACAGGGTTGCCCACTCTCCCCTCTCTTGTTTATATTAATTTTGGAAATATTGTTAAATGATATCAGGGAAAATCAATTAATACAAGGATTTAAATTGAAAAAAGAAGAATATAAAGTAAGAGCCTACGCAGATGATCTGGTTTTAACAATTGCGAACCCAATTGAAAGTAACAAAATTATTTTAGAAACATTTAAAAGATTTGGTAAAGTAGCCGGATAGAAGGTTAATAAGGGGAAAAAGCGATCTTCTTAATAATAATAATAATAATAATAATTTTTATTTATATCTCCCGCTTCTCCCTTTGGATCAAAGCGGGATTACAAAAGTAAAAAACATCATAAAATACATATAAAATACATCAATCAAAAATAAATAGGGGAAGAGATGTTACAGTATTGCTCACAGTTGTAAGAATCAAGTCATCATATTCAGATGTTCAAAATCAGAGTTGAGGATAGGTCCGCCAGAAGAGATCCGTCTTCAATGCCCTTTTGAAGGCTTCCAAAGAAGATATAAGGCGGATCTCTTCCGGCAAGTTGTTCCAAAGTCTAGGGGCCGTTGCAGAAAACGTTTTACAAGAGGTGGTTTTCAACCTGGTTTTGGGGTGTTCTAATATTTTTGTGCCAGATGTCCTGAGAGTGCGGGGTGGATTGTGTAGGCAGAGGCGTTCCCTCAAGTAACTCGGGCCCAGGCCATGTAGGGCTTTATAGGTAATAACCGACGCTTTGTATTGCGCCCGGAAGCTAATCGGCAGCCAATGTAGAGATTTCAACACCGGTGTAATGTGCTCTGATCTCGGTGTCTTGGTGATCAGTCTGGCTGCAGCATTCTGAATCATTTGGAGCTTCCGAACTTGTTACAAAGGTAGCCCCATGTAGAGCGCATTACAGAAATCTGAACGAGAGGTTACCCGTGTATGTACTACTGAGCCAGGTAGGGACGCAGTTGGCGTATCAGCCGAAGTTATTGATGAATATGACCAAGGAAGAAATGAATATATTAAAAGCAAAAACTGGATTCCAAAATAAAAAATGGGTGAAATATTTGGGGGTAAATATTACGACAAAAAATAAGGAGCTTTTTGCAAATAATTATGAAAAGACTTGGAGAAATGTTAAAAATTAATTGGACAGATGGCAAAAATTAAACACTTCATGGATGGGTAAAATAGCCCTTATAAAAATGTCAGTCCTGCCCAAAATGATTTTTTTTCTTCCAAAGCCTCCCCATAATAATTAGTGATGTACCATTCAGAAAATGGGAGAGAGATTTGTCTTAGTTTATTTGGAATGTTTAAAAATCCAGGGTAAAAATGAAAATCTTATATGAGTCTATAGAGAGAGAGGGATTAGCATTACCAAATTTGAAATGGTATTATCAAGCCTGAGTCTTAGATTGGATATTAGACTGGATAAGATTGGAAAATAAAAGAAATTTAAATTTGGAAAAATTTGAACTGAAATTTGGATTGCTTGGATACTTGCTGTATGATAAGATTAAATATGATAATAATTTCAACAATCACCTAATCAGGAAATCTTTGATGAGAGCATGGTTAAAATACAAGAAGAAATGGTGTCCAAAAATACCTTTGTGGGCATCAACTAATGAAGATATTGTTTGGAAGAGAAGAGTACAAAAAGAATGAATGGGTAACTATGAAGATTTTACGAAACAGGAGGAAGGGAGAATAATAATGAAATCAGAAGAAGATTTAACGTCAGAAGGGTATGTAAATAATTGGTTCGCCTATAGGCAAATTAGGGAAAGATTTTTATTTGATATGAGAGAAGGTGGAATTGGAGAAGGAGAATCACTGTTGAAAAAAATAAGAAGACAACCACAGAAACAAATTTCAAAATTATAGAAATTAATATTGATTTATGAATTGGAAACCGAAACTGTTAAGGAATTTATGATAAAATGGGCGAAAGACTTAAACGAAGTGATTTATTTAGAACAATGGGAGAGACTTTGGAAGGAAAAAATTAAACAAATTATTAGTGTCGAATTAAAAGAAAATATATACAAATCCATGTATCGGTGGTACCTTACCCCATATAAGTTGGCGAAAATGTTTAAGCAAAATAAAAATACTTGTTGGAAATGTAAAGAAGTTGGTAGTTATCTACACATGTGGTGGAATTGCCCTAAAGCTAAAAATTTTGGGAAAATATTCACATAGAGATGAAGTAAATATTTGGAATTAAAGGAAGACCGATCGCGAAATTATATCTCTTGAATATGATGGAAGATCTTAATCTGGATAAGAAACACGAGAAGATTATGTTATTTGCCCTGACTATAACAAGAATTATATTCGCTAAAAATAGGAAAAAAGAAGAAAGCCCAGGGATTGAAGAATGGAAATGGAAGATGTTAGATCTATATGAAATGGACAAGTTGACATATTTACTGAAGGATAAGCCTCTCGAAAACTTCTACAAAGAATGGCAGGTCTGGAAAGAATATCTGCAAAACGAAAATGATGATAATATGTATACAATCTTGGAAACTTAATCTTACTTTGAATTAGGAATAGTACTAATTTATGGTCGAATTTACACTTGTAAACAGGCTAAAATAAAACTTACATATAGATATAGAATATAGTTGAAGATTTATGATAAAGGAATTATGATGATAAAGAACTTTTTTTAATAGGAAAAAGTAGATGTAGTTGGTATGGTAGGAAGTGTCGGGGGAAGTTAAGTTAGGAAATCTTAAGAAAGTAATAGTGGTGATAGAAATGCTAAGAGTTCAGTAAAACAAATATTAAGTAAATGTTGTAAGACTTCAGCTAACCAGGAAGTACAAAATATTAAACATAAATAATATTTAGAAGATTTTTATTGTTTGATGTATATGGTTACGAGACTGAAGATGTTGATGGAATACTATTATGTTGATGGAAACCTATTGCATAGTTTTCTTTTTTAACAAATAAAATTATTTTTTTAAAAAGCCTGACACCAGTTGGTTCTAATCAGAGCTTGCTTGCTTGCTGCTTATCCTGCAGCCTGGTGAGCGTCTTAGCCCTCTCTTTTGTTGGGATCGTTTGTTCCTCCTCCTTGACTGAGGACCTAAGACACCAGCAGTGTCCTCTCTCTCATCAACAGGTGAGTCTTGCTGCGGTTCCACCAGAGGAGCTGGCTGAAGCTCTTCTAGAGGGAGGGCTGGCTGCTCTGCAACAGGGAGAGCTGCAGACTGGTCCTATCTGGAAGCCTTGCCTGGGTCCCTTCCTCAGCCTCCTTGTTGGACTCTGCCTCCAGGTCCCAGTCCTGCAGCTCCTGGACCTTGACAAGGACGTGTGGAGTAATTCTGCCTTTTCTGTCACCTGTTTGCATTTTGCCATCTGTAGTGAAGGACTCACCCAGATGGAGAGAGCTGAAGTGGCTAAGGGCAGCCAGGTGGTAGAGGACGAGGGGGAGGGGAGAGAAGACCCAGGGGCCGAGCCGGTGGGAGGGGAAGAAAAAGCCCTGGAGGGTATAAAAGAGGAAGGGTTGAGGCGTGCGGGGTGGAAGGGAGGACGCGGAAGAGCTGGTCGGGCAGCCGCGGCCAACGAAGGGAAAGGACAGGCAGTCAGGAGCCCAAGGAGGGATGGCGTCCCAGTGTCTCTGCAGAGACGGCCACTTGGTTGGAGACAGAGACCACATGAGGAGGTACGGCTGAGGAACCCCAGGGAGGAAAGGGACTTTGCCTACTCCAACACCGAGGAGTGGTCTACAAGGGGCCTTCAAGACTTGGAGGACGAATGGTGGGATCCAAAGGGGGTACATTGGGAGACAGGCCCGGCGCCGAAGGGGAAGGAAAAAGCCGAGATAGAGCCCCTAGAGAAGTATCTAGGGAGCTATAGTGCCAAAGGGCGCAACGCCGAACTCACAGGCCCTACCACGGAGGGAGAAGGACTGGAGGGGTAACCGACGACCAGAGTCGGGCCCGCATCCCAGCGTTCCGTTTGAACTTTTGGGTCGTAGTGCCAAGTGAGGAATGCCTTCTGAATATACCCTTTCCCACATTTCAAGCATTGAAATGGTTTCTCTCCTCTGTGAGTTTTCTGATGATGACTGGGGTTTGTCTTCAGAGCAAAACTTTTTCCACATATAAGGCATTTAAATAGTTTCTCTCATGTGTGCGTTTTTTTGATGATAGGTGAGATGTGTTTTCTGAATGTAACTTTTCCCACACTCCAGGCATTTAAAGGGTTTCTCTCCTGTGTGAGTTGCTTGATGACGAGTGAGGTGTGCCTTCCGAGTGAAATCTTTTCCACACTCCAGGCATTTAAAGGGTTTCCCTCCTGTGTGAGTTGCTTGGTGACAAGTGAGTTGTGCCTTCCAAGTGAAGCCTTTCCCACACTCCAGGCATTTAAAGGGTTTCTCTCCTGTGTGAATGGCTTGATGAAAACAGAGGTCTGTCTTCTGAATATAACTTTTTCCACACTCCAGGCATTTAAAGGGTTTCTCTCCAGTGTGAGTTGCTTGATGACGAGTGAGGTGTGTCTTCCGAGTGAAACCTTTTCCGCACTCCAGGCATTTAAAGGGTTTCTCTCCTGTGTGAGTTGCTTGATGACGAGTGAGGTGTGTCTTCCGAGTGAAACCTTTTCCGCACTCCAGGCATTTAAAGGGTTTCTCTCCTGTGTGAGTTGCTTGGTGATAAGTGAGGCTTGTCTTCCGAGCGAAACCTTTTCCGCACTCCAGGCATTTAAAGGGTTTCTCTCCTGTGTGAGTTGCTTGGTGACAAGTGAGGCTTGTCTTCTGAGCGAAACCTTTTCCGCACTCCAGGCATTTAAAGGGTTTCTCTCCTGTGTGAGTTACTTGGTGACGAGTGAGTTGTGCCTTCCAAGTGAAGCCTTTCCCACACTCCAAGCATTTAAAGCATTTCTCTCCTGTGTGAATGGCTTGGTGAAAACAGAGGTCTGTCTTCTGAATATAACTTTTTCCACACTCCAGGCATTTAAAAGGTTTCTCTCCTGTGTGAGTTGCTTGGTGAAAAGTGAGGCTTGTCTTCCGAGCGAAACCTTTTCCGCACTCCAGGCATTTAAAGGGTTTCTGTCCTGTGTGAGTTGCTTGATGAAAAGTGAGGTTTGTCTTCTGAGCAAAACCTTTTCCGCACTCCAGGCATTTAAAGGGTTTCTGTCCTGTGTGAGTTACTTGGTGACGAGTGAGTTGTGCCTTCCAAGTGAAGCCTTTTCCACACTCCAGGCATTTAAAGGGTTTCTCTCCTGTGTGAGTTGCTTGATGACGAGTGAGGTTTGTCTTCCGAGCGAAACCTTTTCCTCCCTCCAGGCATTTAAAGGGTTTCTCTCCTGTGTGAGTTACTTGGTGACGAGTGAGTTGTGCCTTCCAAGTGAAGCCTTTTCCACACTCCAAGCATTTAAAGCATTTCTCTCCTGTGTGAATGGCTTGGTGAAAACAGAGGTCTGTCTTCTGAATATAACTTTTTCCACACTCCAGGCATTTAAAAGGTTTCTCTCCTGTGTGAGTTGCTTGGTGAAAAGTGAGGCTTGTCTTCCGAGCGAAACCTTTTCCGCATTCCAGGCATTTAAAGGGTTTCTCTCCTGTGTGAGTTGCTTGATGAAAAGTGAGGTTTGTCTTCTGAGCAAAACCTTTTCCGCACTCCAGGCATTTAAAGGGTTTCTGTCCTGTGTGAGTTACTTGGTGACGAGTGAGGTGTGTCTTCCAAGTGAAGCCTTTTCCACACTCCAGGCATTTAAAGGGTTTCTCTCCTGTGTGAGTTGCTTGATGACGAGTGAGGTTTGTCTTCCGAGCGAAACCTTTTCCTCCCTCCAGGCATTTAAAGGTTTTCTCTCCTGTGTGTGTTGCTTGATGACGAGTGAGGTTTGTCTTCCAAGTGAAGCCTTTCCCACACTCCAGGCATTTAAAGAGTTTCTCTCCTGTGTGAGTTGCTTGGTGACAAGAGCGGTGTGTCTTCTGTGTGAAGACCTTTCCATACTCAAGGCATTTAAATGTGTTCTCCTCTGTATGAGTTGATTGACGAGGAATGATGGCTCTTTTCTCAATTAAACCTTTTCTACACTGTGGGGTTTTAAAGCATTTCTCTCTTCTGTGGGTTTTTTGATGATCCGTAAGGGCTCTTTCCTCAATGAAACTTTTCCCACACTCCAGGCATTTAAATGGTTTCTCTGCTCTGTGAGCTGCTTGATGATAGTTGAGGGTTGTCTTCTGAGTGAAACGTTTCCCACACTCCAAGCATTTGAAGGGTCTCATCTTTCTGTTAACATGTTTAACTGAAATAAAACTGGGGATGTTTCCACACTCACCACCTTTGATTGATTTCCCTTTTGTCTGAATTCTCCTGTGAAGAGTAAGGCTTGCTTTAGAACTGAACCTTCTGTCATCTGCAAGACAAAGATGTTTACTTCTTTTCTTCTGTTTCCGTATTGTTTCTTGGATTGTGGTTCTCCACTCGTTTTCTGTGTCGGTTTTTCTTTCCTTCTCTTTTACCTGTTTGCACAGGTCTCTTTGCATCAATGCTTGCCATGGCTTCTCTTTACACTCTTTCAGTTGCCCATCACTGCCTGGAAGGAAGAGAAAGTACTGCTCAGGAAAAAATATATATAATATAACCTCATAGATGGAGATGGTATTCCAAAACCTCTCCATTGGTTATCCTAAGAGTTAAGTTCTCTTTCTTTGAAAGCAGGCAGCTCTAAGGCCTGAGAGCTCTTTAAATAGAGGCTGGATGGCCATTTGTCGGGGTGCTTTGATTTAGATTTCCTGCCTGGCAGGGGGTTGGACTGGATGGCCCTTACGGTTTCTTCCAACTCTATCATTCTAAGGATTTTGGCATCACAGAATCATAGAGTTTAAAAAAGAGTCATAGAGTTGGAAGAGAACTAGGAACTAGTAATTTCAGTTCATCTCCCACCTCACCCATCGCCTTAAACACAATTATCTTGGTTTTCCTGTTCTAATGTCCCTTTCCGAAGGTGGAAGTGCATCACTGAGCCTGGCTGGTATTTCCTCAATGGCTTCTAGGGCTGGGTGAACAAAACTAACATTGGAAATTACAAGGCCTCATATATTTGACAAACTATCTAAATGAGTTGTTTCTTTATGTAGTAAAATATTTTCTGAATTATCCAAATACAGTTGGTTTTTCCCTTACGCAGGTGATCCGTTCCGGACCACCAACCCCGCATAAGGGGAAAAAAGCGTAAGCTCAAGCCCCATTAGAACTAACGTATGACGCGGCCGCACTGTACCTCATTTCTATCCTTGACAGGGGATTTAATACTGCTGTCCCTTTCCCATTGTAAGCCTCTGGGCAAGCAATGTCTGGATTGTTTCTAATCTTGACTAAAATGTGCCAGGATAGGAGGGGAACCTTTCACAAACACAACAGATTGTGCTTGGCGGCATTAATGCAGAATCAGTATTGTGCAGCAAGTGGTCTTGCATCCCTGGAAACTGGGGATCAGCTCCCAGCTCTTACATCCATCAGGTAATGCTGAATTACAGACTGATGTATTTATCTGACGAAAGAACTTTAGAGCATCTATCTGTGGACTTAATTTCTGGCACTTTTCCATTTCAGCAGTTTTTAATTGTATGACGGATCTTAACAAGAAATTCTCAAGTCATGTGAAAATTAGTTTGAGGAACAGCAAGATAAGGTCCCTGTAGGTCCTAAACACACTGCAGAAATGATCCAGTTTGAGACCACTTTAAATGCCCAGGCTCAATGCTAGGGAATCCTGGGAATTTTCATTCTGTGAGACATTGAGCGTTCTCTGTCAGAGAGATCCTTGGTGCCACAATAAACTACTCTCCCAGAATTCCCTAGCATTGACCCAGGGCAGTTAATGAACATTTGTACAATGTACAGTCGGTTTTTCATGGGCCTGTCATTTGCAGATTGAAGCATCCACAGCTAGTCCCATCACATTCTCCTCCAATAGCAGTGCACACATGAGGTCTAACTGCAATTGGGAAGAATGAGACTTGAGGTCCTGTGTGTTTTCCATTCATGTGTGTTGGGGGTATGTCCAGAACAGAACCCACTCAGATACCTAGGGCCAACTGTACAAGTGACCTAATAAATATGAAAATGTATGGAATTTCTAATCCTAAAATGTCTAGACCACAACGTAGGTACAGAGGACTATTGTTATCTTCTGGGATTGCTCAAGTCCTATTAAATACAATAGTAGAGTATAATGGTGCCTCTTAAATACTGTATTTTCCAGCGTATAAGACGACTTTTTACCCCTGTCTTATACGCCGGTTTATGACCCCAGGCGAATGGTGTAGTCACCTCTCTGTTTCTGGGGTCTTTGCGGTTCCTGTCCCAGAAGGTACTGCAGCCAGGCTCTATGTCGCCGCCATTGCTGCTGCAAAAGGCAGCAGAGAAGCAGCTCCAGAGCCGATCAGGCGAAGGGAAACGGAAAGAGCCAGCCCCTTATTCCTCGCCCTCACTGCTACCGCCCGGGATACTCCGTTCCTCCAGTGGCTTCTGCGGCATGTTAGAAGTCCACCACGGAAGCGGCTGGAGTCAGGGGATGATGGGATAGGTCACAGCGAGTCACTGGGGCCAGGGTTTGGATGCAGGAGAAGGCAGGGGATGATGGGATACATCACAGGGAGTCACTGGGGCCAGGGTTCGGATGCAGGAGAAGGCTGGGGATGATGGGATACATCGCAGGAGGTCACTGGGGCCAGGGTTCAGATGCAGGAGAAGGCAGGGGATGATGGGATAGGTCACAGGGGGTCACTGGGGCCAGGGTTCAGATGCAGGAGAAGACAGAGGATGATGGGATACATCACAGGGAGTCACTGGGGCCAGGGTTCGGATGCAGGAGAAGGCTGGGGATGATGGGATACATCGCAGGAGGTCACTGGGGCCAGGGTTCAGATGCAGGAGAAGGCAGGGGATGATGGGATAGGTCACAGGGGGTCACTGGGGCCAGGGTTCAGATGCAGGAGAAGACAGAGGATGATGGGATACATCACAGGGAGTCACTGGGGCCAGGGTTCAGATGCAGGAGAAGGCAGGGGATGATGGGATAGGTCGCAGGGGGTCACTGGGGCCAGGGTTTGGATGCAGGAGAAGGCAGGGGATGATGGGATAGGTCGCAGGGGGTCACTGGGGCCAGGGTTCGGATGCAGGAGAAGACAGAGGATGATGGGATACATCACAGGGAGTCACTGGGGCCGGGGTTCGGATGCAGGAGAAGGCAGGGGATGATGGGATAGGTCGCAGGGGGTCACTGGGGCCAGGGTTCGGATGCAGGAGAAGGCAGGGGGTGATGGGATACATCGCAGGGAGTCATTGGGGCCGGGGTTCGGATGCAGGAGAAGGCAGGGGATGATAAGATAGGTCGCAGGGGATCACTGGGGCCAGGGTTCGGATGCAGGAGAAGGCAGAGGATGATGGGATAGGTCACAGGGGGTCACTGGGGCCAGGGTTCGGATGCAGGAGAAGACAGAGGATGATGGGATACATCACAGGGAGTCACTGGGGCCGGGGTTCGGATGCAGGAGAAGGCAGGGGATGATGGGATAGGTCGCAGGGGGTCACTGGGGCCAGGGTTCGGATGCAGGAGAAGGCAGGGGGTGATGGGATACATCGCAGGGAGTCATTGGGGCCGGGGTTCGGATGCAGGAGAAGGCAGGGGATGATGGGATAGGTCGCAGGGGATCACTGGGGCCAGGGTTCGGATGCAGGAGAAGGCAGAGGATGATGGGATAGGTCACAGGGGGTCACTAGGGCCAGGGTTTGGATGCAGGAGAAGGCAGGGGATGATGGGATAGGTCACAGAGTGACAGAGAGGACAAGATGGCATGAAGGAGGAGGAAGAGGGGGATGAAGGAGCAGGATGCAGGGGGCTAAGGGGGGGGCGACATCGGAGTGATCTTCCACACCAAACCAATTCGAAGTGAAATTGAAGTGAGCTTGAAAGCGAATTCTGTGAATTCACTTTTTTTCCGATTTTACCAAAATGAGGGGTCACTTTGGAATCACTGCGGAAGCCCCACAGAAGGAGCGCCCATAGAAAGGAATCTCGTCTGATAACACATTCACGTTATAATGTGAATTCGCATTGTGGACCCACAGTCACCCCGGATCTGAACTCCAAAAATCCCCCCAAAGCCCTGTGTGATATACTCGACAGTGATTCTCTCTCACACACACAACCATCTGGAGACCCTCACCCCGCTTTTGCGGTTTTCCTGCCAGGTTTATTCAGATGGGGTTTGCCATTGCCATTTTCTGAGGAGGCTGAGAGAGTGTGACTTGCACCAGGTCACCCACTGGGATTCGATCCCTGCCTTCTAGAGCCATAGTCCAATGCTCAAACCAACTACAAGGTTACTTTCAACTGGTTTTGAATTGATGAATTGCCTAAATAACGTGAAATAAGGGGTAATGAGTGAACAAGTACTGTGAATTGCGTAATAACGTGAAACAAGGCAAAACCATGGAAAGCGGAGGCAAGCCCCTCCGGAAGTGTAAAAAGGTCACGATCCAATTCTGCCCTCATTCCTTTTGCTGGTCTTAAACTCGTAACCTTGTGGTTTTGAGTGAGTGGCTGCAGTACAGGCATTTAACCACTGCGCCATCAGGACTCCTGATAACCATTCACGTAATAGCGTTCATTTTTGAATTGGCCCTAGTTTATTTTCTCTTGAAGTTGGGAGACATTTCTCCCATGTGATATCATCCTAAGTGGGAGCAAGCATGCAAGATGTGGCTGATTTTGACTTCCGCTTTCTCACTTGCCCATAACAATTGAATCTTTCATTTCATTTTTAATTGTGGTTGGATGGTGCCACAGCAGCGATTGGAGGAGGCAAACCAGGCCCTTGGTGCAGAGGATACAGCTAGTGAAGCCCTTAACTTGCCACTCAGTGGTCCAAGCTCAGGAGCCCAGCTGGACTTCACATCATCCACTGTGACCATGACCAAGATCTGCTACTGAAGGGCTTTCAGGGAAGAGAGGCCAGAGAGTTTATCACACAGGAGGAATTTCTCTTAATTTCACTAGTTCAGCGAATTTACATGAATTCAAATTGCATTCAAACTGACTTCCCATTGCCCCAAAGTAGCTTGCCATTGCCCAAAATTACATGTGGTAGTCTATCACGCAATAACATTAAAAACCCCATGATTGAGTTCGGACTGATTTCCCATTGCCCCAAAATAGCTTGCCATTGCCCAAAATTGCGCGTGGTAGTCTATCACGCAATAACATTAAAAACCCCATGATTGAGTTCGGACTGATTTCCCATTGCCCCAAAATAGCTTGCCATTGCCCAAATTGCATGTGGTAGTCTATCACGCAATAACATTAAACCTCATGATAATAATAAATAATAATAAAAATTTTATTTATATACCGCCCTTCTTAGAATCAGGGCAGTGCACAACAAGCATACAATGATACAATTATACAAAAAATGGATTAAAACAGTTCAATAAAAATAATAAAATTCATGCCAGCAAAACAGTGCTGACAGAGAGAGGGGGAGGGGCGCATTCTGGGGCAAAAATCAGGGGTAGGCCTGCTCGAAAAAGTAGGTTTTGATTGCCATTGGATTATACTCCCAATTTCCCTTGTCTGATAAACTCCATAAGCAAAGCTGAAAGAAACCCACTCAAACTGCTGTAATCTATCAAGATTGAAGAATAACCCTCATGGTTACTTTTCAGCACTTCTAAGCTGCACAATCCCAAGAAAGAGGGACCCTTACTCAGAGAGGACAGGGCCCCCAGAATCTCCTCCATCACTTCCCGACAAAGGGCCTTTTGGCCTGGATCCAGCAGGGCCCACTCCTCCTCTGTGAAATCCACAGACACTTCCTCAAAGGTCACCTGCAGAAAGAGAAAATCTTGCTTTTAATAGGTAGCTACAAAGAGGAACAGGAAGGCTGGTCAGGCATTAAAAGTTCTTATATACTTCACTTTCAGAGGCATAACTTGAGGTATGCCTAGGGATGCCATAACCCGGCTGTGCCCGTACTTGTAACGCTTTTTTGCAGTTTGGCACGGTCACGGTCCGGTTCACTCTAAAACCTGGGTTTGGGCCCGGCCAGCAGCCATCGCGCCTAAAGGGAACACTCGTCCCCTTGAGGCTGTCTGACCAATGGCAGAGCAGCTGGGGCGGAGCTGTTTCCAGCCCCACTCTGCCATTGGCCAGCCTCAAGGAGCAGGTGCACTCTTGGAGGAGGAGGAGAAGGAGGAGGAGGAGTGAGACTCTGGGCCAGCCAGGGGGAGGGAAAAGCGCCCTTTCTTGAAGCATGGCGAGGAGGAGGAGAGGGAAACAGGAGGAGGAGGAGGAGGAGGAGGTGGGTGCCCATTTTCAAAGAATCCCCCCCCCCCAATAACACCCATAGATGCATGCATCCCTGGGGAGAGTCCTCCAAGACACCCATAGATGCATGCATCCCTGGGGAGAGTCCTCCATGACACCCATAGAAGCATGCATCCCTGGGGAGAGTCCTCCATGACACCCCTAGATGCATGCATCCCTGGGGAGCGTCCTCCATGACACCCCTAGATGCATGCATCCCTGGGGAGCGTCCTCCATGACACCCATAGATGCATGGATCCCTGGGGACAGTCCCACCAAGTCTCTGAAATATGCAAGAGGCCATGTTAAATAAAGCCATGTCAAATGCCCAAATGTGCTTCATGTGTGTGTTGGAATGGGTCCAGAAAGGGAAGTACATTTATTCCATCTGTCTAGGAATAATGCCCAAATGTCCTCCAATTTGTTCATGCCTAAGAAACATGCATTTATATGAAATTTTTTTGAAAAGCCTCCCCAAATTTTCTGTGTCCTCCATTTTACAAAATGTATCCTACATTTGAAAATGTTGTCCTACATTTCTCCTACATTTGTCCCGGTTTGGAGGTCCTGACTTATGGCAACCCTAGTTATGCCTGTAATTTCAAAGTGCTAGTTAGACTACATAAAGTGGTTGCAATTGATAGAGTCCAGATATTTCAGACATATTTGAGAAAAGGGAGTCAGAGAGGAAACTACCCTCTTAGCCCTTACTCACTGAGGAGGACATTCCTTCTCCACTCAGCTCAACTCCACATGGTGTACTGGAGCATTCTTCCTGTGTGGTCCACTTGGGCTGCTGCCTTTGACTGGATTCAAAAGGACACTTCTCCTTATGAGCCATCTCTTTCACAAACAAGTCCTGCAGCAAAAGCAGAAATGGGGAGTGAGGGAGAGGAGGGAAGAATTTGTTAGCGCTAAGGAAAAACACAGAAGATTGCCAGCCAGAAAAACAAAGGCCACTGCCGAGTCTGGAAGGAGCTGGAGACACAAACTCTTGCTCCTGAATAGAGTTTCACTCATGACTGCTGAAGTTCATCCAAAGAGGCATTTAATCTTAGGAGATTTTTGCTTAACACTCTCAAAATGGGGCTAGGGAGCTTTAAATGCTGTGCCTCCCTGCTTGTCTGCTGCTGCATTTCGGGACTTGTAGTACAGTAAGGTTATGACATCCTCTCAGCTCAACTCCACATAGTGCATTCTTCCTCATATACACAAACACAGTCTAGGATTCTGCTAGTGTTTCATCATCTTCCTGTCATGGTGGCGTAGTGGTTAAATGCTGTACTGCAACCACTCACTCAGAAATCATAAAGTTGCGAATTCAATACTAGCAAAAGGGCTCAAGCCCGACTCAGGCTTGCATCCTTCCAAGGAGGTTGCTAAAATGAGTATCCGGATTGTTGAGGGCCATTAGCTTACACTTTGTAAACCTAAACAGCACCTGAGACATTTTTACAGTCTGGTGCAAAACCATATTGGCAGAATTAGGAAAAGAAGGAAGAAGAAGAAAAAAAAACCCTGGGAAATGGTCGCTAGATTTACATCATCATTATGATTATGTTTTTCATTGGTATCCCTTGTCTCCCCCACCCCCCCCCCTCAGGACCCAGACTCGCGGTGATTTACAGCAAATAGAACAAGTAGAACGTCGACAACAACAACAACAAGACACAAAAATAATAAATGCATACACAAATTATAGTTTAAAAACAAGCTATCTGCAGAAGTGAAACTATTAATAATAATGATAATAATAATAATAATAATAATAATAATAATAATATTTATTTGTATACTGCTTTTCCGTGGACGATTAAAACATAAAAGACTAATAGGAAAGATTAAAACAATAGAAACACACTTCACTAAAACTAGTTTCAGTATAACCTCCCCAGGAAGGGAGTTCTAGACCCCAAGGGAAGCCACTGAGAAGGCTCCATCCCATGTTCCCACAAGACAGGACCATAAGGATACACTCATGTGGGAGAATACGCTCCTTCAAAAAGACTGAAAGGTAGCCATACGGAGTGATACAGGACATAACTAGCTGGACGAAAAGTGCCTGGAACTGAATCAATAACCACCAAAGCTGCTTAAAGGGGGAGTCATGGGTTCCCAGTAACCAGCAGCCCCTTTTTGCTCAGAGAAATAGCTGTGTAAGTCTGAAATATCAGTTTGCAAAGGGATCTTCTAGTCTATTTATCTTGCAACTTCTTTCAAACCAAGGCCTGTTACAGACTGCCAAAATAAAGCTGCTTCAGGTCTCTTTGGAGGCATGCTATTTAAATGATGCATGGGTCCTAAGAGTCCGGAGGTTGCACCAAAGCCACACTCCATTCCTAAGCACTGGAGTGCAGCTTTTGGTGCAGCTTCCAGATTCTTAGGATGCATGCATCATTTAAATAGCATACCTCCAAAGAGACCCGAAGCAGCTTTATTTTGGCAGTCTGTAACAGGCCCTAGTCCACAGTTGCTACAAGATCGCTTTGCTTACTCTATTTTCTTGTTTATATTAAACTTCAGTTGGTTCAAGAATTTTCAAACTTCCTTCCAAAGAAAAAGCGATGGCCCAGCAAAACGACCAGATGAAACGCCCTCACCTGCTCCTCTTCCTCCTCCAGACAGAGCTTTAAAGTACATAACCAGCACAATGAACTGAGCATGGAGCTGAATCAAGAACCAGCAAACCTCTTTATAATGGGAGTCACAGGTTTCCTGTAACCAAACCCAGTTAGTAATCTGGCTACAAACCGTGTCTTCCAGTTATAATAATATTGAAAATCCTTCAATAATAGCAATAATAATAATAATAATAATAATAATAATAATAACCCCTCCAAATGAGCTCACCTGCTCCTCTTTCGGCTTCTCCTCCTCTGCCTGGCTCAGGAGGAAGGCCTCTGCCAAGGCCACTGCTTGGGAGGTGGTCTCTGCTCCACACTCTCGAACCCAGCAACCCATCTCTGGGGGAAGGACGGAGAGGAACTGCTCCAGGATCACCAGGTCCATCATCTCAGCCTTGGTGTGTCTCTCTGGCTTCAGCCACTGACAGCAGAGATTGTGGAGCTGGCTGCAAACTTCCCGGGGCCCCAAAGCCTCCTCCTGGAAGACAAACTGCCTGAAGTGCTGGCGCTGGACCTCAGAACTGAGCATCTTCTCCCCAAAGGTCCTCTGCATGACTCTTCCCAAAAGTAGCATGGAAAAAAAGAGATCATGTGAATGAACTGTTCTGAAGATTTTCTTGAGATGAGATGCTTTACAACTAAACCCAAATTACTCAGATTCTCAATGCAGCATCCTTCCACTTGCTCTCTCCCTACTGCCTTTCCTTTTTCTTGCCCTCTTTTAGCACATCTCTGTCAGCAGCAATGGTGTTGCTTTTTAATCTTTCTACATTGCTTACAGGACATTTTGTTGTAAAGGACAAGGTGGCATCCCATGTCAGTATACCTGCAACCTATTTGGGGGCTCCATATTTTAACATCTGGGGCCAACATGCTCTTAAGAGGTCCCAGGATGACCTTTGGAGTCCCAGGTGTATTTCCCATGAGAAAGGAGTGGAGACTGAGGTTATGACCCAGGTATTATTGCAATCCAAGCTCAATGGGGGCTCTGACCCCTTCCTCAGCCCAGGCCCTTTGCCCTTTCCTCTTGCTCCAGGAGACAAAGGAGAAGTCAACTCGGTTCTTCTCTTCCTCTGAGGCCTGGACCAAGGCAGATGGATTGGAGGGAGGGCTCTTCCTTCTTCCAGGCTGGCACTGATGGAGCTGGACCTGCCTGATGAACTCCCTCTCAGGCCGGCGGATGGCACTTATGGAGGACGGAGTGTCCTTCCTTCAGGCTAGCCCTGATGACGCTGAGCCAGCCTGTTCTCTCCTTCACCAGCTGAAAGATGACAGTTATGGAGGGAGGGCGCTTATCTTCAGGCTAGCCCCTGATGACGCTGGGCCAGCCTGTTCTCTCCCTCACCAGCTGAAAGATGACAGTTATGGAGGGAGGAGCCTCTATCTTCAGGCTAGCCCCTGATGACGCTGAACCAGCCTGTTCTCTCCCTCACTGGCCGAAAGATGAGAGATATAGAGGGAGGGCGCTTTATCTTCAGGCTAGCCCTTCATTACTCTGGGCCAGCCTGTTCTCTCCCTCACCAGCCGAAAGATGACAGTTATGGAGGGAGGGCGCTCTATCTTCAGGCTAGCCTCTGATGACGCTGAACCAGCCTGTTCTCTCCCTCACCGGCCGAAAGCTGACAGTTATGGAGGGAGGGTGTTCTATCTCCAGGCTAGCCCCTGATGATGCTGGGCCAGCCTGTTCTCTCCCTCACTGGCCGAAAGATGACAGTTATGGAGGGAGGGTGCTCTATCTTCAGGCTAGTCCCTGATGACACTGTGCCAGCCTGTTCTCTCCCTCACTGGCCGAAAGATGACAGTTATGGAGGGAGGGGCCTCTAGCTTCAGGCTAGCCCCTGATGATGCTGGCCAGCCTATTCTCTCCCTCACTGGCCGAAAGCTGATAGTTATGGAGGGAGGGCGCTCTATCTTCAGGCTAGCCTCTGATGACACTGGGCCAGCCTGTCCTCTCCCTCACCGGCCGAAAGCTGACAGTTATGGAGGGAGGGCGCTCTATCTTCAGGCTAGCCCCTGATGATGCTGGCCAGCCTGTTCTCTCCCTCACAGGCTGAAAGCTGACAGTTATGAAGGGATGGCGCTCTATCTTCAGGCTAGCCTCTGATGACGCTGGGCCAGCTGTTCTCTCCCTCACCGGCCGAAAGATGACAGTTATGGAGGGACGGCGCTCTGTCTTCAGGCTAGCCCATGATGATGCTGAGCCAGCCTGTTCTCTCCCTCACCGGCCAAAAGATGACAGTTATGGAGGGAGGGTGTTCTATCTCCAGGCTAGCCCCTGATGATGCTGGGCCAGCCTGTTCTCTCCCTCACTGGCCGAAAGACGACAATTATGGAGGGAGGGCGCTCTATCTTCAGGCTAGCCTCTGATGACGCTGGGCCAGCCTGTCCTCTCCCTCACAGGCCGAAAGCTGACAATTATGGAGGGAGGGCGCTCTATCTTCAGGCTAGCCTCTGATGACGCTGGGCCAGCCTGTCCTCTCCCTCACAGGCCGAAAGATGACAGTTATGGAGGGAGGGCGCTCTATCTTCAGGCTAGCCCCTGATGACGCTGGCCAGCCTATTCTCTCCCTCACCGGCCGAAAGATGACAGTTATGGAGGGAGGGCGCTCTATCTTCAGGCTAGCCCCTGATGACGCTGGCCAGCCTATTCTCTCCCTCACCGGCCAAATAGATGACATTTATGGAGGGAGGGCGCTCTATCTTCAGGCTAGCCCCTGATGACGCTGGCCAGCCTGTCCTCTCCCTCACAGGCCAAAAGCTGACAGTTATGGAGGGAGGGTGCTCAATCTTCAGGCTAGCCTCTGATGACGCTGAGCCAGCCTGTTCTCTCCCTCACCGGTCGAAAGATGACAGTTATGGAGGGAGGGCGCTCTATCTTTAGGCTAGCCTATGATGACGCTGGGCCAGCCTGTTCTCTCCCTCACCGGCCGAAAGATGACAGTTATGGAGGGACGGCGCTCTGTCTTCAGGCTAGCCCCTGATGACGCTGGGCCAGCCTGTTCTCTCCCTCACTGGCCGAAAGATGACAGTTATGGAGGGAGGGTACCCTATCTTCAGGCTAGCCCCTGATGACACTGTGCCAGCCTGTTCTCTCCCTCACAGGCCAAAAGCTGACAGTTATGGAGGGAGGGCGCTCTATCTTCAGGCTAGCCTCTGATGACGCTGGGCCAGCCTGTTCTCTCCCTCACCGGCCAAAAGCTGACAGTTATGGAGGGAGGGTGTTCTATCTGCAGGCTAGCCCCTGATGATGCTGGGCCAGCCTGTTCTCTCCCTCACTGGCCGAAAGATGACAGTTATGGAGGGAGGGTGTTCTATCTCCAGGCTAGCCCCTGATGATGCTGGGCCAGCCTGTTCTCTCCCTCACCGGCCGAAAGATGACAGTTATGGAAGGAGGGGCCTCTAGCTTCAGGCTAGCCCCTGATGATGCTGGCCAGCCTATTCTCTGCCTCACTGGCCGAAAGCTGACAGTTATGGAGGGAGGGCGCTCTATCTTCAGGCTAGCCCCTGATGACGCTGGGCCAGCCTGTTCTCTCCCTCACCGGCCAAAAGATGACAGTTATGGAGGGAGTGTGTTCTATCTCCAGGCTAGCCCCTGATGATGCTGGGCCAGCCTGTTCTCTCCCTCACTGGCCGAAAGATGACAATTATGGAGGGAGGGTGCTCTATCTTCAGGCTAGCCCCTGATGACGCTGGCCAGCCTATTCTCTCCCTCACCGGCCGAATAGATGACAGTTATGGAGGGAGGGCGCTCTATCTTCAGGCTAGCCTCTGATGATGCTGGGCCAGCCTGTTCTCTCCCTCACCGGCCAAAAGCTGACAGTTATGGAGGGAGGGTGTTCTATCTGCAGGCTAGCCCCTGATGATGCTGGGCCAGCCTGTTCTCTCCCTCACTGGCCGAAAGATGACAGTTATGGAGGGAGGGTGTTCTATCTCCAGGCTAGCCCCTGATGATGCTGGGCCAGCCTGTTCTCTCCCTCACCGGCCGAAAGATGACAGTTATGGAAGGAGGGGCCTCTAGCTTCAGGCTAGCCCCTGATGATGCTGGCCAGCCTATTCTCTGCCTCACTGGCCGAAAGCTGACAGTTATGGAGGGAGGGCGCTCTATCTTCAGGCTAGCCCCTGATGACGCTGGGCCAGCCTGTTCTCTCCCTCACCGGCCAAAAGATGACAGTTATGGAGGGAGTGTGTTCTATCTCCAGGCTAGCCCCTGATGATGCTGGGCCAGCCTGTTCTCTCCCTCACTGGCCGAAAGATGACAATTATGGAGGGAGGGTGCTCTATCTTCAGGCTAGCCCCTGATGACGCTGGCCAGCCTATTCTCTCCCTCACCGGCCGAATAGATGACAGTTATGGAGGGAGGGCGCTCTATCTTCAGGCTAGCCTCTGATGATGCTGGGCCAGCCTGTTCTCTCCCTCACTGGCCGAAAGATGACAATTATGGAGGGAGGGTGCTCTATCTTCAGGCTAGCTCCTGATGACGCTGGCCAGCCTATTCTCTCCCTCACCAGCCGAATAGATGACAGTTATGGAGGGAGGGCGCTCTATCTTCAGGCTGGCCTCTGATGACGCTGGGCCAGCCTGTTCTCTCCCTCACCGGCCGAAACCTGACAGTTATGGAGGGAGGGGCCTCTAGCTTCAGGCTAGCCCCTGATGATGCTGGCCAGCCTATTCTCTCCCTCACTGGCCGAAAGCTGACAGTTATGGAGGGAGGGCGCTCTATCTTCAGGCTAGCCCCTGATGACGCTGGGCCAGCCTGTTCTCTCCCTCACTGGCCAAAAGCTGACAGTTATGGAGGGAGGGCGCTCTATCTTCAGGCTAGCCTCTGATGACGCTGGGCCAGCCTCTCCTCTCCCTCACCGGCCGAAAGCTGACAGTTATGGAGGGAGGGCGCTCTATCTTTAGGCTAGCCTCTGATGACGCTGGGCCAGCCTGTTCTCTCCCTCATCGGCCGAAAGCTGACAGTTATGGAGGGAGGGTGTTCTATCTGCAGGCTAGCCCCTGATGACGCTGGGCCAGCCTGTTCTCTCCCTCACTGGCCGAAAGCTGACAGTTATGGAGGGAGGGCGCTCTATCTTCAGGCTAGCCTCTGATGATGCTGGGCCAGCCTGTCCTCTCCCTCACAGGCCGAAAGCTGACAATTATGGAGGGAGGGCGCTCTATCTTCAGGCTAGCCTCTGATGACGCTGGGCCAGCCTGTCCTCTCCCTCACAGGCCGAAAGCTGATAGTTATGGAGGGAGGGCGCTCTATCTTCAGGCTAGCCCCTGATGACGCTGGCCAGCCTGTTCTCTCCCTCACCGGCCAAAAGCTGATAGTTATGGAGGGAGGGCGCTCTATCTTCAGGCTAGCCCCTGATGACGCTGGCCAGCCTATTCTCTCCCTCACCGGCCGAAAGATGACAGTTATGCAGGGAGGGTGCTCTATCTTCAGGCTAGCCCCTGATGACGCTGGGCCAGCCTGTTCTCTCCCTCACCGGCCAAAAGATGACAGTTATGGAGGGAGGGTGTTCTATCTCCAGGCTAGCCCCTGATGATGCTGGGCCAGCCTGTTCTCTCCCTCACTGGCCGAAAGATGACAATTATGGAGGGAGGGTGCTCTATCTTCAGGCTAGCCCCTGATGTCTCTGGCCAGCCTATTCTCTCCCTCACCGGCCGAATAGATGACAGTTATGGAGGGAGGGCGCTCTATCTTCAGGCTAGCCTCTGATGACGCTGGGCCAGCCTGTTCTCTCCCTCACCGGCCGAAAGCTGACAGTTATGAAGGGAGGGTGCTCTATCTTCAGGCTAGCCCCTGATGACACTGTGCCAGCCTGTTCTCTCCCTCACCGGTCGAAAGATGACAGTTATGGAGGGTGGGCGCTCTATCTTCAGGCTAGCCCCTGATGACGCTGGCCAGCCTATTCTCTCCCTCACTGGCCGAAAGCTGACAGTTATGGAGGGAGGGCGCTCTATCTTCAGGCTAGCCCCTGATGACGCTGGGCCAGCCTGTTCTCTCCCTCACAGGCCGAAAGCTGACAGTTATGAAGGGATGGCGCTCTATCTTTAGGCTAGCCTCTGATGACACTGGGCCAGCCTGTCTTCTCCCTCACAGGCCTAAAGCTGACAGTTATGGAGGGAGGGCGCTCTATCTTCAGGCTAGCTTCTGATGACGCTGGGCCAGCCTGTTCTCTCCCTCACCAGCCGAAAGATGACAGTGATGGAGGGACGGCGCTCTGTCTTCAGGCTAGCCCCTGATGATGCTGAGCCAGCCTGTTCTCTCCCTCACCGGCCAAAAGATGACAGTTATGGAGGGAGGGTGTTCTATCTCCAGGCTAGCCCCTGATGATGCTGGGCCAGCCTGTTCTCTCCCTCACAGGCCGAAAGATGACAATTATGGAGGGAGGGCGCTCTATCTTCAGGCTAGCCTCTGATGACGCTGGGCCAGCCTGTCCTCTCCCTCACAGGCCGAAAGCTGACAATTATGGAGGGAGGGCGCTCTATCTTCAGGCTAGCCTCTGATGACGCTGGGCCAGCCTGTCCTCTCCCTCACAGGCCGAAAGATGACAGTTATGGAGGGAGGGCGCTCTATCTTCAGGCTAGCCCCTGATGACGCTGGCCAGCCTATTCTCTCCCTCACCGGCCGAAAGATGACAGTTATGCAGAGTGGATGCTCTATCTTCAGGCTAGCCCCTGATGACGCTGGCCAGCCTGTCCGCTCCCTCACCGGCCGAAAGATGACAGTTATGGAAGGAGGGGCCTCTAGCTTCAGGCTAGCCCCTGATGATGCTGGCCAGCCTATTCTCTGCCTCACTGGCCGAAAACTGACAGTTATGGAGGGAGGGCGCTCTATCTTCAGGCTAGCCTCTGATGACGCTGGGCCAGCCTGTTCTCTCCCTCACCGGCCAAAAGATGACAGTTATGGAGGGAGGGTGTTCTATCTCCAGGCTAGCCCCTGATGATGCTGGCCAGCCTATTCTCTCCCTCACTGGCCGAAAGATGACAATTATGGAGGGAGGGTGCTCTATCTTCAGGCTAGCCCCTGATGACGCTGGCCAGCCTATTCTCTCCCTCACCGGCCGAATAGATGACAGTTATGGAGGGAGGGCGCTCTATCTTCAGGCTAGCCTCTGATGATGCTGGGCCAGCCTGTTCTCTCCCTCACTGGCCGAAAGATGACAATTATGGAGGGAGGGGCCTCTAGCTTCAGGCTAGCCCCTGATGATGCTGGCCAGCCTATTCTCTCCCTCACTGGCCGAAAGCTGACAGTTATGGAGGGAGGGCGCTCTATCTTCAGGCTAGCCCCTGATGACGCTGGGCCAGCCTGTTCTCTCCCTCACTGGCCAAAAGCTGACAATTATGGAGGGAGGGCGCTCTATCTTCAGGCTAGCCTCTGATGACGCTGGGCCAGCCTCTCCTCTCCCTCACAGGCCGAAAGCTGACAGTTATGGAGGGAGGGCGCTCTATCTTCAGGCTAGCCCCTGATGACGCTGAGCCAGCCTGTTCTCTCCCTCACCGGCCGAAAGCTGACAGTTATGGAGGGAGGGCGCTCTATCTTTAGGCTAGCCTCTGATGACGCTGGGCCAGCCTGTTCTCTCCCTCATCGGCCGAAAGCTGACAGTTATGGAGGGAGGGTGTTCTATCTGCAGGCTAGCCCCTGATGATGCTGGGCCAGCCTGTTCTCTCCCTCACTGGCCGAAAGATGACAGTTATGGAGGGAGGGTACTCTATCTTCAGGCTAGCCCCTGATGATGCTGGCCAGCCTATTCTCTCCCTCACTGGCCGAAAGATGACAGTTATGGAGGGAGGGGCCTCTAGCTTCAGGCTAGCCCCTGATGATGCTGGCCAGCCTATTCTCTCCCTCACTGGCCGAAAGCTGACAGTTATGGAGGGAGGGCGCTCTATCTTCAGGCTAGCCCCTGATGACGCTGGGCCAGCCTGTTCTCTCCCTCACTGGCCGAAAGCTGACAATTATGGAGGGAGGGCGCTCTATCTTCAGGCTAGCCTCTGATGACGCTGGGCCAGCCTGTCCTCTCCCTCACAGGCCGAAAGCTGACAATTATGGAGGGAGGGCGCTCTATCTTCAGGCTAGCCTCTGATGACGCTGGGCCAGCCTGTCCTCTCCATCACAGGCCGAAAGCTGATAGTTATGGAGGGAGGGCGCTCTATCTTCAGGCTAGCCCCTGATGACGCTGGCCAGCCTATTCTCTCCCTCACCGGCCGAAAGATGACAGTTATGCAGGGAGGGTGCTCTATCTTCAGGCTAGCCCCTGATGACGCTGGCCAGCCTATTCTCTCCCTCACCGGCCAAATAGATGAGTTATGGAGGGAGGGCGCTCTATCTTCAGGCTAGCCCCTGATGATGCTGGCCAGCCTGTCCTCTCCCTCACAGGCCAAAAGCTGACAGTTATGGAGGGAGGGCGCTCTATCTTCAGGCTAGCCTCTGATGACGCTGAGCCAGCCTGTTCTCTCCCTCACCGGCCGAAAGATGACAGTTATGGAGGGAGGGCGCTCTATCTTTAGGCTAGCCTCTGATGACGCTGGGCCAGCCTGTTCTCTCCCTCACCGGCCGAAAGCTGACAGTTATGGAGGGAGGGTGTTCTATCTGCAGGCTAGCCCCTGATGATGCTGGGCCAGCCTGTTCTCTCCCTCACTGGCCGAAAGATGACAGTTATGGAGGGAGGGTACTCTATCTTCAGGCTAGCCCCTGATGATGCTGGCCAGCCTATTCTCTCCCTCACTGGCCGAAAGCTGACAGTTATGGAGGGAGGGCGCTCTATCTTCAGGCTAGCCCCTGATGACGCTGGGCCAGCCTGTTCTCTCCCTCACCGGCCAAAAGATGACAGTTATGGAGGGAGGGTGTTCTATCTCCAGGCTAGCCCCTGATGATGCTGGGCCAGCCTGTTCTCTCCCTCACTGGCCGAAAGATGACAATTATGGAGGGAGGGTGCTCTATCTTCAGGCTAGCCCCTGATGACGCTGGCCAGCCTATTCTCTCCCTCACCGGCCGAATAATAATAATAATAGGTTTTATTTATATACCGCCCAATCACTGGGAATCCGAGCGGTTTACAATAGAGGGGATAACAGACAGTTCCCTGCCCACAGGCTTACAATCTAAAAGACACGACACAAAAGGAGAAGGGAATGGTGAGGGGGGAGGGAATCAGGTCCAGCATTCTTCTCTCCCTCTGAGGCCTGGACCAAGGCAGATGGACCGGAGGGAGGGCTGTTCTTCTTCAGGCTAGCCCCTGATGGTACTGGGCCAGCCTTCTCTCCCCCTCAGAGGCCAAAAGATGACAGTTAGGGAGGGAGGAGCCTCTTTCTTCAGGCTGGCCCCTGATGGTACTGGGCCAGCCTTCTCTCCCCCTCAGAGGCCGAAAGATGACAGTTAGGGAGGGAGGAGCCTCTTTCTTCAGGCTGGCCCCTGATGGAACTGGGCCAGCCTTCTCTCCCCCTCAGAGGCCGAAAGATGACAGTTAGGGAGGGAGGAGCCTCTTTCTTCAGGCTGGCCCCTGATGGAACTGGGCCAGCCTTTTTTCCCCCTCAGAGGCCGAAAGATGACAGTTAGGGAGGGAGGAGCCTCTTTCTTCAGGCTGGCCCCTGATGGAACTGGGCCAGCCTTCTCTCTCCCTCAGAGGCCGAAAGATGACAGTTAGGGAGGGAGGAGCCTCTTTCTTCAGGCTAGCCCCTGATGGAACTGGGCCAGCCTTCTCTCTCCCTCAGAGGCCGAAAGATGACAGTTAGGGAGGGAGGGCGCTCTATCTTCAGGCTAGCCTCTGATGACGCTGGGCCAGCCTGTCCTCTCCCTCACAGGCCGAAAGCTGACAGTTATGGAGGGAGGGCGCTCTATCTTTAGGCTAGCCTCTGATGACGCTGGCCAGCCTATTCTCTCCCTCACCGGCTGAAAGATGACATTTATGGAGGGAGGGCGCTATATCTTCAGGCTAGCCCCTGATGATTCTGGGCCAGCCTGTTCTCTCCCTCACTGGCCAAAAGATGACAGTATGAAGGGAGGGCACTCTATCTTCAGGCTAGCCCCTGATAACACTGGGCCAGCCTGTTCTCTCCTTTACATATACGGTAACTGAAAACAGCAAAGGTGGAATGTATAATAGATTTTAAGACCTTCTCAGAACATACTTATTTCCAGAACCAAAAATCCTGCTTAAACAGAAATAGCCAGAGATGTAGATTGGCTGCTGCTCGATTGTGGAGTGACTTCTTAGAGAAGATAGCCAGCTACACTCTGAGTTTAAAACAACATGAAAGACCAGTCTCTTCAATAAGTCTATCCAGATGATTTTTAAATTACAAATGGGAAAGTCTGGTTTGAAGGAACTGAGAGTGACTGATTTTACTGTTAGAAGATGCTGCCAGTTTAGTCCTGTGTGGTTTAGGGTCTGAGTGTCAGACCAAGAAGGCTCTGGAGACCAAGGTTCCAATCCTCCCTCGACCAACTGTGAGGCCTTGGACAAGTCACACTCTCTCAGCCTCAAAGGAGGGCAATGGCAGCCCTTCTGGACGGCTCTTGCGGAGAAAGTCGCACTCTCTCAGCCTCAAAGGAGGGCAATGGCAGCCCTTCTGGACGGCTCTTGGGGAGAAAGTCGCACTCTCTCAGCCTCAAAGGAAGGCAACAGCAGCCCCTTCTGGGCGGCTTTTGTGGAGAAAGCCACACTCTCTCGGCCCCAAAGGAGGGCGACAGCAGCCCCTTCTGGACAGCTCTTGCGGTGGAAGCCCCACGATGGGGGCCCCATCCGCCGGAAAGGGCTTGGAGGCCCCCAACAGCCATGTCTCCGTCCATCTGCTGCTTCTCTCCTTCCACAGGGCCTTCCTTCCGTATCAGTTGTCGTTCTCTTGCCTTTTCTTTTGGGGATGAGGAGGAAGCCCTTTTTGAAGGGTTTCTGTGCCCCAGTTACTTTCAAGCAAGGAAGACCGTGAAGAGGAGCAGAAGATACAGACCCTGAATCTCATCTCCTCAAAACATAAGGCAACTGAACCCAACAATATCCATATGTATCTCACAATCTCTCTCTCTCTCTCTCTCTCTCAAATCTCTCTCTTAATATATATATATATATGTATATATATATATTCTCAGAATCTCTCTGTCTCAGAATTGATATATCTAAGAATATATATCTAAAGAGATCCTTTGAATGGAAGTTGGAAGACAGGAGTTGGCAGCCTGAGCTTTCCTAGAGCTGAGCCTCCTTCCTCAGATGCATTTGTGTCCAAAGGCAAATTTTATTCTTGGGCCCAAATGCCTTTGAGTTAAATCCAGGGAAGCTCCTTCCTCTTTGAGCCTCAAAGGGGCTCCAAGGCCTTCTCTTGAGCTCCTGATTTTACAAACTGACAGAGTTCTGTCTTTGGATTCTAAAAACAGACATCTCTCTCTCAGTTCATACATATCTACCTACCTCTCTCAGAGTAAAATATGTCAGTGTGTGTGTGTATATATATATATATATATATATGTACATATATGTATATAATGAGAATATATACAGTGCTACCTCGGGTTACGAATTTAATTCGTTCCGCGGCGCCGTTCGTAACCCGATACATTTCGCAACCCGAAAAGGCGCTGGAAAGCCGCTAGCCGCGGCTTCCGATTTGAATTTCGCGCCGAAATTAATTTCGTAAC